>CM062202.1:1730000-1887500 GCA_031216445.1 Lateolabrax maculatus
TTTGCCTGTTTCAAACTGTCGCAAAGGCTCATGGGCATTGTAGTATTAAGATCCATTTGATGAAATGGATAGAAATTAGGTTGAAATAATTAAAACTCATGGTGTTTTATGCACATAACATAAACCTATGGCACTGTTACATAATACAGAAGCCTCCTTTATTTCTGTGTCAGGGAACATTGTGGATATGTTTAAAAAAAACACCAGAAAACTTAAATGTTGAGCAGGTCAATAACACTTTATACTATGAGTGCCCTGCTGACATACCTATAAAGAAAGTAGTAACTACTTAAAAGGCACCAAAACCAGCTAAATATGCTTACTGGGCAGGAAAAGTGCGATTTAAAGGTGAGCAGCTATTCCATTCAACCTGAGTGTACCTGCAACACCCAGGTGTGTGAGCACTCCTGTGTGTGCGTGTGCCTTATCCAAGGTGAGCGACTGTTTGTTAAAGTGCAGTTTTAATGGAAGTCTGCATGGTTTACTGAAGCAGCTCACTGCCCGTCTCTCTCTGTCACTTTCTCTCTCAGCGCCTCTCTGTTTCAAACAAACTTCAAACGAAAGTTATTTCGCCAATCAGGATACAGGCAGCGTTATCCTCTCGCCCAAATAACGTCACTTCTGGCTCCAAAAAAAACAAGATGACGACAGCCAAAACACCGAACTCGCAGCTTTAAAATGACCGTCCACAAACCAACGGGCGACGCCACGGAGGAACGCCCACTTCTTTAAAAGTCTGTGCTAAAGTTAAACTTATTTAGTGTAAATTAGCTGCTGACTTTCCTGAGAATGATTCATCGTGGGCTGCGTGAGAAAACAATGTGACATTTACACTTCGGTTGATGGAGATATTTGGGCCACTCACCAATGACAGGAGCCGCTCTCGGCGTGAAGTGGAGTTTGGCTCCAGGCACCAGCAACAAATAAAATAAAAAAAAAAGGGAAGGGAGGTGGAGTATTGATTTGGGCTTAGAGATTGGTGGGTTGTGGGTTTGAATGACAGTTTCTTGTGTGTTATTGGGAGATGGCGTCATCGTCATGGGTGGGATTTAAGTCCACTACAGTGGTCCCTCGAAGAGACGCTCCTCCCATCCCCTCTGCTGACGATGACGGCTGGGAGTTTTTATTAGCGCCTCCACCTGCGAGACAACAAGATGGAGTCAGGTTATTGGGAGCGGACGACACAGAGGAGACACATATTCATCCACATGTCCTCCAGTTACCCTGCCCTGCAGAAGAGGAGGATGGAGGCAGAGCGAGGACGTTGGCTCCCCCTCCTCCTCCTCCGTTGGTCTGGGAGCAGACGTTGGCGTGGCGTGCGGCGGCTTTCTGCTTGTAGTGGTTACTGTGCAGCTTGTACTTCATCAGCAGGATGAAGATGAAGACAAGGACGGAGGCCACTATGATCCCCCCGATGATGATGATCATGGTGCCTCCCAGGAACTGGAGAATGTGATCAGAAACATGCAGACAGCTACTCTTAATGTCTTTTCAGAGGTGTTAGATTCAGCTCTGTCTATTACAGGTCTCACTTTCTTAATCACTTTCCAAGATTTTCTGGGGGGAAATAGTCATTTGGGTACTCAAAGGCAATGTTCAAAAACCTCCACAACACATATACAACATGTATCTAAGTTTGTAATGAACAAGGAGGTAACAAGGAAAATACAGCATAAAATATCAAAATAAAAGAGCCGGGACGCATTTCCTAGAAAGAACTGCAACAATCCTAAAGACTGAAAAGTTTATTTTCTATATATGTGAAACTGAAGAAATGGAATTTGTTAATTGAACAACAAGAACTTCAGGTGTAACGTCGCACTTCAACCCACTAACCTGGTCTCGTATCGAGTGACAGCGTCCGTACTCCGTCTCCGTGCTGAAGGACACGCAGCCCACCAGCTTGGTGCCCGTCAGGGCGGTGATGCCGTCATCGTAGACGGCCAAAACACACAGCTCGTAGTCCCGCGACGACGCCAGGTCACTCAGCAGGAAGTACTTGTGGTTGGCTGGGATCATCCTGAACGAGAAGAAGACATAGACAAAGACATTTTTTCATTTCCTCCTGTCCTGACTGGAAGTTTATCTGTAGAACAGCAGCTCTTCCACAGGGGTTCAGGGTGTGGAGACAGTTTTTGATGTTTTTTTCTTTTGTCCAACCTGCCAAATTACAGCGAGCCCAGCACCCACAAACACAGGTCACATGACTCAAATGAAGCTTGTTTACTGTGTGTAACTAGATAAGCAATATTATTGTTCATATTAGAGATACAGAGAGACCGCTGAACGTGAGAGACGGTCCAGACTTGTGCTTCCTGTTTGAGAAAGTGTCCTGTGGTTGTTTTGCTTTATGATGTCGCTCCTAATGAAGCACATTTCTGTCCGTGAACACCGGACCAAAACCAGCACAGCATCGACTCGGAGGCGTCCAGAGGTCATCGACCGGGAGTCAGTGGACGGAGGGAGGAAGATCAAAGAGGACACATCCAACACCAGAGACGGAGACAGGGTTAACGTCCGCCCCATGTACTGTTTGGTCACCTACTGTCACGTGAACAAAGTTCCACACTTAGATCGACTCCATAAAACTCCAAAAAAGCTTGTTAGTGGCCCCTGTAGCTCAGATGATTTTGTTGCAGACACATTTGAGTTGTTTTGTAGAAGATGGAGACACATTTTCAGGCATCTTGGAGTTTTTAGGAGTCAAAGGTCGTCATTCTCATTTGAACAGACACACAGAGAGCTTAGATTAACTAATCGGATCATTTGTCTCATGATTTTGTAATTTTCTGCACAGAAATTCCTTGAAAGCCCCATATTAACGCTACAGTAATTACAGACAATGACAGAGATTAACCACGGGCTGCACAGGAGCACAACTCTATTTCATTGGAGGCGGCGAAGACGGGCTGGTGAAGAGGTTTGCTGCTGTGTACTGAACCAGACAGCGGGAAGGAAATTAATTCTGGCACAAAAAGGACTTCTTTCTGTTGCCACCAAAGTATTTTCTTCCTCATGCAACAACTTTAAGAATAACAAAACTTGGGGAAACTCATTTTACGAAGCTATTTGTCATATTATTGTTGTACTGGAAGAGTTTGTTGTTATCCAAACTATCAGAAAATACCACAAGTTTCCTCCGTTGTAAGGAATTGAATCTCCCGACCCTGGCAGTGGCACAGCCTTGCTCTAAATATGTAGCTGCACTGACAGTTAAACCTGGAACCCCAGCGACAGCAAATACAATTAGGTTTCGCCTTTTTTGCCAACTTGTCCTATGTATAAAAAACAGAGCTATTTCTAATTCTTTTGGGAGAATTCGAAGTAAAGTCATAAGTCTTTAGAGGCAAACTGGAAGTTGTGATTTCAGTTTTTTAAGTCTGTAACTACTAAAATAAGTTCTCCCGAGGCAGACGCCGAACAATTAGATAGTCAAGTCATGTCAAGTCCTTAAGGAGTCAACTGAGACCCTCCTGAAAATAATATAGTATGTTTCAAGGAGTTTATCTGGATATATAGTTTAATAAATACTGACAAGTCTCAGGCACGTCAAATCTCACAGAAGTCAAGTCTCAAGTCTACAGTCCTGGTAAATTATGATTGATTATACTGAGCTTCTAGAATAATACTTTAACATAACATGTTGCCACATAAACCACAAAGATTCATTTGAGCGTCTTTCCCACAGCTGGAACCTGGTTTCAGTAATTGCATTCTTGCAGAATTAGACCTGCTGGAATCCACTGTGACAAACCAACAGCTGGTCCAGGATCTAATCATGTAGCAGCAACAGTTAAAGCAATTTCCATCGCTGCCTATTTGGCACATGTGCACCATCAATAACATGTGTTCTCATTTTATTGTTAACTGGGTCTGAAGTGCTAATACCTGAGGGTCTTTATTAACTGTATAAAAGTGCCAGATGTAATCAATAAGGTGATCTGATCATTATGTTGTCATGCAGCAGGTACGTTGCATTGAACACTACATAAAATGACCTTTGCACATTGTTTTTTCCTTCTCTTTTAATTGTTCTTCAGTTCATTTTAAATGACTTCATCTTTGATGGATCTTATCTGTTATCTACTGCAGTTGGATTTGATTTTGTCACTCAAGTTTCGTTTTTATCTCTGCTACTGAAGTGTTGATTTTCATCTTTGCTTCCTTTTATCATGCTCAGGCCAATATTAACTTTTAAACTAAATGTGCTGCGGCAAAGCGAAGACCTGTCCCTTATCTTTCTGTCTCGGCCCGTCTCTGTTTATGGAGACCTGACAGTCTTCGTGCCTGCATGTTGGAGTCTTGTATTGATATTGCAGCTTCGCTGGTTGTAATGATTTGTGTTGCAGTTGTGCTGGAGAGAAACAGAAGTAGAGATCTAACACCTTGTTCTGGTAAAGAGAAGAGCAAAGGAGTTTTCCAATAATACAAAAGATTGAAGTAGAAAATTGAAGTGGAGAAAATATACACACAGAGGAAAGACAGACAGAGCAAAAGAGAAGAGGGAACGAGAAGGATGTAGCACTCTCAATTTTCAACTTGAAAATCAAAGGGTACAAGGCAGAGTGAGATTAAAGACGGAGGGGAGGCCAGGACGACGGCGGTGAAAAGAAGAGAGAAGAATATAGGGAAAGAGAAAAAACAGACAAACAAGAAGACACCGAGGAGAAATGATGAGAGGAAGGAGACGAGGAGAGACAGAAAAGTGAAAGATGGAGAAGGAAGTGAGGAAATATCACAGAGGGGAAGACGAGACACAACACAGAGAGAAAGAATTACAGAAACAGGTGGAGAGATGAGGATATACAAACTTTACATCTTTCAGCACAACACCATGACTATTCACTATAATAATATAATATAATAACAGATCTAATTAACCGTCCATGTTTGTCAGATTGCTGTGGCAGAGACTCACTGGCCCCTGGTGCTGCACATTATATTGTAAAATTGGTCAAATATTCCACTTTCAGTGTAGAGAGAAAGGAAAAGACAAAATAAGAGTTTAATGTTTAACAGGATAAATCTGGTGATAAAAAGACCCAAAGCAACAATGAATTGATCCTCTTAACAAATACTGTGTGTGCATCAAAGCCTGATATATCTTACATAGACCCTGTATTAAAACACGTCTCGTACCCAGATTGTATCAAGATGTGAATTAACCTGAATACATTTACATCTTGGCTGTTCAGACACAAACAGAACTGTAACTGTGCCAGCCCTTACAATGATCCAGATCCTGCTCTGATTCCTTAAACTAATTTGAGTACAGATGGTGACGGAGGAAAGACGAGAGAAGTGCTCGTAAAAAGAGCCGAGGAAAAAAGGGAAAGAAAGAACAAAGACGGAGTATTCTGGGCTGCAGAGAAGTGAGAGGGAGATGTTATCGATGGAATGATAATTGAGCGGAGAACCATGGGAGCTGTGAACTAGGCCACCCTCTGAAACACCAGGATTACTGCGAACGCTGGGCCGACTCATCCGCTCACACACACACACACACACACACACACCCACACACACACACACACACACACACTAACACACTAACACACACACAGACAGACATGCAGGAATACAGCCGGACACACACACTCTGGTGTGTGAGTGTGTGTGAGTGTGAGAAGGCCTGACAGGCACATTCGTTTTTCTTTTATTCTCTAAAATGAATGTATGTAATGTGAGCTCTGCGGCTCTTTTCAGCTTCTTTTAACTCCTAGTTTGTTTGTTTTTTACAGCAGATTTACATTCACTGTCTGGTTCATCCTCGGTGTGTCCAGAGGCAGCAGCAGCTAAAGAGCCACACATTTATGTTTATTACGTTTTTATATTAATTCATGCTTTCCATAATATCCACACACTAGGTAAAGATTTTGCTTTTGGCAAATAAACTGTTATCATATATCATGCCCATCCACCACCCCGACCTCAACATCTTTAATCTCCACCAATGGGATTTTTCTGCTTGATTTTGGATTATCGGAGAAAACAAACTCTGTGGCCAACGTCTATGATATTTACATGTTTGGTGAAGCAAGAAAATCCTCACAAATGAACTTTAAATCTCTTAGCTATAAACAACACCGCGGTCACATGACTTCACCGTCTCCACCACTGAGCTTCCAAAGTTTGAGTTAGAATAGTTTTGTGAGTATAAACACAATTGGAGGCTGTGAAGCGGACGAGTGAGTCGATGAGTTTCGCTGTTTGTGATGACGTTCAGCCTTTTGTTCACAGCCGCCATCTTTAAGACACGTAAACGTTTCAAAGTGGGGGATTTACTTTTGTGCTTTATGTCGTAGAACAAAACGTGAAAATCTTAACTTTGGCATCGGACGTCAATTTGTGAGGCCTTCCTGTAACCGCTGAGCATGCTGGGCTGAACCACACCAGCTCCCAGAGATCCTGATTATGTTGCTGTGTGTCAGCTGCAAGTGTTTGCCTCTGTTGCCATGCCAACCATTTAAGGTCAACGCAGCTTTAAAAAGTTGTAAATCATTATACTGACTGTGTCGACCTTGTGCAGTCGGCTTCGGCAGAACTGCACTTAATTACAACTGAATGTGAGAGACAGGAAGAGTGAGAGCGTGTGTGTGTGTGTGTGTGTGTGTTCCTGCAGATGCATGGGTCTTTTGTCTGTGTGTACCTGTGTGTACCTGTGAGTCTGTGTGTGTCCTCTGTGTGTGTGTGTGTGTGTGTGTCCTCTGTGTGTGTGTGTGTGTGTGTGTGTGTGTGTCCTATATATTATTCAGGTGTCAGCCGGTGCTGGGCAGTGCCTATTTATCAACACTGGAACAGAGGTGACGAGACAAGGAATGGAATTATAAAGCCTAACCTGACCCGCTGGGCGTGTGTGTGTGTGTGTGTGTGTGTGTGTGTGTGTGTAGGTGTGTATTTCTGTGTGTGTTTCTGAGGCACACATAGTGAAAGGGTAAAGAGAAGAAGATAGAGACATAGCGTTTCTAAAGAAAAGTGGCTCTGTTTGTGTGTGTGTGTGTGTGGGTGTGGGTGTGTGTGTGTGTGTGTGTGTGTGTGTGTGTGTGTGTGTATCTGTACTAGAGAGCGACCGCCAGTCTATTATAGAGGTCTGGTCTATAAGTGCTGCAGCGTCCTGCGTCAGACTAATGGTTGAACGAACGCCTAAGGCTCACTCTCTTTTTCACACACACAAACCTACACACCTACACACACACACACACACACACACACACACACACACACACACACAATGAATGTACAGCTAGTATAATTGCCTGTGGCCTTGTTGTTGCTTGAGGTAAGCCATGTTTCAGCCTGAGGCTTCGATACAGAAAAACTCAGCAAATACAGCAACACTGTCAGGGTCGACTGTTCAATTCCCCGCGTGGATGAGAGGGCAGAGGGAGGCGAACTCATCATGACAAGCTCAAGAAGACAAAAACAACCAGAAATGAGCTGTTTTTAATTACTTTAGAGAACAATTCTGTCTGTGAAATGCTTTATAGGCTTTTATTTGGGTAATCTTATTGACTTCTAAAGTAGTACATTTACAATTTGTTTCAATTTCTCCAGGGGGAAATTGTTGTGCAGCGGTTTCAGTACAAAGTAAGAAAGAGTCCAAATATAAAGAAATATCAATATCAATGAAGGTGCAATTTACTATAATGTTTGAACTTCTCTGCTGGAAACAGTAACGGTCTCCTCTGGTCGATCTTAATGCTCCTGCTGAGGCTTTAACTTCTTGGTTTCCACCAACCAAAGAGTTTCGGTTCAGTTTGTCTCACTAATCACTTCTCAGATTTGCTGTGAACGGTCACACCGTGCGGCTATTTACGAAACGCTTTGCATTTTTGCTCATGCAGTAATGTGAAGTGAAATGCACATGAAGGCTGATTCCTCAGTTAAACCAGTAGCTATTCATCTAGACTTTAAGCCCGTTTTCACTCACAGATTTCTCATTTTGTGTTTTCGGCAAAACATCCACTTTATTTTGACTTATAGGAAGATCACATGCACGCTTCCATCTGCACAATATTCATTTATTAAAGGGTCTTTAATTATACATGACAAAGTCAATGTACTCAGCCTGTGAACACAGTTGTGTGATGTCCTCTGTGGCCCTGGATGAGCCAAGTCCGAAAAAATAACACAGATGATGTCTAGTGATGAAAAAAAGATTGTGGGAAATGTAGGAGCCACATTTTTTTGGTGCTCGGTCCATACGAGGCACTGAAATCATGATATAAAGAAAAATCTGTCTCTTCCCCAAAGTCCCAAACGTTATGGGATTGTAATACTAAATCAGTGTAGTGCCCCTTTAAGGCTAGTTTTCAGTCAGAGACGTTAACTGTTTAACATTTTACACAAACCAAACGAATTTAGAGCATATTAATGACCCTGAAGAAAGTTATTCCCCGCCTTGTTTTAAAGTGCCTGTTGGGGTTCCTGTAGAATGAGATTGGAGCTGCACACTGTGAGACACACCGGATGTACTGAATGTTTGTTTGTTTGATTAAATGTATACTACTACACGTATCTATAAAATCCAATTTTCTTCTTCCTACTTCATATTTTTTTTTTTAATAATGAAAACAGACAATAAGGCACTTAAACCATTTACAGGACATCGGCTCATAGGATTAACAAACTATGTCCTTGTGTAAATCGAGCTTCTTCATCCGGATGCAGGCTCAGTTATGATGCATTCAAATGAAATGAATAGCTGCGGTTTGAGCGCACAGCCAGTGAAGGTTATTCTTTATAATACAGCTTTATATTTTATATTAGCCTTGCCTTGGGCACAGAACAAGTTAGAATCCCAAGTTAGATCCAAGATAAGTGCAGTTTAAACATGTCAGCATGGCAGTGTGTATCATTTAAGGTTTTGAATAATGCAGCGCTCACAATGATATGAAATACGTTGAATGCCATATAGGACTCAGAGAGAAGCATGGCCTCTGACTGTTCGTGATGGCTTTGTGAATAATGCAGTGGCCACAACCGTAAGAAATAAGAGCCGCTCAGGATTTCCTACAAGACACAACACTAAATCCAACCCGTCACTCAGGTTACATTTCATTTCAACCACTCCATGTGCACTTTCTATACGTACCCAATGGCTTCGAGCTGCCATTCATTTTAAACTGCATTATTAAGTGACACAGGCCTCAGAATCGGCAGCATGTCTCTTTTTATTTTCTTTAGAGTAAAGGTCATAGGTTTAACTCCCGTGCATCCTGTTTAACTGTCGAAGAAGATACTGCCGTGATTCCTGCATCACTCTGGGTCAGATCAGGTCAGGTCACTCCTCCTGAGCTCTGCACACTGGATCCTGTCCTCACATGACGAATGACAGCACTTGTCATTTGTTTAATTACCTTAAATGATCCACGTTGAGCTTTACTCCTGTGTGTCAGGTACAAATGTGGAAGTCGTGTGATGTTGTTGCAGGGAAACCTCAACCTAAGGGAGGAGGGTTAGGTGGATGGGTGGGTCAACACAGTGTGTGATTTGGGAACAGGGGGAGCTGTTTATTGCCGGATTTATCGCCTATATCAACATTATGTTCTTTTAACCATGTCTCCCTAACCTTTAAGTCTGTGTGAAGCAAATTCAGAGAGTTGCTTCTAAACACATTATACATTTTAGAAAATAACTGCTGTATTTTTTTTTACCATTTTCCTGTGGTGACATTAAGTCTGCATTCATTTTTGTCAAAGCTTCCTATGTAAAATAATAACGATATTGTGTGGTAAATGCAGTAGCAGAGCGCTATTAACTCACGCACTTATGTAACCTTGACTTGTTGTTTAAGACCTGATGTCCAAAAGTCTGCTAAAAGATATTTAAATGAATGTAAATCTGCCTGGGATGTAAAGTGAGTTGTCGCAGATCATTTTCAGAGGAGGTCTGGCAGCAACAGGAATACAGCCAGAACAGACGCTACATGACTTAAAAGTGGCAACACGTGCATGCACAGATAAACCTGCATATACGGAAACTACGTCCTGTGAGCTGTCCAGTACTTTTCCACTAGACACCACAGAGGCATGATGGGAGCACGCCAAGAGCAGCTTTTTGAATAAAGGTGTACCAATACAGAACCCTGCAGGGGGCGAGAGCGGGCCAACAAGCCGAGTGTGTAATTGACAGCAGTGAGTCAGAGCTATACAATTAGTACTGAACCTGAGGGAAGCACCTGGCAGGCTGTCAGCCGTCTGAAGACACTGAGCCGAGGGAAGCTGAGAGAAAAGCTCACCAATGATCCAATAATCCAACACCAGGAAAAATGTGAACTTATGTGGTCATTAAATGTGAGTTTAATGACCAAATATGCTTCCTGGACATCAGACAGAGCTGTCTTTTGTTCTATTGTTATATTTTACTGTTTAGATCCATTTCAACTGCTGAAAAGGTGACTTTATGGAGATTCCACAGGAAACCAAAGATATAAAATATACATAGATAATTCCCTTCATACCTAGACGCAAGGTCGGGGTGAGAGTTTCTCTGCATATCCTCTGTTTCATCGCCTCTCATCCTCTGAATATCAATGAGGAAAGAAAAAGAGCAGAGGAGAGAAGAAAAAACACAGACGAGAGAAATACGAGAGTAGATGGAGTGTAGAAGAAGAAGGGGAGGAGAATAAGTGAAGGAGACGAAGAGGATGAGTAGAAAAAGAACAAGAATCCTTGTGTGGATGAGAAGGAAAAACAGTTTAATACCACGGCTCATTCCCAACTCAGTACACAAAACTGTGTGATTGGCATCACACAGATGGTGCGAATGAAAGCAGGAGCAGCCAGAGAAAGTGATAACTAATGTCTGTCTGTGGTGAACCAAGTGTAGTCAGCTGCAATAATATCAGCAACACAATACAAACTACAAACACTCTGTTTCCTGCCTGCTGTTTGAGCAAAGATCGATGTTTACACTGAAAACACAATAAGTGACCTTAACGATTTCACTTTAGGAGAATAGTTGCCTATAAACATATGCAAAAAGAAATTAAAAGAATTGAATGTTTTGCTCTGAATGAAATCAATAATCAATCCGCCATGCATGTGACAAATGGTGTTTACCTGCAACCACAGGATTTAAGGGTGAGTTCAATAAAATAACAAAAAGAACAAACCCCATGTGATGATAAGCTATGCAGACAATTTGGTTTTTATTTGCTGAGCTTCTGAGATCTCTGCTGAAGAATTTCTACATCGCCGCAAAACAACGGAGGTGAATTGATTGATTTTCGCGCTCACCTGTGTTGAAAAAAACTCAACGCTGTGTTTTTAAAGAAACAATATCTTTACTCTGGGTAACCCGCAGATGTTACCGTCAGCAGTTTTTCCTTCTGACTACTTTCTACTGAAGAAAAAGTCTCTGTAAAAACTGGTTTGCGAAAGACGCATTGCTGCTGAATTGTTCCAGTGGTCGGAGGAGCACAAATGAAACACTTTATTATGTAATTTGGACCAACTGACCTGGACTTTTATGCACAGTTATAAAAAACTGCAGTAGATGTCAGATGTATTGTACCGCAGATAAACACAAGGGGCCATATTTTCCTGCTTTCACCTGAAGAACAGGACAAAGTCATGGACTAAGGCCAAAAAAACTGAGACTGGTTAACAAAAAGCTTATAATCAATTCTTGAAATGTGTCTTCTCTCTTTCCATATATTTCTCTCTTAAAGCATCTACAAAGTCCGATTCTTCACTTCCACTCAGCTGAGTGAAAGTAGGTCAGCTTTCTTCAGATTTTATGTCATGCTGCGTTTTTGAACATTTAAGTAGGACTTGCTGGAGATTTTCATGGAAGCAGAGAAGGAGAGAAGTTTACAGTCATAAAATGCAGAGAAAGTGAGTCAGTCAGAGAGACGGGGGGGAGAGAGTTAAAAGAGAGACAGCTGGCAGAGAGGAGAGTGGGCATCATTAGTGGAAAAAGGTCAGCGTGGCCTCAGCTTGGGTTTACTGCAGGAGCTTATTACACACATGCAGGCATGTGGGTGTGTTCAGGAAACACTGCTGGCTTCATGGCCGGGCTGCTGCTGTGTTCACTAAAGATCAGGTGAGCGAGTGACTGAGGCAGGTGAGGGAGGTCAAGAGATAATGGTGTCAGATATACACACCAGGGGCTGTAACGGTATGTAACACGTATTCCTACTGAAAATATTCGGTATGGGTTTGCAGTGTTGTTTTAACCACTGCACGTGCTACAACTTATTTCTGGTAGTTTTGGCGAACGCAGATAAACCAGAGCTTGAGGATCCTCCAGTATTATTAAAGTCTCCTGTTTTTGATGGTTTCTCAGTTCACTGCAATGACGACGGACAAAGACTTTTGGATCGGACGATGTTCTGCCTGCCAACAATTGCATGCACCTCACAGCTAAAGCAACATCGTGATGTTTCCTGAGGACGAACTCGTTGGTGTTTTTAAATGCGGAAAAATGCCAAACCCCACCAAATAAAGCCTGTGCTGATATCACCATTTTATACCAGTCTGATTTGATTTGAAATGTCCTCACTGAGTGTTCAGGGCTGAATTCATTATTCGGCAGAACTGATTGTGGCTGCCAAGTAAAGTATCTCCTGTTATCTCAGCTGGGTTTATTATTGACCTGATATTCACACTGGGGAGCACAAAAACATATGTTGATAAAATCATTTGGTTCTCTAGAAATAAAGCTGCAGTTTGGATGCATTACTCGGCATTTCACTGGATTTTATTACCTCAGTAAATCTGACTTTTTTATTAGTAGGCTGCAGCCGGTTGCGGCAGTATTGACAGACTTTTTATTTAAGAAAGAACGACCCATAGTTTGTTCAGTAAACAACTGTTTAATAAAAAAAAGCAACTCTATGTTTTGTGTTTCGTTATTCCCGTTGTACCAAATACGTTCCGAACCAGGATTTTTGTTTAGTGTCACACCCCTTATTAGATACTACTGGTCTGCTGAGTCTACACTGTATTGAGTGTGTGTGGGGTAGTGACGGATGAAAGTACAGATACAAAGAAAGTGAGATGTTAATTGTATGTCTGTCGTTAGAAACTGTGGAGAGAAGGTGATGTATGTTCTGATGGTGTCGTGTTGTTGCCTGAATCATTTTTATCCCATTCATGTTATCGGCAGCTTGTCAGTCATTTTTTTTCACCAGTCTAAAGGTGTCAGGAAGCTCTAAACAACCTGGTTCTGAAGTGATGTCCACCTCATGGAAGAAAAGATGCATCATCCTGGTAAAAAGTCCAACATGCCTGTTAACAACATGTTGATAACAATGTGCTTCCTCATGTTAGGAGGTAAATGTATAAAATGCATATACTTAACTTAACGGATACATTTCCTACATTAGCAAGACAAGCATTAAATTTTACAAAAGCATTCATTTAAAAGTACAGCTGAAGTTAATGGGAACTCTTTCAGGCTGATGTGACAGGAGTCAAAGCCTGGAGACGTGAATGTCTGCACCAAATGGCAAATCCTTCAGATAATGTTTGAGATATTTAACTGGACTAAACTGGTGGAATGAGGGACTGACATCGCCATTCTTAGAGCTGCAGAAAATGATGTCTTTTGCTGACATGAAAATTTTTCCTGTGAATGAAGTATTATGTGGCAGCCAGGATGTGAGAGTGGACCTCCTGCCATCTGCAGCAGCTGAGCTCTGAGTTTGAGCAGGAGAGAAAACCTTTTGATTTGATCTCGGCCAAAAAGCCCGGCTGTCATCTCCTGTACTGGATGTTTTCTAACTGCAGACCCAGCGGGACAAAGTGACATTTGGCCGATGGAGGGGCAGCAGAGAGAGAGAGAGAGGAGAAAAAAAAAGAATAGGCGTATACAGAGGTGATATGATGGAGCGAGGGAAGAGAAAGGGAAGGAAGATGACATTACAGTGACTTTCTAAAGGTCTGTGCGCTGATGGAGGGATGGAGGTAGGAGACGGAGGATGGAAGAGAGGAGAGGTGTAGTAAGAGAGGAAAGCTGACGCCACACCACCTCAGCAGAATATGATCAACTGTCATTTCCTGGACCTTCGCTCTCCTTCCTTCCTTCCTTCCTTCCCTCCTTCCTGGCTTACTTCCTCACTTCCACCCACCTATCTCTGTATCAGCTGAGTCAAAGACATCTCTTATTCACAGCACCGCATCAATCCCTCCCTCCCTCCCTCCCTCTGTCTTTCTAGTTTTTCATTCTCTCTCTCTCTTCTTTAATCTCTCCTTCGAGAGTCAGGCAGGATGGTAATTAGAAAGCCAGCACACACAAAAATTCAAATCCACACACACACACACACACACACACACAGACTATGCTTTATAAAGCCTTTCATACACACACACACACACACACTCCTGGTCTGGGACAGAAAGAGAAAGAGGAGCAGAAGTGAATATTAAAGGAGGGAGAATCAATAGATTCATTTCCTGGTGCTGACAGAGGTTGATCCTCCCTGGACCCGTAATCCTTACAGTGTGTGTGTGTGTGTGTGTGTGTGTGTGTGTGTGTGTGTGTGTGTGGGAGAGAGAGGTGAAGGATAAAGCTGGTCAGGTTATTCTTGCCCTGGGGCAGAATTGAGAAGAGAAGGAGGTGGGAAAATTGTAAAAATACAACCTTTCCTCCCCTCGCTGATGCCTCGACTACTGAGAGTCCAGGAGACAAGGGGGGGGGGGGGATGTCGATCCGTTATCTCGGCTCTCGACTTTTCTGCCAGCGCAGCACGTTGGACTGAAAACCTGAGTGTGCGAGGAGACTGAGATGAAAAAAAAAAGCAGCACAGAGGATGAGGAGGAGGAGGAAGAGGAGCTGAGATGGAAACCAACTGTCTGGTCTGACTGCACCACTGAACCAGCTCTCTGCTCTCCCTCCATCCTCCTCCCATCCTCCTCCCATCCTCCTCCCTCCCTCTCTCCCTCCCTTCAAAATGATCTTCAGACTCACAGCCCAGGCAGAGCTGTGACCAGTTTTACAACTCCGTGTCCTCAGAATTATGTTTAGATGCAACTCACTTCTTCTGCCAGACACGTTTTGAAGGAAATGTAATTGCTGCAGTTTATGTTCGGTTCCAAAATTTTTTCACATTCTGAGTCCTGCGTGTGGTTCCATTGAGACAACACAAGGACTTTGGTTAAGTTTTGTCTCCCCCTTCTGGTAGCGACAGTAATTACACAAACAGCGTCCACGCGTGTTGATGACGTACGTCCTCAAATATTCCTGTGCAAATAATAGCAGAGAGGAAAACAACACGAGTGGTTTTAACGCACGCCGTGCGGTTGCAACGGTCGTATGTCGGTGGACCTTTGTAGCACGTCATACTGCTCTCTCCCCCGTTTCCTGTCTACCTTCACTGTCTCTGTCAGATGAAGGCAAAAAACTGCCCAAAAAAATCTTTACAATAAAAAAAATAAAAAGTGATGTAGACGTCATATGAGGTGATTATCTATGTCAGACTTGTAGCCTATTTTCCCACCATACTGTAGATTACATATTGCTGTAGCCTGGTCCGTCCGCCTTCAGCTCCAGCAAACCAATCATTTCAGCGCCAGATTTAAAGACTCCTGTATTCTGCGAAATACAGAGCGATCGACCAGGCGGCGATCGGCTTAATCAGCATTGTGTGAATACGACTGGCGAGGGCTTGAATGTGACGGACGTTCATTTAGATGTGAAAGTCCACTTCACTCCAGCTTTAAGGTCAGGGACAGCTGGCGGCTTCAGACCACAATCTTTCCCGAACGTTACCCAAGTGCTTCGAGTTCTTCAAGTGCTTAAACAGAACCATGAACACATGAATCATGCTTTAGTGGATATTGTAGGAAGAAAATAGAATTTTTGCGATTTTGCAGATACGCTCATTAAAAATGTTTACTCATTATGTAGATTAAAAACTGTAATTCAGGTGGCATTATGTTTTGTTACATGTATCCACTGTGGCAGATGACTGTATACTACTGTATAGAAGGAGTTTCGAGGAGACAGGGTTGGACTTTTTGCAGATGATGCAGCTTGTGTTGTGATGCTCCTTTAGATGGGACCAGTTCTGTATGATTAGACAATTTGCAAACAGAAGGCATTTAATCTGAGGAGATTTAAACAGGGTTGGAGGATTTTACACCTCTGTTTTGGGAAAGTTGTTGTATTGTTTTAACTGCCATTTGTTTTCCCGCTGTTGCATTTTCAATTATTTTTAGGATCTTGAAGTCAGATTGAGGTAAAAGCTTTTTTATCTTAAAGGAAAGAAAACTATGTTATTTTGCTGCTGCTCACAGATATCTCTCAAAGGTTGTTTGGGTCAAATGTATTTACAGATTTAAAGCTTGGTGTCATAATTGCTTCACTCCACAGAGGAAAGGTAACCAACTCCAACATCTCCGTCAGTCTCTCAGGAACACAACACAAATCCAACCATCTGAACTCAGTGTCATCCATGCTTTCTTTTCTTCCTCTCTTGATAATATGTCTATTGTCCCTGTTGCACCACTGGCCTTGATTGTTGCTGTGTTTTTATGACAGCTACAGTATCTTTTATAGATTTTTCCTGTGCATATATACAGCTCTACATCTAACATTCATCTTTTTTGTGCAGCTACATTCGAGTCTCCTTCTCCTCGTGTCCTTGCTGAAGCTGTTCCAGCCAAACTTCTCTCTGAGGAGAGGCTATGGTAGTTGGAAGGGAAAAATCAGTCGATAGGCGCCCGACGTGAAAAACCCAGTGAAGTTTTTAAACATCTTTTTCATCCCTAATGCATAATTTGTTTGGGCTGAACTGTGCTCCCCTGCAGCATGGGCAACAGTGATAACCGCGATGATGGTCACTGAACTTCACTGCCCCATTTGTCACGCCATTATGATAGGGCAGCAGTAGCCCACAGGGAACAGCCGGCGGCGTCGGACTGGAAGATCAGCGGCCAGGAAATGAATGAGCAACCCCCACCTTCCTCCCGCCGTCCCTCGACAACTTCCATGATGAACCCCAGAGCTGCTGTTCCACAACCGGCTGACTGCAGCTGCTCAGTTCACACAGTTAATGCAGTTCAGCAGTATTGGACAGCTCCCAAATGTGAACGCGAAGCAGGCCAATGAAGAACAGCAGGCGAGCTCGCTCGACTTTCCCTGGAAAGATAAAGGTTAGAGAAAGGCCGCGCACAGTTTGGGCGAGTCATTTGTGGGGAGAGATGACTGCATCCGGACTTTTAGAATAGTGGGAGAGCAGATTTTAATGAGGAAAAAGGTAGTTGTGTCTTTGAATCAGAACCAGTAATCTTTGACTCAGTAAAAATGGAAAAAATGGCATTAACTGGATGTGCAGCAGAGACGAAACTCAACAGAGCAGGTATTTTTATCACACGTGCGCAGGTTTTAATACTTTTGTTGATACTGCAGTTCTTACTTCATTGTCCACATGACAAACTGGACAAAATTTATTTTGGTAGTTATCAACTTGAGGACACACTCCCATCGCATCCTTTCTTAATACAATACAATGACAATAAAGGCTTTTCTTCTTTTCTTCTACTTCTTCTTACCTGCTCTGACTGTGTCAGTCGAAGATTCATTTCAAACGCTCTACTCTATGATCATTCTCGCACACTCAATCCATCTTGAGAAGCTTATTATTGTAAAAATTAAACATGTTGTGCAGACAGACACATTTTGAAACATGCTTTGCCAATTTTCTCAATTTTCTGAGCAGCTACTAAAGAAGGTGAGGCAGGAAATGTCCCACCTTAAATGGACATGTTGTTTTATAAGTTTACAGCATCGTTATCGCACCAACTGCCTCCACTTCCCCAGATTTCCTCTCAGTTCTCTTATCTCCTCAACTATAATATTCCATCAGTTTACAGTTTACGCAGTTGGTAGATTTTTGTGTATTTACGGCCAACATAATACAAACGTAGCATCAACACAATAATCACAGTAAGTTATATAAAAACACATCTTGATTTTATAAGTTTATTTTATAAGATTTTTAAGCTTTATGTAGTCTACAGCTTAATATATTGAACGGATTATGAAGAATATTGCGCCCTGCACTCTAGTGACCTTAAAGGTGTGCAACTACAAATACTTCCTGTACTCATACCTCCCGTAGCACTACTCGACATCACAATAAATACAGTAAATGCACGCTGGTACGACCGGAAGAAAAGTAGCTGGTGACCCCTGACTGTGTTAGGTGCCGCTTCGCCATCTTCTTTCAGGAATTACATCACATTAAGGAAGCAAACACGGCATTTCACTGAGATTTTAGGGACAGCTGATGAAAAAGAACTATGTGGTTCTTAGCAAGTGAGGGCCAGGAAGTGACAGTAATTACAACAATGGATGTGTTGCAGAGTACAGTGTGTGCCTCGGTGTGCGATGATGAACAGCTCGACTCTGAAGCTGCTCGGAGTCTCTGGAAAGCCTGGGACCAGACTGCAGAGGCGGGGCAGAGAAGGCAAAGTGGGCGTCATGAGTCTCTTCTATTACAGTGTACAGAGGCGAGGCCAATAACTCAGTCAGAGAGCTCCACTTGTGTCATAAAATGTTTTGCACTTAAAGTCAAAAGTATAAGTACTGCCGACACTAAAATGGGTACTTTTACTTGAGTCATGGATTGTAAGGGAGGCCAGAAAAGCTGCCTGTTTGGAAAGTGAACAGTGGCGGACAAAGTTTCTATACAAACACTGCATGTAATCAGGGTCTTCAGACCTGCATCAGATATTTTAATGATCAAAAACTAAGAAAATTAATTATTTAAGCTTGATTTAGATGTTTTAAGAGTTCTGTCTGTTGAGTTTCACAAGATTACAACAGAATTATTTGCATTGACTATCAATTTTATTATTTTTCAATGTAATTATGCACACTTAAATATACTGTTATTAATATCACAACAGTGTTTTCAACATATTACCTGGCCTGCATAGTAGAGGACGCATATGCAGACGCATATCATTTTCTCGTGGTACCAGCTGGTGCAGCTCTTTTTCACCAAAGACATATTTTATCCGCACAGCGTTTTAGATTCTAGACCCTCATGTTACAGAAAAATTATCTAAATTTTGCCACAATATCAAATTTTGATGTTTCTGAAACAAGGCTATGTTATAACGGCTTTGGTTTTCCGTCAGATAACCTGTTTGCTTTGCACCACTCTCTTATACTGATGAGTCTGATGAGCAGGCAACCGAGTGCTGCTCAGTCCCTTTTCAGTCTAAATCTGCTGCCGGCTCAAGGGAACAACAACAGCCGGTAGAAAAGCTGGAGAGAGCGACTTTGTTTCACTTCCCATACTCCGATTTTCCCAGTCGAGCCAAAGAATCAAATTATTGACCTTTGAAACACAAGAAGGCTGCATCTCTGTGCCTCCAGGCGGCCGCAGTAGAGTGAATTTTAAAAGAAGAGAGAGGCCCAGCAGCACCTGCTGTAAATACTGTAGTTACTCAACAAAATAACTATACAGCTCTCTTTCTGTTTGCGTTGCATTGGCACATACACGGGATACAAAAGCAAACACAATGTAGAACCCACTCACATCACTTTTGACAGTCGTCTGTCTTCACGGTTGATGGTTAAGGGGGGGGAACGATCATTCTCATGCATAAAAGAAACCGTCATGTTTCTACTGTAGCCCAGAACGGGCAAACCAAACACTGGCTCCAGACTGGCCCACCGGAGCTTCTCCTACTCGCTGGACGCCACTGAATCTTGCACACTGGTCCTTTAAGCAGAAACATATATCGTTCTGGGGCGTAAACGACAGATGCTGACGTCTTTCTGGGGACAACAGTCTCTGAAGCCCCAACGCTTGTAATCACGGTATGTATGATATGACAAACGGGCATTAAACTCACACTCGTGGGTGGAGATGAACACAAGTAAACCAGGCTGCCTGGTTCTAACATTCTGCTGTGAGTGCAACCAAAACGATTATGTCAGCCCGACAGTTCAATCCGAAATGATCCGTTTGCACGCGCCGCACTCGACCACGTGCTCTCTCCAATTGAAAGCTGTAAAATGGTCACTTGAGAGCTTTTGGCTTTTAGTTAAAACGAGAATTGAGGCCGTGAGACACGATTCAAACTGTCATCTGTCAGCCGTCCAAATGTTTTGTAATAACACTCAATTATACATTGTGAATGGTGTTGCTAGGTGATGGAGCTGGCTAAGTGGCTGATGGGACCGTCCAGCGGTCGCTCAGTATCGTGGGCTGATGGAGGGGTCCACGCTCGGCCGCTTGGCAGCTCGAGCCTGAAACATGCTCTGAAATCCACATCTGGTGATTAGGATGTGCAAATAGAGCTGACAAGCTGCTGCACAGGAGGATTCGGGTTTGGAGACGGACCAAAAGATTCCTTCGGGGAAGTCTGACTGCTCATTTACCTTCTGAAAAATATACGTTATATATGTACATATATTATCTCAGTAATGTTTGATCTAGCTTCTGGCTTCCTCATTTGAACTGTTGTTAACTTTATGTGCTTGGACAGTATATTTTCTGTCCCCTTGTACTTGTTTTTCATTGCTCACTTTAATGGGTACTGCAAAGTTCAAGGATTGTTTGCTGCATTGATTCTTTCTCCTTTGGACATTTTTCTGTGTAGTCTTCGTTTTAAAATAGTAGAAAATTATTGCTTTACCTTAATCTCTGTCTTGCTTTATGCATTATTTTTGCTATTGCAGGCTCTCACTCGCTTCTTTTTCCCCGTGTTGATTCTTACTGCCTTTTTCACTGCTGAACCAACCTGATTTCCCAGCAGGATTGATCAACCTTTAGCTCATCATCTATTACCACACCTGTCCGATGCACAAACCCGGTCCTGACTTTTCCATGCAAGAACATGACACCAGTAAGTTCAGGAAGATTTAGGGTTTCCAATAATAGTTGTTTGTTCGAGTGTGGACTTTTCCCTCCAAGCTCCACCTGCGCACCTCTGTAAGCTGATAACTGCCAAGAGTTACGAAGAATTAAAGATGTGTTGTTGTGTTTAAGGATGGATTTATTACTTCAAAAAGCAATTTGATGAAGCTCTGCTTCAGTACCACTCATGACAATAACACTATAATTCCCATGTTTTTTCAAAACATGTTTTTGGAGCTAAAGAATCGAACTGATCTAATATCTGTTGCTTGAGGCCAAATTACTGTATTTTACAGTTCACTGGTCTTCACTTCCCAAAAAATCTGAAACAGCCTAAAAAGCCCTGAAACAGCCTCCTACACGAGGAAGACCTTGGTGAAAACTACCCACACAGGGATGATATGTGATTGGAGCAGAGACAGAACAGAAATCACTCTCTCACACACAAAAGCAAAGATGCAAGTGCATAAACAAAACCAACTGGCCCTGAGGACAGATACACAGATTAAGACACAAACAAAAATTCATCCGCCAGTCAAATCACCAAACACACACACACACACACACAAGAAACACCATGTTGAACGTGTTGTTAGAAACACAATCAGCTGTTCTCAGTGCTATTGCAGTGACCTGGAGACCTCTAATGTGACTTCCATATGTAACACTGCTGCTACACTGTGTGCTTTGCAACCTGAGACCATATCCAGAGATAAACTAAGAAAATTATATATTATATCATCATAAAAACACCTAGATCAGTTTAATCTCCTCAACCGCACTGTCATGCCTCATTACAAACTAACGCTGCACAGACAAACATTATTCAAACGCACAGAGCTTCAAGATTGAATTCTGGTGTAGATCACAAAGTTTCCAAAGATACCAAATATATCAGGCTGAGTTTTAGGGAATCGGTCTGAAATGACGCAACTCGAAAATGTGCATTTGATGTAGAAGTTCAAATCTAAAAACATGGATTCTTGGGTTTGAATATTTCACTCAGTGTAAATATCACGAAGCTTCAACGGGGAGCTGGAACAAGATGATAGAGAATATACTGTGCATGTTTCCGTCAGACAGTGGAACAGGAGGATTTTATGTCTTGGGGCTGGAGTTGAGCTGATGCTCTATTTACAGTGATTTAAATTCATAGGATGTAAATTGGAAATAATCTCTATTTATCAACGCAGCCTCGTTAGCCACCAGGCAGTATCTGTACTGTTAGGACAGGTACTTCTCTCTTTTTCTACCTATAATTATTTAATTAATTCAATTTAAATGTGCTCTATCTTTACCACTATTCTGAGGGGTACATTTTAGTCAAAGAAACCATTGTTCAATATGACTGGAGAAGACTAATGCTCTGTAATACTAGTCAGTCTGAACACTTTAAAGATTCAGAAGAAAGTTTGTGTGTGCACACCAGATTATATCGAGGACTCTATCTATTTAACCCACAGCAACAGAACACACACACCCGCTCTTACCTGTATATGAGTATATCGTCTGTGGAGCTGTTGTACTGGATCTGGTACATGCGGACTCCTGGTATGTGGTTCTGCGGGGGCCATCTGATGGTAGCAGAACTGGACGTCAGATCCGACACACTGACCCTCTGCTGGTCGGACCGGGCTTGACCCCCGCTGATGTTGGACTTGATGGATGTGGGGATGTCCGAAGGCCCCGGGTCGGGGTCCAGTTTGGGGTCAAAGTGTGGCGAAGGGTTGACGACTAACTCAACAGGGGCGGTGGCCTCCCCAGCGGCATTAGACGCTATGCACGTGAACTTTCCAGAATCCTGGAAATCATCGGAAAAGAGAAAAACAGATGATTTAGCATTCCTTGCTTTTATGTGAATCACTCCCAATGAAACCAATTATAATGAACAGGCTCTTTATCTTTTATTATGATGGAACATTTCCAGGGAACCAGAAAGGGTTGGGTGTAGAAGTATACTTTTATATCCTACAGGGAAGTCATTTGTGTAGCATATAATAAATAAATAACACATTAAAAGCTTCTGTTATGTACCAAAATGTAGTAAAACAAATGGAGCTTAAGATTTCTTGGTGACAACGAGCAGCTGACAGGCTGACATGCTAAATTTGCTGCCAATGCAGGAAGTAATAGTATTTGCATTCACTAATGTTGCACTTAAATTAAGTGTTTAGAGTATGTGTTAAGGAAATGTTAAACATATTCAAATTTTACATCATTAAGAGCTGCAAAATACATTTGTTTTGGTCTTTAAATTTATACGATGAAAAGGCAATGCATAAAAAGTAGACCATCAGTTTAAAATGTATCAATAGAGCACAGAAATAACCATATTCCATGAACACGAAACCACGTCTGTACCTTGACGGAGGCCTTGAGGATGTCCAGAGAACCGTTCTCGTAACAGACGGTCCTGGACGTGTTGCCGATGAGCTTTCCATCGGGACTGACCCAATGCGTCGAAGGCTCGGGGTCTCCGATGGACTTGCAGCGCAGGCTGACCTCCTGACCCTCCATCACAAACATCTTGGAGGTGTGACGAGTTATCATCGGTGGCTCGCAAACAAACTCCTCCTGTCAGAGGACGTAAGACCAGAAAACACATACGTCACCCATCGTCACACATTGTCATTGAGAGTTTACTCCACAAACTCTTATTATTAACAGCTGCAGTGAAAGTTTAGAACTATCAAAAGGAGAGATGTTGATTATTTAAAGATTAACAAAGTTTTTGATTTGCAAAAATGTACATTTTCTCTGAGTTTCAGTGGTGAGTTATTCTAGCAGTAGACTTTCAGAAGTTCAATTGTTTGCACATGAAGATTAAGTGATTCCAGACTTGTTCAGCCCTTGCAATATTTAAAACCCACCCACTGGCACCTAAGCCGGTATAAAGCCGGCCAAAACCCTGGTGGAGTATTATTGCTGGGCCAAGCAGGGCCAGCCGAGGCTTACCAGAGCTTAGTCATCATTCCAACCGCTCAGTGCATCTCCAAACCTTTTTCTGGGTTTGTTACCAGCAGAGATGATTGCTGACCTGATGACCGCTGGGATGTAGCTTCCAATAAAGCACTAGTGCCTCTCAGTCTTGAATTACATTCTAACCCTCAATTGCTCCTGTGAAGCTCAGGGTAAAAGGCTGTGATTGAACTGGGCTGATCCCTGGTGTGAGCCTGTGGAAGTGTGAAAGTATGAGAATGTGAAGTTTGTCACTGAAGGGAAAAGAGTACGAATTCTCACTTTGTTCTTTAAAAAATATCTGTTTTTCTCCTGATTACCCTCAAATTTCCAACCAGCGTCAACGTTTGCTTCCATTTCACGATGGTTTAACCTCTTGGATTTTTGAGCTTTCCGGCGGACGAGAGGCAGCGTGGATGCAATAAGCAGCCGAGCAGCTTTCATCGATTTCGAAGCAGGAATTGCCTTGGCGGCTGATGGCTAATGTCTGACCTCTGATGGATGCAATGGAGGCTCACTTGTCCTTGCAGTGGGAAAGAGGCTATTAACTCACTGAGTATTAATATGCCCAGACACTTTGGTGACACAGAGGTCTCCGGATCGACCTCTTTACAAGGCTAATCCTCTTATAGTGATCCTACAGCCCCTCTCTGAAGGAGGTCCACGACTATTACTCCAGGTGAGGCAAAGGTCTGTACATCATCCTCTCTAAAATGATACCAATTAATCCCATCTTTATCTCAAGGTGCACCTCCACTTATCATTGTAGCTCTCAAACAGCCCAGAGGGCTCGGTCCCTGAACATCTCCAGGTGAGGCAATACCCTCTATATCATCCTCTTTAAGGTGAAACATCTTGAACCGCACCACTTAATTCAGCTGTTATCCCTCCAAGGATCAGCAAAGCAGATCTCTCAGTGGCTCCTCATCCTTTAGTCTCAACAACACATCTACTGTGGCTGCAGATCTGCCCTATATTAAACCCTTTTGTAAAATATCAGCAATATTAAAATGGTACTTCTCCACAAAGCAAAAGTGTAGCAGTCTTTGACATTAACCCTTTCAGTCCCAAGCCCAAAAACTGTGTTTCTATCCTACTTCCGTTTATGTGCCTCTTATTAGTATCGAATTAGCTAAAATATGAAGGTTGAACACATTTTTCTTTTCTTTTTTGGAAACTGATACAGTCCAACTAAAAAACTTTACTCAAAGTCATGTTTACTCCAGTGTTGGTCAACAAACCAGGTCACTAACTTTCTGTCTTCTTAGGAGTCCAGAGTAAACACCAAGAATGTGAATAGTTTTCACTAAATCCTAACCAATAAATAACACAGGGAACTATTTACTCTCTACAATGTCTTCCGCCACTGAGGAGAATCAGAAACAACCAAACTTTGATGTTTATGAGGACGTGTCGCTTGGATCAACATAACAAGATGCACGGAGGGTTTACAGACCGAACATGACAGCTCACTTTGCTCACCAGGACCAGGCTGTTCATATGTTAATTGACAGTGAGCTGGTGTACAAGCCTCACGCTGGCAGAACACTGGGACTGTTAGGGTTAACTTCTTTCATTGCTCTGCATGCTCATATCTTATTTAAACAGTTTTTTTTAATGTACTATCCTAAGTGGCCTTTGTAACATGTCCTCAGGGACTTCTGATGAAAAATAGCTTTACTGCCACATCTGCAATAATGTTTCTTAATGTGCACTGCCCTGTTAAATCAATCTTGGAACCCACCGTCTGACGACAATTTAAGACAAGGGCCAATATTTCGGGGCCTCCGGTGAAGGCAGCAGATATCCAGATAACGGATATCCAGGCCAACACTTCCTCTTTTGAGTGCCGGTCATAGTTTACCATCCGATTTGCAATTTAAGACGACATTTCGGCAAATCTGTACAGATATCTGGATATGAACACAGATATTCCCAGACTGCATTTCGGGCCAATGCGTTCCGCCTCCTTTGCTCTCCAAATGGACTGTTTACCTGAATGCAACCAAAGCCAGCTCAAACATGAAATCTTGGTCCCTTGCCTACAGATTCTGAATTCATATGCAGAAAGCTGTTTATCGAGATTACTGTTAAATATTTGTGTAGATACCATGCAGGACCACATATGTTTTAGTTTTGCCTCTTAATGACTTAATTTGACCCGATGCTAGATTATATTTAACCAGGTTCTGGGGTATTTGCTGCAACATAAACCTGAGCCTTTCATATTCCCTCTCTGTTTCTTCTAACTCCACAATATGAAATGTCACGGTTCTGGTGTATTTTTGCATATGAAACTCCATGACTCGACACTTTCACCAGGAAGGTTCAGTCCTCTGTGACACCAACCATCTGCCCTGTTCAAGAGTCCTTGAGAAAGAAAGTGTCCACAGAGGGCGAAAGTTAAGACAGCGACAAAACACATTTGGCTGCAGGGTTTGTTGGATTATGAAACCAAACACACAGAATGCAATTTCTATGACCTATATGTTTAAATGATAAATTCTTCAGTGACAGATTTGTATTGGGGGGCTGATGATGACTTGGGGCTCCTGTTATCAAGAGGTACAATATTTGTGTTATTATTCCCACAGAGGTAACAAGATCAACCAGAAGCCACTAGGTGTCATTATGAAAACTAGATGATCTCTCCAGAACTGTTTTACATGCTTTAGACCCAAATGATCCAGCTAAAGATGGGAACAGGTAACGCGTATGGCACCTAAAACCATTGTAATCAGGAATCTTCTTCTATAAACATCAAATATTCCCAGTGACACCTTTAGTGTGCAGGTGCAAGATGATTTCTGTAGCTTACTATGATCTTTAGTTGTGTCATTTAACCATGAAAACAGAAAATACTTGTGATAAGGCACTGCTCTATCCTTATCCGTTACTTTATTGTAGATAGCAATAGCTCTGCTGTACAGTATAAGCCCTGCAACTTCTGACTTCTTTTATGACATGTCATTACTGTGATTTTAGCCTGTAGTAACTTCAACAAACCTCTCTAATGGTCCAGAAGTATTTGCCAGCCAGGTCCTTCGGTGAAGCGCAGGTCTCCAGGTCGTCCTCTCGCGTCAGTCTCCGAAGCCAGACCAGCTCACAGTTACAGTGCAGAGGGTTCCCACCAAAACTCAACACCAGAGCCGTGAGAGGAGAACCCTTCATCTTGGCGTACACCGGGATCCGCAGGAACAGCGGGTCTGGAGGGATCTTCTTCAGCTTGTTGGAAGTCATGTCCAGTCTGGTGATGGAGACAGCGAGAATTAATTTATGAATTCTATCAATAAGAGCTGGACCTTAAATGGAGCTGGATATATGGATTATAACCTCAGTATTTTTTCTGGGAATGTTGGGGTTAACCTCCCTAAAAGTAGTTTATATTCTACAATTATACATTTATTACACATGGAAGATTTTGAATGCAGATTCTGCAAAACTAAATTAACTAATTTATTAAAACAAAATAAATGGCTTTAGAATTTCTCAACCACAGTTATATTCGTGGCAGTGAGGTGAAAGCTTTGAAATAGCTTGATTGATTAGTAGGAATCTGAGGTGGGCAGCCATGTCTAAAGGTGAGATATAGGGAGGGACGGGTGAGGTGGGAGAGACGGCAGCATTTAGAGAGAAAGTGAGAGGGGGAGCTGTAAATGGTTATTCTCTCACAGACCCCACTTCTCCCCTTTTCCCCATCGGTCTTTATTAGATTGGAGCTAAAAGAATCATAAATGTCTACTGAAGGAGTATAAATCTGAAATCTGTTTCACTTTTTTAAATGAACAGTTCCTCAACTCTTTTTCTGGCTGCAGCAGAGGCACTGATGTTGAAGTCAAAGGTAGATCAATTCAATCATTTCTTTACTTTCAATTACACTTTTTTTCAAAGCCACACTAAAAGCAGGAGCGAAAGGCTTTTTCTTCACAGACTACATTCACATGCATAAACTGGCAGACTTTGTGGTTTAAAGCATGTAAACATCGTACTTGGTTTCAAATCATCCCCATAAACACAAATCATGAGAAAAATAAACCTGGTTAAAGTGCAAACTCATTCATTAATGTTCAGCAATGGCTCGTTTTCATCAATTTTTGCTGAACATTAATGAATTATTCACCACAGCAGGACATTCTGAAGTAACACTACAATACTATTATGACTGAGGGCAGGAGAGTCCCAGCAGAACAAATTCGATGGGTATTTGATCCTCAGCTCATAGAGGGAAACGTGTGGTTCCAGGATATGGTGGTGAAAAATCATCTTCAACCACAAAGACATCGATGTTAATGTAGCACGGTGCTAAGCTCAGTTTGTGGCTTGATGGTACATTTTTTTGTATTTCTTTCTTTATTTCTTGAATACTGTAATGACAACTAAAATGTTTTTTTTTTGTATTAACTAAAACGGATCAGATATAGATATTTTTTATTTACACTGAATCCAATGACAGTATCCGCGCTGTTGTTTCCAGCAGCAGCAGGTCGCAGTTTTTGGTTAACAAGCTCTGATAAACCTGCTGAACCCGACCTGCCCGGCACCAAACAGCAGACGGACACAGTTAGAGACCAGCTGCTGAAGGAAGTGGAACGTAGCAGAAAAAGAGCCAGGTATATTTCTCAGTTGGTGGAGACCAAAACAGAGCTAAGAGAGAGTTTATATTTTTTTGAAGTGGTTGGATGATGTAGTCATGTATAGTCAGTGTATCACCTACAGTAGATGGCGGTCGGCGTGCCCCTGGTTTGGAGTAGCAGGCAGCTGCACCGACATTGACGTTAAGCAACGTACAGCCCTGCTGTGGACGGAGTCAGCAGCAAAACGTATTTTAGCCACCTAAAAAAGGCTCACCTAGTTTTAAAGTCAATATCAGTTTAAGTGTACACTATATTTAATCGCTTAACCGCTTTACTTTGCCATCAGACAGCCCTTTCCCACGGGGGAACTGAAGCTTGCTAAATGTCAGATTTTAAGGTCAATCTCATAATAAAGACCAACATACTCTTCATGCAGGGAAGAAAATCCACTGGAAAGGAAGCACAGATCTCCATATTAGCAGCAAATACACCAGAATGCATTTCATCCACTTGACATAATGCTTTGTGAACAAGAAATGCATATAAATGCTAATTGCGAACTATCTCGCACCTCACATGCACAATCAGCAGCTGAAGATGTTCGTTCCCATCTCGAAGGCACTTTGTGTGATGTGTAGAAAATATCTAATTAAAGTAGGACTAGATGGGACAGGTTGAGGGAAATTGAGCTCACACATAGAAAATCACACTTCAACACAAAATACCATCAGAATAATGAGATCCAATAGTGGACCAATATAACACAGTGTGTATTTTTTGTCATCCAGCCACTGCACTGTCTCTGTGACCTGAACAGTAATTTGCCCAACAAAACATTGGACCTGATGACTGGTAATAATGTTGGCGATTCAAGCATTCACTGTTGTCAGCAACAAACGCAGGAAAGTCTATTTTCCCTCAAAGTCCCTCCAGAAATATTCGACAACAACGATGACTTAACAAGAAGTTAATAGCTGTTGAGGGCAACGAGCATGCTGCACTTTACAACTTTCAATTATGTTATTTCATGGGCAGCAGCCTTGTGGTGTATTAATTTGTGTGCTGGTGTATATGTGTGAAAAAGCACCTGCGCACACGGACAAATTTACACCAGAGTTACACCAGCTGGTCCATAAGGTTTGGATCTCCAGGGCAAAAATAACCCACTGCAGCCTTTTTAATAAATATATGACTGTTTATCTTGAACCTGGTCGGTTTTCCTTCTTACACATCAATGACTGTAGGTCGACGGGGCATACATTTAAATTGATTACTGTTAATGGGGTTCAAATGTTATTTTGTGCCAGCAGAGTAAAAATAAAGCACACAGGCAACCACGTATAATAAAGAACTATCTGTATGTGTAGAAGACTTTTCAAAGGCCAAACTAGAAGTGCTTTACAAGGCAGAAGCCAGGTGAAGTCTCACTTACAAAATAGGAAACAACGCCTCCTTTAATTATGGTGTCGCAGGTTAAACAGTGTCTGCTAGCTAACATTCCTAAACAGAATGTGGATTTCTTAGTGTATTTTTTATGTTTTACCTTTTAGTTTACTGTTGCACCTTTTTGGTAAAAGGTTTCAACACAAAATCCACTTACTCTGTCTTTACTGCATTTTCACCTGCAATAACGTGAGCTGCTACATATTGTGTTATATATTTACATTTTAGTAAAAGGTGTATATTTCGGTTAATTTTTTTTATTTTATATTTTTTATATTCAGCTTCTTCATTCCTTTATTCTTTATTTTTTATATTTTATATTTCCACTTGATATCTATCTGCTGCTGTAACAAGTGAATTTTCCCAGTGTGGGATGAATAAAGTCTTATCTTATCTCTTATCTTACCTACTCAGTCTCTCTTAAACTTTTAGTTCATGGTGATGTTATAGTTTTGTATTGTTGCAAAACTGCAAGAATACAAACATCCAAGGGTGAAGAAGAAGGATCATTTACACGAAGAAGGCAACGAAATGTCTAATTTGAGAAATTCTGCCGCTAAGGGCAAACACAGATAATCATCAGGCAAATTCAAGGAACGGCAAGAAACTCCTGATTACGCCTGATTCTCCGGGTGGAGTTCATATGAGAAAATGGTTTCAGACTTGTCTGAATTTGTCTTTCGTGTGTGAATAAGTGTTTGATTGTTTGCTGGGCATCTCGCGGCTGCGACAGTGTGGAGCAAGCTGCTGCTGCTGAACTGTTTGCCTGCAAAGTGAACTGAGCCTCTTGAGTTAAACTTCTCTTAATGCGAGATCTGACACGGAGGGATTTGCTCTGTGATTCCAGTTGTATCCCGCCTCAAGCTTTAGTTTTATGTTTAATTGGTTTGAAAATCAACTAAATGGAATCGCTGCTCATCAGGGGGACTGATTGAGTTGTACAAAACATCATTCGAAATGATTTATTTTCATTCTGATACTTCAGTCAAAACAAAAATTCCCTTTAAAGAGATTTACTCCCAGAAGACAGAAGCACTGAAGCTCTTTGATGGATCCATTCAAATATTTTAGTCCCTGGAAGATTTAGAGTTCATGTGCAGAACCGGTTGCAGCTTTTTACATTTTCTTCCAGTAAGAATTATATCTATTTATTACGTGATAGAGTATATATTTCTTCATATATCTCTGTGAGGTTCATCCACAGATCGCTGAGTAAGTTTCCATCCACCTGAATTATATTTGTAAAAATACCTTGATAACTATAACATATATACGGGATTTTCATAAAGCATTTTTGATAATGCACAAGCTGTTATAGTGGACAGGGCTACTGTGAAGTGTGGAGATGATCACTGCCCATGGCATATATCTTATTTTAACCTACATTAAATTATTTTTTTATACATCCTTTGTGTCCTACAAACAACCACCACCCTATAAACACCTGCGGTCTTCACCAACTCCTGAAAAAGTCCCACTGTTCCACTTTCTTCACCTTCTCCGTCACCTTTTTGTCTGTCTGCTGTTTGGTGCTGAGCAGGTTGTACAGAGAGGTTTTTAAGAGCTTGTTTGATGGAAAAACTGCCTATGGGGTTTGGTGAAAATGGCTGAGACTGCACCATGCAGTACATGTGCTGTAAAACTAAAATGATGAGTTAAAGGAGGCTAAAAACATCCATCAAGCTATAAACCGGCTGTAGCTTTTTGTTATACTACACTCCTCTGCAGTGCTGAATGTTTACTGCACTCAGACATACTGGTGAGGTAGTCTGTCTTGGTACAACAAGGCCATAGATACAGTGTTCAGATTTTTACTGAAAGTCCAACATGTGCTGAAAGTGCATTGAAATAGAACTTGAAGTTATGAAAAGCTGCAAAAAGTTTAATTTGAAGGCGAAAGGAAGCAGTAAGATGCACATGTCTCATTGGACTTGCAGAGAAAAGCCAAAGTTAATGCTTGGTGAACTTCTCTCTTAATGCTGTACAGTGTTGATGAGTGAAGTGATCCTGACCTGGCCAGTTTGTGCAGGTTGGAGAAGATCCCCTCTGGGACGCTCTCTATGAGGTTATGGTCGAGGCTGAGGGTGTTGACGCTGACCAGCAGGGCGATGGTCTCCCAGGGGATGTCCACCAGGTTGTTGTAGCTCAAATCCAAGTCCTCCAAAGTCTCCAGGAAATCCTGCAGGTGGAGGGGGGCAGAGGCAGAGACTGTGAGCATAATCAAAGATAAAAAACTAACAAAAAAAACATTCTGGGCTTAAATGGCTTCATGTTTTCTCTATCTAAAATGGAGAAAAGAAGGAAGAAGGAAGGGAGGTAAGAGAGGAAAAATAGAAAAAGGAAAGAAGTATGGAGAAAGGAATAGAGGACAAGAGTGTGATAGAGGAAGCTGAGAGAAAGGGGATATGGGGACAAGACAAGGGAGAAATAAGAAAGAGGGAGAAGTTCATGCATGGATGCAGTTTTTACAAATAAAGATAGAAAGAAATAAAGGGGAATAATGGAGGACAGGAAATAACAAAGAAAAAGAAATGAAGATCAATTAAGGTCATCAATATTGTGCACTCAAAGCATGTTGTTTTGTTTAATTGCCTCCGTACAATTTTCATAATCACTCCACCATTGAAATACCCGAGTCAGCGAGAAGAAATACAAAGGGGGGGGGGGGTGAAGGAGAGCGATAACAGCCTGTTGATCAGACAAACTGTTGTTGTCATTGCTGTAATTGCTCTCATAATTCACACAATCAGGACACTGTTTGAATGTCACAATGCCTCAGCTCTCACCACGATTGTCACCATTGTTACGGCTTTCTGAACAAAAGGAATATCATTTCTTAACGACAAAAGAGACTTTGAACTCCTCCTCAAAGCTCTTAAAGAGCTCAGTGAGCAGAAAATCTGCCCCAAACGGTCAAAGTGTCACATTACTCTGCTGGTTTTTGTCCATCCTGCTGAAAATGACTGGTTTACGTTTCAGAGGGATGGATGGGTGTACGAAGCATGTGGCTTTTCCTGCTGCCACCAGTCCTCATGCCCAAACGACAAAATAGGTTTAAAAATGACTTCTTATGATGTGCCATCCCTGTGGCTAAGGGCTATGGCTTCATTGATGTACTTTGATGTGAGGGACAGAGACTGGAGGAAAAAATCTAGAAATAATTGGAAGTTCCTGTTAAGTTTTAATTTCTGAGCTGTAACACAAACACACACCACACCAACGAATCCTCAGACAGGGAATTTATATTGGACCATTCTGTAAAAACCATGAATTACCTTAAATTTAAGTTTTTTTTAAACAATCAATCAAAAGTTTTGAATATTCACATGGCAACAGTTCAGGGAAAGGTCTTGGCCCTGGCAAATAAACCAGGATTAAGGTTAGGCAACTAAAACTACAACTTTTGGTCAAGGTTAGGGAAAGCTTAGGTTACAGTTAGTTTACAGATGGTCACAAGAAATCTGCAAGTCTGTGACAGGAAGCAAACGCTGGTTTTGGACATAATAAAAAATCTCACATACTCTTTTAGTACCAAATTGTTGTAAAGAATTTCAGCCGAGTGAGAGGGAGGAGAAAGGGTGAAAGGGACGGGGGAGGGAGAGAGGGAGAGAGAGATCATGACATAGTGAGTGAGAGATGAAGAGGGACGCTCAGGCTCAAGTTCAGAAGGTCCGGTCCATTAGTGAGTTCAGAGTTCACGTCTCTCTGCGACCTCGTCATGAAAAGTCCTGCAGAGGTCTGAGATCCGGCCCTGAGGGGACACTTTGGTACTTAAGAGCTGGACTTTTAATGAGCGGAGGAAGGACGGCGTCATTTAATGAAAGCAGTTTATTTCAGGGCCGGGTTATTAAAAAGGTGTCCAGCTGAGCGGAGGAGGCAGGCGGGGCCGGCCGGTTCTGTTGGGCGTCAGAGTCGGAGCCAGAACTGTGGCGTCACTTTCACACAGCACTTGACCCTCAGCAACACAGCGAGTCTGAAGAACTTTAAAGGACGATAACTTTCTTGAAACCGAGAATCTTGGCAAATGGCAGTTTATTTCTGAATGTGATGAATCATAAGGTTTGTTGGCAGCACCGATCCAAATTTGTTGGATTTAAAATGGTGTATGTTAGTGTAGTTTGAGCTTTCCTAGTGGAGCTCTGACACACACACACACACACACACACATGTGAAATACTAATTTTATATTGAATACTGGCAAACCAAAACTCAATTTGTTGCAAATCAAAGATTAGATTTAAATTAAAATGATTATTTACAACTGATGAGGGCCTGAGGGTAACTGAGTAATTTTGTCTATCTACATTTATTAAACTAACTAGCTTGTGGTCCGATATTAAATTGTAATATAAAGTCAAAGGAAATTGCTACTGCTTTTGTTTCTTTCTACAGTTTTCCTAGAAGAGAGAACCACATATTAAAGGTTTACATGCCGGCTGCATTCATGTCTCAAACAACCCAACAAACAAAACACTTTGAAGAAGAGGAGACAAGTACTTCTAATATCTAAGTACATGTTGCTGATAATACTTTTACTTCGTCCAATTCAATTCTGAATACAAGAGCAGTATTTTTTCACTGGGGTATTTCTACATTTATTTAAGCCCTGAATACTTTTTTTCACCACTTCCTGCAACTAACTAAATCATTACTGATGCAGCTGTACTGTACTTAGTAAGTTGTACTGAGGAACATAATGGTAGCAGCAGTGGTAAAGCAGCAGTAGTAGCTGCAGCTTTGTAGTATTAGTACTCGTTCTAGCAGTAACAGCTTTATTTGCATGTAGAAAGCTCAGCAGTTGAACTCCAGATTATGTTTTAATGTATTTTTCATGTATAAAGAGAGGCAGTGTTGATGAAAAAGGCTTCAGGTGTAGTGTTCGTACCTGAAAGGCTCCCTCTGATATGCTGTGCAGCTGGTTGTTGGCCAGGATGAGGTGCCTCAGGTTCACCAGGCCCTGGAAGTGAGAGTCGTCCAGGCTGGTGAGGCGGTTGGCGTCCAGGTGGAGAGCGTGGAGGTCCTGGAGGTCAGCGAAGGTGTACGGCCGGATCTGACTGATGGTGTTTCTGCTCAGGGTCAGGTGGATCTGGATAAGCAGAGAAAGATTATTGTGTAGAATGTGAAATTTCTCCCCAAATACTGGATCTCTGACTCTGGAAAAAGTTAAAATATACAAAAGTTTTACCACTTTGTATTATTTCCAAAGCTCTATAAGGTGATTTGATTTTATACCAGCAATAATTCAGTAAGCTTTGACTATATCATGTTTTAGAGTGACACTCTTTTTTTGTCCTCCTGTTCAGGGAGGTCAAAGGTCAGGGTTAGTGGATGAGCCACCACCCTGGAGATGAGAGAGATTTGATGTTTCACTTAAGAGCGGTTCAGAAGGTTGGACACTTGGGCTGTGGGGATTAAACCAGCATGATGTTACAGGAGGGTCTTTAAACACCGAGCCACCCTTCATTAATAATAATATCAGTAATTAATACTAGAGTACAGTAGGTCAGTTGAGACATGGAATTACAGATTAAATGGTTAAAAAATAAGTCTGGGCTTCATTAATAGACAATAGTACTATTAGAAAACACACTGCTGGGTTCAGTAGTAGTCCACCGTACACGCAACACCGTAGGTGTGAAGATGAGGAAATATATTCTATTAACGCGCGAGAAAAGGTCAATCAACACCCACACATTTGTAAACCTGTTTTGGAGAAGCGCCGTGATCACCGGAGACATCCGTGGCGCTCTGTCACGCTCGACGCCAAATGATTTAAAAACCTAATTTCCCACGTTGCCTTGTGTGTGAGCAAACATCATCTGTGGCGTTGTGATCACACTGGAGAGGAAACTTCTCTGTCAAACACTGAGGAAGTCTCCAGCTGTGACGAGCGTCTCTATTTAGTGTTTAAATATCACCATGTTGGTATTTCTCTTTTTGTGCGGCGAGGCCTCTCCACCTCCGCCGCATGATTACAGTGGAATTAATGAAATCTGCAAGATATCATAGATTTCACCTCAGTCAGTATGTTATGTGGGATGGAGCAGATGTTCTTAATGTTTTCTGCGTTCAGTGTGGAATAAACATGAAACTCTCCTCACTGCTTCAATTTCTTGTTTTTTTTTTCTCCACTGAAAAGTTCACACTTTTACATGTTGCTGACAGCACTGAGAGCTGAGCACTTTTCTTTCATCAGACTGCTTGAAAAACCTCCCTCACGTATTACTACACCATCAATCATCATCTGAGATGCTCAGCTCACTCCAGAAGTTATTCTGAACACGTGTAAAGAAATTTACTCTTTTGGTGTACAGCCGTCTTTCTTGACCTTATACTTCAAATATATTACATTTCCCAGAATGCCTTCTTACAGTTTCCTTCTGCTCACAACTGTGGGTTAAATCTGTTGATAGATCAGCACATTAACTGCAAAAAAACTACAGAAATAAATACATTTATAGTGTTCTGTGATTGCACTTCTCTATAACTGCAATAATTTTAGGACGCAACACATTTTTGAATGGTTGCATTTTTTTAAATAAGTTACTTGTAATGATATTAATCCATGCTGAACGACCACTCCTGTAACTGAGGTCTCACAGAAAACAAGGCCATCTGACCAGAAACTATTTATGCTGTAAAAACTTCACTGTTGCCAGACACCAATGCTGATATCCAGCAATTCTGCAAAATCTTGGATCATGTTCAGGAGGCTTGAGAGCAGAAACAAATGAAACATGCCTTCAACTGAAGAACATCAGTAACATCATCATTAGCTTTTGTAAAATTCAACAATAGTTTGTTCCAAGTGGAATGACAGAAATCTGAGCTCTGACCAGGCTGGACATGTTGGCAAAGTCGCGGTGCCTCAGAGTCGTGATGAAGTTGTCCATCAGCCTGAGCTCGGCAGTCTGGCGGTCGATGTTGGGCGGGACGAAGAGGAGGCCCGTCTTGGCACACAGCACCGTGTAGGACGGCAGCAGGTTCTGGCAGGTGCACCGCTTCGGACACAGCATGGAGCAGGAGCAGGAGGGGAGGGAGGACAGGAGGGCGAAGAGGAGGAGGAGGAGGAGGAGAGGGCAGACCGGCGAGGAGACGACTTCCATGGCTGCAACACAGACAGAGAAACCACAGCAGAAGTCAGTTCACGGACAAAACTCTCAAACTGGACACTCACAGACCGGAAATGCTTTGTTTGAAATGTAAGAATGTAGTGCTTTTTCCAAATCATCACGCCTAGATTTGTTTCCAAGATTTAGTTGTTTGGCAAAGAAAGTCATCTTTTTCCCCACTAACACTGCTCACAGTGACACAGCGGGTGAGATAACAGCAGCAGAAAATGTGAAGTCACTGTGTATTTCAGGACATTTTCTACGCTTTTACACATTTTTTTGGCAGCTTATAACAACAGAAATCCTTTCTTTATGCTTTCCCAGACTTAGCAGACACGAGGATGGTGGATGGATGGGGGGGTAAATTTAAGGTGAGAGTTTGTTGGTGCAGCCTGTGTTTTTACTGCTGAGTAAGTTGTCCTGGGAAGCGAAAGTAAACAGTACTTATATCATCAATTAAGCTTGCTGTGCTCTCATGATTACAATCTAAGCAGAACGTTAAAGAACACAAATTATCCTCTGCCTGGTTGTCTGCCACACCTCATAAATTTCATGGATGTTTTTGTGCATAAAAATGAGACTAATCCAACTTTTCAGCCAAGGCAATAAAGGAATACATTTACATTGATATTGATTTCTCTCCATTCGGTTTGTACGTTCAGCTCAGCGGAGCCCAGAATAAATTCAAACGAGGAGAAAAATAAAACACACGAAAGCAGGAGTGACATATGCAAAAGGAAGGCATGCCAACACACACACACACACACACACACACACACACACTCATTCATGTATGCGTGCGTACTCCCACAAGTACACACCCTCTAAAAAGTTCCTCTGAGTTAGATGCTGAGTGACTGGAGGAAGGTCGATTGCAAATAACAGCGGAAAAGAGACGCGCTCTTTTATTTACAGTGCTGAAATATTCAAACTGTGCCTCAACTGCAGCGGAGAATACAGAACAGGAAGGCTGCACATGTCCTCATAACGGGGGAAGAGTGCAGGATACGAGCTAAATGTGAGGAAGTGATGGGAGAGATGTAATGGAAAGTGATAAATTCAGTGGAAATGATTGGGAGAATTCAAAACCCAACTGAGACTACACTCAAATGTCAATGGGTAATTGAAGAGTCTGCACATGACGGGAATGTGAGCACAGGAAACTTGCCGGCAATAATGAGAGACGACTGGAATCCACATATTTGTCGCTTGAATGAGAATATTTTAAACCTCACAGAAGTTCAGTCGGGCTCAAGGTGAACACAAAGTTTTGCTTGGTGGACATCGACAACTCATCCAAAGAAAAAACCTTTCACCACATCAGACACAGATGTCAATTACATCCTCTGAGGAAACAGTTTAGTTAAACCAGAGCAAATTGCAAAAAGTTTTAGATTTAATTAGCAGTAATATTTAGAGGTAATGAATTAGTATTTAGATTTTAATAAGCAGACAAACAACAACTAAAAAGGCCCTTTGGGTCAGCCCTTAGAGGCTTTCACTTTTTACATTTTTGAGAGATTTGGTAATTACTTTTTACAAATGTTTCTGTTTTTTTCAGTGGGTTTGACCTTTGCCTGAGACCAGCTCATCTCTGCAGCCTTGTGGTAAATGAGAAGCAAAAGGAAGTAAAGGTCAGGAAAAGCACAGAGATGTTAGCCTGGGAACCAGACGAATCTGCGAGCGCATGTTTTATTTGCTGGCTGTAATACGATGACTGACAGAGAGGAGCGCCGTTCAGGCATCTTTGTAAATAACCAAGATGGCTGCTGCTGATGCAGAGCGTTCCCCGGCCGGCTACAGCGGCAGTATTAAACGGACTGTAGATGCCAGGCTACAAATGCAGTATTATTTGTCTACTATTACCCAGTTGGTCATTTGAATCTTGATGTTGGAAAATCTGGGGATCTTGATTGTTTTATTTTAGATGTAGTTAATAAGTTGGAATACTGCTGGTGAGGCGGTCAATCATCTCCACTGCAGAAGTTTACAGTCGTATCACAAAATGATCCCAGTAAATGGATCAATGATAGTGAATACTGATTTTTAAAAACGTTTGCTTTTCTAAGAGTATCTTTAGATCATTCTGCAGTAGGATTTAGGTGCAATGTGATGCTGGGTCTCTAAGGAACTCCGCTGCTCTGAGAACAGATTTAATTTGTTTAGTCAGGCCAGCTCAGCGTGAGAAAAATGCAAAGCAGCTCTTTTTCAGACTACAAGCACTTCTCCATCTCTGTCGCCCTCTCCTCCGTCCTTTCATCACTCTCTTCTTGTCTGAAAGTACTTCTCATCTCAATAGCTCAGTCCTTTTTTTCTCCATCCCTCCACTTATCTTTCCGCATGTATCCTCCCATCATCCCTCTTTCACTATCAGTCCGTCTTCTCTAAAACTCTTTTCAGCTGTTTCCTGTCATCTCTCTCTCTTTTCTGACACACAAGACATCCCTCCATTCCTCTTTCCACCCATCCTCCAATCATTCTTTTCCTATCTGAACCACCTCCTCTATCCATCCCTCTGTATCTGTTCCTCCATTTATGTCCCATTAAGTTAATTTATTCCTCCACCTCTCCAAATATTCTTTTCTGTGTGCATCTCTCCCCACATTCATCTGTCTGATATCTCTATATCTTTCATCCATCTTTTCTTACCTCTCCTTAAGTTAAGTTTTACTCATTTCTCCATATGCCTGTTTATTAATACATGTATGTATGCACATATATAAGCACACATGATGAGATGCATGTGGGATGTGTTGAGTGACATGTCCTCGTTTCATATCGGAGATGATAATGAAATGTATGATTGAACGGTGACATGTTTATTTACATGTTGATTGCGTTTCATGACTTGTGGACCTGCCTGTTAGAGTGTATCAGCGTTTCCACTACTTTACTATTCTGTCTGACAGCACCATCTTCATCCATTTATCTTCTGTGAACATGGCCATGCAAGCGCTAATGGCAAAAGATCACATGGAGTCCTTTCATAGACGAGACCAGCACATCCGGGTACTTTGCCCTTGCATCATGCGGCATGTCTTCATCAATTAATTAGCACAAAATAAGAATACTGTATTGCATTTTATGTTATTAGGAGCCTGTAATCCTATACGCCAGTCAGGCAAACAATTATGTTCTGTTGTTGCCAATCAATGAGTGCTGTCGTTTCATAAAAGAATTAAAGAAGTAGGGGTTGATGAGCGTCCTTCAGTCTGCCTCCATCAAAGTGGATGAACGACCCCACCCAACGGCCGGAGGGGTCATATCCTGACATACACAACTACCTTACTGAATCTCCAGGTAATGTGTTTCTGACATCTGTCACTTTTTCTGTTGTTAAGACAGAATTATGTGTATTGCTGCAATAGTTTGTACTGAACGATTACATTAATTGCTTGATTTAATCCACGAAGATTCGATTACCTTTAGTTTTATTATCATGGCATTAATGCTACTACTTTGACTTTGACATTGTAACTGTTGATTTTAACATCTTATTTTCGTCCAAAAGGCGACACGTATCCCTCTGTGAACGCTACCCAGTCATTTGGGTTTTTTTCGGGAGTCCTTCACCGTTTGTGCCTCTCAAATATTATCTTTACTTTAAGTCAGAGGACATGCTGATGTTTCTCAGGTAATTCACCATATTTACACGGCGGCCATTTTCCTCTGACGTCACGCTCAGGGTGGGAGGCTGGACAATGTCGTACTGCTGTGTTTCAGGTTGCAAGTCGGGAATCTGATAAATCGTTATCATTTCTCCACTATCGATTGAAGGACAATGGATAGTGAAAATCCAGAGGGACATCGGGCCATGTTTGCAAGGATGTCTGTACAAAATGAATGGCAATCCATCTTGTTGAGATATTTCAGTCTAAGTGATGGTTGTTGCTGTGCAGGCTGTGTCCACATACAGGAATGACAACTGAACAGCAGAAACACAACCACGCACCAACTAATTATGAGAGTCAGAGATAAACAACCACAGCAAGGACAAGGTAAAAAGAAGAAGAGAGAAGGAAGATCACAGATAGGAAGAGGAGAGGACGGAAAGAAGAAGAGAATGAAGAAAAGAGGAGAAAAGGAGCGAATAGACCGGCTGAAGGAAAAGGAAGAGGATGAGAGGAGGATGTTGATGAAAGGAGGAAGAGGAGGCTAGGCAGGGTGGAGGGCTGAGAAGAGAAGGATGAGACACTAGAGGAGGTTGAACGTAGAAAAGACTGACAATTTATTTTATGTTACAGAAGTTGCATTTTCCATCCAGCTGGTGGGGATGTTGTGCTACATCTTTAAAGACACATGTAAACACACATGTGCACACACACACACACACACACACATACACACACACACACACACTCAAGGCTGAGGGAAAAGGGAGGCCACCGTGCTGCTGCAACAGAGGATGACGGAGACGGAGGTAGAAACAAGTAGGAGGAGGAGACAAAGCAGGAAGGACCACTTCATATTCATCACACTGTAAATATTCTGAACTCATTTCTCCGTCCTTATCTTGAACCTCTCATACTCTGCATCGTACGTTCTGCGGCCTGCACGTGTCGCAGAATACAGAAGGAAACACCACTTTGCAGCCTCATGTTTAAATTCTACTCTCCGTTGTATTACATTTTCCCTGCTGTTTTCTTATACCAGCTTTGTCTCCGGGATATTAGGTTCACATGCAACTAATTTGCATCAGCAAATACATTTCGGGAGAAATGTAATGCCGGCCATATTGTGTTTTTTTCCCCACACAATGAGGAAAAGTTTTTAATTAAAGGATCTGCCAAGTCACAAAATGTATAGTAATAATATCTGCAGGCAGCAACTAATGTGTGATTAGTGTTTTGGTGTTATGTTCAGGCACTTTGGTTATGGTTAGGGAAAGATCAAGGTGTTGGATATTTAAAAAGTCAAAGCTGACTCGAAGCACGTGATGGGACATGATTACTTTATTAGTATTTAACTATCCTTCCCTAAACTTAACAGTCCTGCTCTTTAAGAAAGTCATGCTAAAACCCTACTTGTCGCTATGATGATACCCAACCGCATCTCACAGAGGTATTACTGAAATGGCTGAATTAATCTATTTCTAGTCAAATTCTAATCATATAGAAGTGAATAAGCATTAAGCAATGAGCTTTAACTGCAGCATTAAAGTCAAAAACAGGCAGCCGAGCAGAGTTTATTAGATTAGGATTCATAGATGAGTTTCTCTCTATTTCTCTTCATAAAGGCACATCACCTCGAAACGAATGCTGACAAACAGACGGACAAATCCCTCAGGACGTGACATTTTTAAATACCGATGCTAAATTATCACAAAGCCATCTTGTAACTAATCCACCAGATTAGTTACAGAATTTTTTAATGTTTTTCCTCGCTGCTCATTTTCACGGTGTCTTGTGAAGAAGACAAAGTTATTTTACCTGACAAAGGTTTATTCCATGCAAAGGAGGGTTTAAGATAAAGAATGAAACAAGTCTAGTCTAATTCGTTCTTCAAATAACAACTTATCACGATTAGATATATCAGTTTTTTTTATTGTGTGATGCTGAAGGCCTTATTTGGATCACTTTCTTCTTAAATCCTCTCACAAAAAATGTGATATAAAATTTAATCACTGCTGCGCATAAAAAAAGCGGTGGCTGCTTTATTCATGTCATGCCCTGTCGTGTTTCATTACGTCAACCTACGTCAAGTTTTGTAATGTCATGCCCCTCGGTCTTTTGTTTCGAAAAGTGTTGTCTGATCTCAGTGCGACTTGATCAGAACAAAGAATGTGGTTTCACAAAGTGCTGAAGCTTCACCGCCAAATCCCCACATGTCAGACATTACTTTACTCACTGATCCCGGCGCCTCTCACAGCAGGAGCTACGAGACTGAGCGAAACAGTTCTGCCACAGCCTGTCTGTCTGTCTGCCTGTTTATCTGTCTGCCTGCCTGTCTGTCTGTCTGCCTGCCTGCCTGCCTGCCTGCCTGTCTGTCTGTCTGCCTGCCTGCCTGTCTGTCTATATGTCAGTCTGTCTGCCTGTCTATCTGTCTGCCTGCCTGCCTGCCTGTCTATCTGTCTGCCTGCCTGCCTGCCTGCCTGCCTGCCTGTCTGTCTGTCTGTCTGCCTGCCTGCCTGCCTGCCTGCCTGTCTGTCTGTCTATATGTCAGCCTGTCTGCCTGCCTGCCTGCCTGCCTGCCTGCCTGTCTGTCTGTCTATATGTCAGTCTGTCTGCCTGTCTATCTGTCTGCCTGCCTGCCTGCCTGTCTATCTGTCTGCCTGCCTGTCTATCTGTCTGCCTGTCTATCTGTCTGCCTGCCTGCCTGCCTGTCTATCTGTCTGCCTGCCTGCCTGCCTGCCTGCCTGTCTGTCTGTCTGTCTGTCTGTCTGTTTGCCTGCCTGCCTGCCTGCCTGCCTGTCTGTCTGTCTATATGTCAGTCTGTCTGTCTGTCTGTCTGTCTGCCTGCCTGCCTGCCTGCCTGCCTGTCTGTCTATATGTCAGTCTGTCTGTCTGCCTGTCTGCCTGCCTGCCTGCCTGCCTGTCTGTCTGTCTGTCTGTCTGTTTGCCTGCCTGCCTGCCTGCCTGCCTGTCTGTCTGTCTATATGTCAGTCTGTCTGTCTGTCTGTCTGTCTGTCTGCCTGCCTGCCTGCCTGCCTGCCTGTCTGTCTATATGTCAGTCTGTCTGTCTGTCTGTCTGCCTGTCTCACAGTACCGTTCTGCTTGCTGTTGTGGCGGCTTGAACGAATCTTTTCAAATGGGATTAAATCAGTAATAAGGGACATGCACAGGGCCGGCGACTGATGACGGTGCTGCACTGATGGAAGCTGTCGGAGTACGATTCATTCATATTAAAACACACTGGCTGTGTTTCCGTTTCTACCAATGAAATCTCTTGTGTGATGTAGAGGATGCTGGATTTATGAAATGATCTGTATAATCTGCTATTGTTTATAGGAGCACGTTAGCTTCTGTTAATGAGGCTGCAAGTCTCCCTGAGGTCCACGAGTCCACAGACGGAACAAGAACCTGGACAATGTGACTCACATACACGTGCTTTAACGCTCAAAGGACAAAAGTGAAATTTGCAGGACAAATGTAAAATGCAGCAAACATTACTGCAAAAATAAAAATGTGTATGTAATTAGTTAAAGAAATAAGCAAATTAATTTGAGAAATAAAAGGAAATAAAATGCACATTTCTCAGTGCTGCCGTATATAAGTATTGATCGTCTGTAGGATGGATGTACCAGTAGAAAGAGTAACTTATCAATGTTTAAATTCTGTTGTTTCACGTTTATTCATATCGGACTTAACAAACCAAAGAACAACCAGGTAGCAAGAATAAAATAATAAGGATGGACATGATGTGAGAAATAAAATGTGCCAAAGGATTGTACTAAGAGGAATTAGCCAGACTGCCAAACACTGGCACACATACAGTACAGAAGTCTTGATTAATGTGCATTGTCCTAAAAGAAAATAAAATAAACAAAGAAAGAAAGAAAATTAAATGAAAAATGATTGCAAATAATGGCCTAAAAGACAGCAGCAGCAATTAAAAGTATATAATAAACCATAAGAAGTTAAGACATGACTTGAAGTCCATAAATGGTAAATAGGCTTATTAGAAAACCTTTCAGTAGAAACTAGTTGTCATGAGTGGTTTAATGCTGGTGTCCATTGGGTATTATTAGTCAGGTGGTGCAGGTAACAGCAAACACAGAAGAGATTACAGCAAATTCCAAGAGATGGAAATGAAATGACATAATCGGTGACCACACTTCATACAAAGCTAAACCCTTTAATCTGAGTGAGAGCGTGTGCTCACAACAGCCACATCATCCACTGTCAGCCGCCGAGCAGCTCCACAGGAAGATCACGCTTTAATAATAGATTGAAAGAACTAGTGATTTATGTGCAGCTATAGTCCAGCAAAGCAATCATGTCCACGGGTAACTAGAAAGCAGTCGGTAAGGCACAAACGATTCTCCACAGTCGGCGGCTGCAGCCTTAAAGTCATCATTTATCCTGGTTCGATTTTCTAAGATCGAATACGCTGAGAATACAAACGTAGAACGCAGTATTTATAGACAATAGTTAAATCTCTCTCCGTTCTGGATCATCACCACAATATTAGACTGCAAGGACTTAAACTGGCGACGTTACGCAGACGTCACCCGTCAAGGTGCAGTATGAAGGGTGATGACAGGGGGCGCTCACACTAACAATATGAAGGTAAAACTACAAGTTTACAGCTGACAGGAGGAGAAACCCATTAACGCTGCCCAACTTGATTTCTGTATCTGTTTGAATTCAGAAGAGAGAAAGCCGGCAGGAAAAATTGCTATTTCAATTAACATCAATCAGTGTCATTTATACCAATGACATGTTAATGGGTTTTGCACGCACACATCGCACTGGTAGACTGTGTGTCATGGAAATTGTCATTTAAATTTAAAATGTCATTTCATTTCTACAGTCATCACTGTAACGCTCATTACAAGCCGCGCTGGGTAAAGCTGACAGCTTCATTCTTTAAACTGTGAGCTGTAATCAATATCACTCAGTGCCATTTAAACCAATGGGAGGAGCTCAAACATTTAAATGCACATCCTGCTAATCTGTCACATTCCCATCTTCATCACTGCTGCTTATGTTAATTATTGTTTCCTAAATTTCTTGCTGCTGCAATTATTGAATGTTCAACTTGACGCCAGGACAATAAGTGAAGCGAGTGATTACGTGAAAACACCACCACCGTCCAAATCCCACCATCCCACCAGTCATTTCTAATCGGATAAATCATTCCAGAGTGGAAATATTAAAAAACAAAACAGTGTGTTTGAGCTGTCACGTCTCTTCTCTCAGTCAGCAGTTTTTACCCATGAGGCCTGGATTTCTTCAGGTTTCTGGCGATTCAGCAGCTTATTTAGACTGAAACCTGCTTTCTGTTAGGACTCGGCGGTGCAGGATTGGCAAGCACTGGTCCAAACTCTGATGTTCCCGCTCTGCCAGGGGAAACACTCAGTCCTTGTTTTTGTGAAATGTTTTGGCAAAGAGTTGCTCAAATTTTGAAAGAAGCCAAGTCAAATATTGGCTCAAGATATCGATCATCAGCAGGCTCAACCTTCAAAAGTCCCTAAATGGTTAAACTGAATCAGACTCGTGGAAAATAAAACTCAATTATCTCTCAACAGCTGAAATTAAAAATAAAAAAATAAATCCTCATGGGGATGAAGCAAAACTTCAGAACTTAGTCACCCGATGAATGTAACGCACACAGTACTTCTGCACTGGCTCTTTTACATTGTGAGATACTAAACACACAGGAGCAAATATAATGTGATTAAAAATTCTAAACTCAAGGCTCACTTACTTATCTTTAACCCTAAGCTTTCAGTCCTAGTGGTGGGTCTCCGAGGCTCATACTTAATAACTTATTTTCACCTGTTGTGACTGTAAATTAACCATTTAATCACTAAGAACATGCCACTCTTTAATTAAACAGCAGTAACTGTACATTTAAACAAACACAGTTGTATATAACAGCAGATCTATTAAATACATTTTTGGTGTTATACAACAAGTACTTTCATTTAATTTATGCTCACAATGTCAAAAGCTGACAAAAGACAGGTATATATTATTATGTAGTATTATATACTATATATATAATATTATATAATATTTGTTATTCTTCTAACCATTTAAAAGCATAATTATCTACAAGTTTGGACGTGGGTTTGAGTGTGGACCCCCGTCAGCATGCACTGTAGATATACATGCACAAAGATCACACTGGGCCCAGCGGCGATGTGTGTCTGAACTCTGCCGTTCATATTAATGCCACTGCAGCCAGTATCAATCACTGTCCAGCAGCGCCGCTCGCTGTGAACGCAGCTCAGCAGCAGCGTGTCTGCCTCAAAGGCTGCAAAGATCAAAGTCAAACTAAAATCTGGTTCACTTTTCATAAAAATTAAATTTAATATGCCTTTGATCACACACGTTGCACTTCTCCAAATCAATTATTTTTGGCTTTTGTCCAGAAAAGCTCAATGTGTTTGCTCCTGTTTGATCACAGGATTGCAGGAAATCAGTGATTCGCCTTGTTTGGAGCAGCGAATAATGTGATGGGAGTTTACTGTTCGGCTCAGCTGTAAAAATCCTCCACACTCTGCACTCAGCAGCTCTGCTTTATTTATATTTCCAGGGAGGGCAGAGTGAAAATGCAGGCTGCCTCTCGGTAACACCTGACTGGCACTCTCACATTCACACATACTGTGCTAATAACCAGGGGCAGCCAAATGGAATTTGGTTGCAAACATTTGCAACATTGCAAAGGCAAAGTGTGCATAGAGCCATGGCGTTTTGCAGATTAATTCTCTATATAAATGGTTTATGACATTCAAAACCATTAGAAAATATCAAATATAATGATGATCATCCATCATATTTATTCCCTTGATTTAAAAGCTTTTTGGTCTTCTCTTACACGCCGTAAAATCCACTTTACTTTCTAGTATTGATGAAATGAACACTTACTCTCTCCCTCTAACAGTCTCTTATTCCACATATTAAGCATCTGAACTGCACCCGGTCTAACTTCACTTCACTACAGCCCTTCAGGTTGATCTACACAGGTGTGAAAGGTTAAACTGCTTCATGAATAAAGACACAGTTACTATAGGATTATTATAAGATTACTTTAACAACATCGTAGATGCTGGAGGCAACTCGACCATTTATTACGGTCTTTTTAGCGTCACAGATGGTCCTGGTCTTACGGGACCAACACGTCCTCCAAATTAAACCACAGAATACGAGTGTGGACCTCGTCGTCATGTTTAATGATAACCACGTGGTCAAGGTTTGAGAAGGCTGACTGACTGAAACCCATCCACCCGACTCCTGCCTCTGTGGAGGCTCTATAATAACGTCACCTCACTTCCTCCCACGGCCACTGGAGGTCTTCGTCACTTGAGTGTAAACACGTAAAAAACAACTGATGCTGTCATTCTCCTCGGAAAGTCAACAGGGACTCAACAGGTCGGGTGCAGGTTGACTGTGTTAGAGCCAGACACACAAGTTATGTGCAGAGAGGGGAACAGTCTGTTAATGTTAAAGATGGGAGAGCTGCAGTTGCAGTAAAGCCTCTTGTTCATTGGCATAATGGCCGACATATTTTTACCTTGTAAAAATGTAAGCATATTAAACTAGTGGCTGCTTCCTCTCTTCAGTTATAAAACTCACTGATGGATGTATTACTTAATGTAATTGTGAATTGAAATCACTTTTGTCATTCCTACAGGTAGATTTAAAAAGATACTTTGAGCCCAGAAAAAAAAAAAAAGAAGAAGTCTGAACTCATTTCAAGTGTAGTATTCCTCTCAGCAGCGACAGAGGAAGTAATCTTGGTAGATTTTCTAATGACGGTGTGTAATCTCAGGTCGGCTTCGGGACCCCTCTGGTGACATTATCACACCATTTGCATTTCCCAGGCTCCCCTGGGAACAGCTCATCTCCTGAACAAACAGGAATACCATTATCACTGCCAGCTCCCAGCCCAATCAGAATGAGTTAAAGTCAGAGACGTTGATAGATCACTGATATCAATTACAGACGTGCTCGGAGCTCCACTGAGCAATGAAACTCGCCTTAACGCATCACAAAAAGATCTGCAGAGAGATGAATTACGTGTGTTTTTCACTCGCATCGACTCCTCTGATATATAACAAAAGTATGTTTTCACTCATTGCTCAAAACTTACGGTCTCTGTATTGTGTTATCTTTAAAAGTGGCACGATGGATCCATGCTCACGATCAATGCTCAAATTTGGTGCTGGCTTATTACGGAGAGCAATATCTCATGAGTGGGTTTCTGCTAAGTGCTTGTTACTGCGCTGTGTGTTTCTGAAGAAGAAGAAGAAGAAGAAGAAGAAGAAGAAGAAGAAGAGACTGTCTTGGGGCTGCCAAGTGCCATCAGACCTCTCTGCATCGACTATTAACACACATTTACTTTTAAATCTTTGTTTCTCTTTTGAAAGATTAAAAGTTTCTTCTCGCAAAAATTGTTGTCAGATACTTTTTAGAAAACACACCATAAAACCATATAAAAAGAAAAATGTATTCCCCTGAACAGCGCTGCCGTACATCGATATCATCACATGTCATCTGAAGTGTGTCTGCTTACTTTACTTATCTATCTGAGAGGTTTTTTGCATCGCTCTGCACCGCTTGTTAAGAAAAGTCTTAAGGAGGAGTTTTAAGTTTTATGCCATCAGGGACCGGTTTTGACAGCAGAAAGCTGTAAAATATTTGAGGTTAAAATATGAATTTGATATCAGAGAAAGATGTTGTGTGTATATATAAAACCTAGATCCATTTCAATAATGTTGAGTAAAACACCCGCAATCGCATGGTGTCAAGTACCATCATTGGTAGAACAGCATCTGAACATCCCAGATAGAAGCTCCTCTTCCCAGCATGCTTCAGGACCCCTACGGTGACATAATCAGCCCACTACAGATTCCCAGCTTATCTACTGACGAACTGGCACACCATTACTGCTGCCAGTCACCAACCCAATCAAACCGAGGTTCAGGCGTACAGCAGGGGTGTCGAGGATGGGACACGCACACACACACACACACACACACACACACACACACACACACACACACACACACACACACACACACACACACACACACCTGTGCCCATTCCTAACTACAGGGATCAGTTGTTTGCCCTCAGTTTCCCTCACAAAAAGACGACTTGGCTGAAAGGCTTGTTTGGAAGATTTCAGATTGCTGCAGAGGTGACTCGGGGGGGTTGTGGTAGTTGTGCGCTCCCAACAGGGTGTTGGTGTGTGTGTGTGTGTGTGTGTGTGTGTGTGTGTGCATCATGGCTGGATGAAAACAATCAGAGTCATCAGTCAGATGCCTTCATCTCATCTGTGTCTCAGTGAGACTCCAGGTCACATGACACACAGAGTTTTCTGATATACTGTATATGTGTGTTCAACATATAATAACTGTACTTTTGAATGTTTTACTGCAGTTTGTGCGTGTTTTTTTTGTTAAGAGACGGACTAATTATGTGACTGAGTTTGTTTTTGTGATCTGAGACTGTTTAATTATGTTTCTGAATGTCACTCGCGTGTGTGTTTACATGTAGAAACTCACAATCCAATCATGTGCGTGTTTGGGAAGTCGGAATTTAAATAATTTTACAAGTTAAATCTGAGCGCTACTGCTGTTTATACAGCATTGTCAGTGTGTGTGTGTGTGTGTGTGTGTGTGTGTGGTTGTCTTTCGGAGTCAATCTTGAATAATTTTACATAATCCATGAATGAAGACAGCACAGCGGAAACGAAGCCGACATTTGAAACACCAATCAGCTCTCTGCAGAGAATGTGCTTTCTGCTGGCTAATGTGAGCGTGTGTGTGTGTGTGTGTGTGTCTGTGTGTGTCTGTGTCTTGTACGTGTGTGTGTGTGTGTTTGTCTTGTGTCTGTGTGTGTGTGTGTGTGTGTGTGTGTGTTTTATCTTGCGTCTGTGTGTGTGTGTGTTTGTCTTGTGTCTGTGTGTGTGTGTGTTTGTCTTGCGTCTGTGTGTGTTTGTTTGTGTGTGTTAGTCTCATTCCAAAATGTTACATGTCAGATAAAAGGAAGAAAAAACTTGATAATTACAAAAGTCAGGTTCAGTTTTTAATTCACTGCCAGACAAGATTCACCACGTCCTTTTTTTAAAGAATCAACGAAATGAGACAATTACAATCAAAGTGAAAAACAAATATATATATTTATATATATATATAAATATATAAGTTTTCAGCCCACTGACACAGCACTTTTTCTGATTTGCTCACCTCATTCTGAAACTAATCACGCACTCATTTCAGATATTCAGTGTTTTTACAAAACAAGTTATTCTGTTTCATTATTATTATTGTGCCCCGTCTAACACCGACAGATGCAGATGTACTTGAAAGCGATTACTCTGTTGACCAACAACAAGCTGTTCTAAAGTCATTGGCGCAGTATTTTCCTGCTTTTTAAAGGGCGCATTATGAAGATAGTAAGATGCACAACGCACGTACACTCTGCTTGTTACACACACAGGGACGCGCAGTAATTCATGAGACTAAGTAGAACCTCTTTGAACCTTGCACCTTACTTTGCACCCAGATCACACACCGTTTGATTAGCAAAAGTGGATTTGTAAATGTGCTTTAGACCACGCACTGTAGATCGTTACTATCTCTGTGTTTGTGTAGTTTGTTCTTGTGAAGCCACAAAACTACGTGTTTTTAGGTCATTTATAACAGCACAGCGTTTTATAGCGAGGGGTGAAAATTCAGACTCTCAGATACACTCACACACCAAATGTCAGACAGAAAAAGAGCGACAACAGTGGCTGTAATTACTGCAGTCTGTGATTGTGTGCGTCTATGTGTGTTTGTGCGCATGGATGAATAGTTTCTGGAGTTGATCTGCCCTCGGTTTTTGCACAATTAGGCCGTATCACCATGGCAGCAAAGCTTGTTGAGCTGAATAAAAACATAAACAGACAAGTTTGAAGTTTGAACACTTACACACACAAACATAAGTGCAAGCAGAACCTGAACACACAAATACATGAATGCATAAAATCACACACACACCCACACACACACACACCTGACACAGATAAGCATGTCTGCTCACACACAAACACCAGGCTTATTGCTGTTTCTACAAACACAGTCGGATGTTTGTTGTTGACAAGAGGATTACCATGTCAATAAGAAACAGCAGCAGCAGCAGAAAGGAGGAGCAGGAGGAGGAGGAGGAGGAGGAAGATGGCGGTGACAGACAGGAGGACAAAGAGGCCGAGCGACAGACAGAGAAAAGGAAAACTGAGCGTCCTTGTTGGTAACACTAACAGTGAGGTTGTTGTACCGTCTCGCTGCTGTCTCAGTTTGTTAGACTCTGACGTCTGATTGGCCGCTGACGGCGGTTCAGATGCATTGATGTAAGCCGGCGAGGTGCTCGGCACCGCACATACGGCAAGTCACTCCGCATGAAAGAGTCAGATCAACTGGTGTCAAATGCAACATGAGAGAGGCTGTGCATGACGGACAGAGAGACCAACCAAACTGACGGACAAGAACGTCAAACAGAGTCTACAAAAGCACAGATTACATTTTTAAAAAAAAAAGCTTTCTACAACATCTGCACATGGCCACGACGGTTAAAGTTAAGGTGAGGGGAAGACTCAGTTTAATGCAGACACTCATGGTTCTTTGACCCCCTGACTTTTAATCTCTGGCCATCATCTGTTCAAAACTTCAACTTGTCCAATACTTTGGTTTTGGTCTAAACGCCTCGGCTGTACTTTGTCTGTGTTGAAGTGCTACTTTGCCTTGATGATTGATGATGATTAAACTGCAAATAACTTAAAAAAAACAGTACCAAATAGTGCATGTTAGAAATAGTTCAAATTTTTATTTCTCAGCTCATTTTCCACATATTTCTTCAACCAAAACTACACATGATATCATAAAAATGAACCCTTTTTCTTAATTCTCCATATTTGTGTGCCATTTTTACAAGTCCACAAATACACCACTGCCATACAGATCTCTGAACAGTTTTATCCTCACGACAGAAATTAAACAATCCTTCTGATATAGGTTGCAAACACCTTTATTCCGACGTCACCCTCTGGCCAATTACTGTAGTACATTTACTTCACAACTGCTAAAGGTCGAGAACAAACTTCTCAACTTGTATCAGGCCGTAGACTCTTTACCTTGTCCTGTTTCTGTGAACCAGGCTGAACACTGGACACTGAAGATTTTGGGGAATATTTTCTGTTTCTCTGTAGAATGAGACAAGTTAAGATCTGCAGTGATGGAGGCTATGATTAGGATTAAATGAGGTGGAGAAAGGCACCGACACAATCAGGGCTATTTGTTCAGTTACCACTGGGACTAAAAAGACTATCCACCCACATATTAGTATTATCTTCATGTTTCGGCAGAATGAAGACGGATGGTCATTATTTGCAGTTGGAGAATCACGATCAACTCTGCCAAAAATGCATTTTTCCAACTTTTACCTTCTACAGCAGTGGTGGAACAATGAAGATGACAAAAAAACCTGCCAAGAGCCAAGCATGAACATACGCTCCTGCACCTGCTCCTCATCGCCTCCTCGCCTGATGAAGATAAAGCAGATATTAAGCGAGAGCATTAAGTTTTTTCCCAACTGACCATTTTGCAGCCTTGACAAATGTTTCAGATTTTCTGAAAAGATGTGCCGCTGAATTTAGATTTGGCTGAGTCATTTCCCTTTTCCTGCTTAGCTTCTGACTCATTTACTCGCAGAATAATACCCAATAGTTCCAGTAAAATCTAATCTAATACATGCTGCAAAGGGCCCAAAATAAATGAATAAAGTCTGATCCCTGGCTGGTCTTTGTCATAACTGGCCTCATCTGGGAATCATATCAGCTAAGGGCATGAATTCATTCATGTCCTGCTTTGTCTGTTTAGCTGTCCAGAGCCTCGAGGATCCAAACGCTCTACTCTCATTAACTTTCATGTATTTTCTAATCAGTGCAGCTGGAAAAGAAAAATATAATCTTTACTTTCTCTTTCTGGCTTTCACTGGAAAGTTCACAAACATGTTTGAGGGTTTATAACTCGTACAAACAGAAAAATATATTTGAATGTAAAACATGTCCATATAACATGTTAATACTGAAATGTTTTTTTGAATAATTGGTTATAAAAGGTCCAGTTGCTGAATGTCACTGTTTTGCCCACACAGCGGAGTCGACGTCACATTGTAAATAGCGGTCCACTTCCATGTTTTGATTTGGTAGTTTTTCCGCACATGTGATCCGTACCTGATTAGGGTACACACTGTTCACACTAATCAAACCAACTGGACTTTGGGGTCAAGCGTACTCGGCTCCGGGTCCCGGATCTGACAGCCTCCTAAAAACTTAAACAAGCAAAAGTGCAAAAGGCACTAAAAGTGTCCTTGTCAAAATAAATTCAGGGTGTCAGAAAAAAATAAACCTGAATAATGCAACATGAGGAAACTCAGAGCTACAGGTGGTACTATTAGGAGAACGTTTCAATCATATTAAGTCCAGTTTCAGCCTTTTTTCAGAACTGAACTCACCTTTCTCCTTCCAACATTAAATCCCTGTTTATTGTAGTGTTCCACTTCACACACGCCACATCCCAGGCATTTCTCTTCAAATAGATTTCACATTTGTTGTACAGTTTCCTGTCTTTTCTTCCTGAAGAACGTTCGAAAGCTCTTCATCAACCGCAGCACTAATCAACACTCTCAGCCTCACAGTGTGTGTGTGGATGTATGGAGAGTCATTATGCAAATGCGAGTGTGCACATGCATGTTCATATTGACGCATGTCTCCTGAGTGAGCAGGAGGAGGTGGAGGAACAACAGGAGAGAGCCGAGGTGACGGGAGAGTGGAGGATGTCAGAGATTAATCACAGAGAAGGGGGAGAGAGAAATGAGTGGATGAGTCGAGTGGGAGAAGAGAGAAGGAGTGGAGAGACAGAGGAGAGAGGAGAGCGCTGAGAGAGGGAAAGATGAAAAAAGGGAGATGAGAAAGGCAGGAGGAAAGCTGACACCTCAACACTGCTGCAGTACATCCTGCACTCGGCACAACACTACAGAGAGATAGATGAAACGCAGAGAGGGCAGACAGTGATAGACTGTGAGATAAACAGACTGAGAGACGCCGAAAAGATGGACGTTTTAACAAGATTGTACTGTCTGTCAGGGGTATTTGTTTAATTATTTACAGTTTATTCATTGTTTAGAACTTTGGTTAACGTAAAGTCCATGAATGCAAGACTGTCCTCACCAGCAAAAACCTTTTTTCCAACAATCAACGTCTTGATTTCGCTCAGAAGAAAAGGCAGAAGTAGTGTGACTAACGCTTGATTACCAACCGGGTAAAGTGGTAGTATGCCCTGGGACCTTACAGTCTTAGATTCACGATAGGTCCGTTGCTTTGTGGTAATTTAATTATTGCTAACTTGTTTGGGAATATGCACCACTAAAGCACAATATCCCGTAAAATACGAAGGTCCTGTACCTGTGTGTTGAGACCAAAACAAACACTGTGTTGGTCTGTGTCCTGTAGATACTTTCTGATTTCCTGTCTGTGGCTCAGGTTCAAGCCCATTAGTTCCTAGTGAAGACGTAAATCTGTAAAAACACCTCACAAATACATGGTTTCAATTAAAAAGTGCTGCACATTTTTTCAGGTTTCTTATAACCATAATCTCAGTCTGCATTAACTTTTAATCATAAAAAGCAGATTATTAAACAGTCCTTCTGTATTTACAGCAACATTTACATGGTTTGGTCTGAGACACTCTGACATATTTATATGGACTCTTAAAATACATGCAAATAACAAGAGACAAATATCTGGACATCAAAAGTTATAAAAGAAAACCTACTGAAGGGACAGAAAATGCAGCAAAAAATGCAGCAAAAGTACAAAAAATGAGGAAAAGATAACAGTAATTACTTTAAAACAATAGTGAATGAAGATATAACCTGGAACGATGCTGACGGCCTAAAAAGAAAGTTATGTAAAATATGTTTCACTGGCAAACTGATGCTATGTGTGAATGCAGTTATCATTACACAGTAAAAATTTATATTCCCATGGAAGCCCAGTATTCATGTTAAGAACTGTATGTAGATCCATCTGTGTATTTAAACATGCTTTCTCAATTTAAATCCATTTCATTTCGCCAAGATAATCTCAGTATATTGTAGTAGTAGTAGTATATTGAAATCAAACAATAAAACAATTAAAAGATATCAGCAGAAACAGTTTTCACAGTCTGTCAATCAAGTGTACTAGTGTTTAATCACTAAATCTGCAATGCACCCTTAACATTCATGCAAATACAGCTCCTTTAAATTTCCACATGGGAATAAAAAGTAATCCTGATGGAAAAAATAAAACAAACTAATATGTCAAGAAAAGGAGAGATCGAATGACAGAGGACAACAGGTGGACAGACACACAGAGGCAGTGCAGCCACTGTTTCCCCGTCCTCCCTTCAGAGCAGCCGGAGGTCAGGGCCTCAGAGGGTTTGTTGCTTCTAACAGGCCGACACTGCCAGCCCTAATCAGCCTGAACAACCAGTCCGCTTGGCCAAGGTCCACGCGCAGGAGGCAAGGTCGAGACAGCTGCCGCGAGAAAATGAGTCTGCAGGGCAACACCGTGTAGGTAAAGAAACCACAGCAACCAGCGGCCAGAGCCTCGCAGGGTGCAGCAGAGCACTGATAAATGACTTCAAGGCTGCTTCCTTTGTGCCTCCAGGCCGCCGGGCTTAACCATGAAGAGAGTTAACAGTCACTGAAACGCCATTACTGCATCAGTCCTGCTCTGAAAGACTGAATCTGGATCATTTAGCTGGAATTATTCTTATTAAAATTAAATCAAAATTCTCCTTTTTCTTTTTTTATCCTCTTAGCCAGTATTTGGCCATCTTGCTAAAAAATGTCCATTACAACAAGCAACACAAAATTAATCTCCAATTATCCAAGTGGAGATGAAAAAATAAAAAGTGAGCATTCAAATTATAGTGAGAGATTTTGGAAACCTACCGCAACTTTTAATTGCTGCAGAATTTTTAACAGATTTTTGTTTGTGTTCAAACCAGTTTGAATAAGCCTTATAGCACATTCTACATAGCAAGTCATTTCCCAAGATCTGTCAACATCTCACTTCGTTAATATCACCTCGTTTATTATTAAGTTATCAGGATGTATTTTTAACAGTTTGGCAACTTCCACACAGGTGACAGACTGAGGTCACTGCGAAGAGAGAACGCAAGCGAGCTGTGAGATGTGAGAGATTTAGTTGGATCATCTTTACATAAACAGTTTAAAACAAAATCTGCATATTTACATAAACATGATAAAATGATTTATTAAATGTATGTGTAGGCAGACGCTTGATTGCAAAGGCAAATGTCAGCTTATATAATGGACAACTTTGCGTGCGTTTGTATAGTTGACATACTAAATGAGACTTATCTGTCAGCCCTCCCACTCTCAGGGTGGTTTTTACATTGAAATATGTCGGCCAATCCAAACCACATTTGCCACGAGTCCAACAGCATAAATGTCACTCAACAGAAAATCGTGTCGGAAATGTTAAGCTGCAATCTTCAGCTGTAGAGAAACATTTGGAGCCCTCTCTTCCCCTCCCATAGTCAGAGTCAGTGAGAAAACTCACATGCAACATCTTGGGTGTGTTTGATCCGGTGTGAGCATTAAATCAGTGATTAATTACGGTAGGTGCAACCTATTTTTTTTAAGTATGCCAAGATATCATGTCATCCTTAATTTCAATGCATTACTGTGCATTTTTGTACTGTTCATTTATAGCCAGGCCCGGCCCGTGCGACCCCCCGACACTCGGCCCGTACGCTCCCCGTCCTGACGGTGCAGACACACCAGCAGCTTCTTCTCTGCTGAAGCTGCTGATTTAACATCTTAGTTCTGCACAAGAAATAAAAAAACTATTTTGATACAGTAACAAGAGTAAATGTCATTCGTTACTTCCACAGCTGGTGAAATTATATAAAATAGACTTCAAGGGTTAAAAATATACATCATGACGCGTTTAAAATTCAAGGCACGTCTAATATATTTTGTTTTTCTATGGGAGACTTTTGTCCTGTTCTGTTCTTAAAAGCTTATTTAAAACTGCAATTTTCTGTGAAATATTAGAACCCATCAGCTGCTGTCAGTGGAGTACATTTATATTTCTGCATGCTGACATAAACAGATGTATTTCATACGTGTCACATTCGTAATTTAAATGCTATGGTTCATGTTTCCCGAACAAACCAAATTGACCTCACTGTGTAAACAAAATGACTCGGATTCTGATCCATTCGATTGTGATACTCTAAAAACACTCACACAAATGTCCCAGGTTCCTCACAGCCTCGGTGCTGCCTGTGAAAAATACATTCTGCTAGATCAACGGGTAAAAAAATACAAACTGAAGGCCAGTCAGATGCACTTAAACTCCACTCTGACAATGACAGATTGGTGCTGCTGTCCCCATGGTGGGTTATTACTTTTCACTAATGCTGCATCTGCTCCAAGCAGGCAGAGCTGCAGCGTTTATGCTAAACTGCAACATTACTTTCTGAGAAAAGATGACCAAAGTGGCCTGTCAACAATGAACGACTCCCTAATGGAAGCTTTATTACAGTTTAGGCTTAGTTAATTGTTTGCAGATTCACGGAGAAAGTCAAAGTTGGCACGTTTGGGTTTAGGAATATAATGCTACAGTGCTGCAAAGGTTTCCTCCATGAGTAGGAGTCAAACATATTGCATGCATTATAAATACTGATACAATCATGGCAGCCTTCAGTAACATGCTATTTTAGAAATCAAACCGTTAGAGAGAAATGAAAATTTTTAAGATCAAGTTAAATTCACATAACAGCAAGCACTGCCTCTAGTTTTTAGCCTTTTGAAGGAATGCTTGTGATTTCTTTTCAACTTGTGGCATCAACATTCTTTGTAATTTGATATTTTCCGGGTATATTCAGAGAGTCACACGGTCTTTGTTCAGGTAACATTATTCCACAGAGCTTCACCTTTTCTTATAACATTTGGAGCCCTTGAACCCTCCTGGACTCCGATGAGGTTGACATTTACCTTCAAGTCTAGTGACGGGGCTAAAGCACATACTAAAGTTATTGAGCTGCAAACAGTCTATGACAGTGATGGCAGCTGCAGTTTGCAGTCTGATTAACAGGTTGGACAGGCAGCAGGACGACACTGTTTCCGTTGACCCACGATGCAAATTTGCAGGTCAAAGCTGAACGAAGCTGAACTCGTGGCCACAACGTTTCCAGTCATACTGGCTTAAAGTGAACCGAACGAAAGACATAGTGAAGATTTACAGTGACTGAGGCAAGGGTTTCCACATCTTTAACATCATGCAGGTGACGTCTGTTAAATTCAGTGCTTAAAGTAGACAAAGGACGTCTTTCTCAACGCAGAGTTTGTCAAGTTCAAACCTGCACTCATGAATGTTTGAACTTGGCAAGTTAAACATTTCAAATTTCCCTTCAAAACAAACTTGTACTATCTCTGCTACTGTCATCAAACTCATACTTTACGACCCTACCTTTGCACAGGCACCTCGTACAGCATCCTGGATAATAATCAGTGGAAACTTTAGGGCTTTTGCCCACATTTGGCAACATATGGACTTGAAGTAGGACAATACTTTGACAGTGACTGATGACATTTAACAAGTCTGCAAGAAACAAGTGCAGAGAAGAACACAGATTGAAAACTGTGCCACAGAGAAACATACTCTCAATCACAGCTGTGGACAATTTGGAGAGTCCAGCTCACCTGACAAACATGTCTTCAGACTGTCAAGCAAAAAACCCAAAACTTTCTAACAATAGAAAGTACTGTGAGGAGGTTTTATAGGAAGGAAAGATGCTGCATTTGATTGTCAGATTGACCCTTGCAACAGCACCTGATATCTTGTGTGTGTAAATGATTGGCACTGTGTGAGTGTGAAGGATTGGATAACGGCAGAGCAGCATGCATTTTGATACACAAACGAGGCTGAGAATGAGTTTTTTTTAATGGAGAAGCTATTGTGTTATCGCCTTAGAGAATGTTTCCCCCATCACAGATTCGACAGGCAAGACCGTTAAAAATAGAGAAACTGACATTCTGGCTCAAGGAATTTCATTTCTGTTTGTTCCGATCCAGAGAATTTAGTGTCACATTGTCTAAATGCTGTTTCAGCGGCTTTCCAGCCCACCAGGAAAAGGATTATGTGGGAAACAGAGAGAGATAAATACACACAGCAGTGTATCACTTTATCCACATACCATTTATGTTGCGGTGCTCGCGCCGGCCAAATCTCTGACTGTCCCGCCTTCACCCTTAACAGTCTCACTGGCTCTGGTTACACTTTTTGGTGAATCGCAGTGTGAAAGCGGTTTCGGAGACCTTTCGTCCTGCTGAGAACAGCAGAGAAACAGTGTGATTGACACTTCCTACTGAAAGGAGCAGTTCTCCCTTCCAGTGACCCGAGCTAATAGTTTTATCTGGTTTGATGAACCAAGATTGAAACACTGGTTTGTGGTTTGCAGGACTGTCTGCAGAAACAGGAAGACAACGTTAAACAAGTGTTTTTAAGCATTTTTAAATGGGTGTAATGAACTTTATGGCCTCTTGAGCTCACTAACATATCTACAGACTTCATTTTTTTTTTCTCAGTAAATCTGGAACATTCCCCACCAGCCCAGTGTTTCTAGTAAACAAAGGCTTTTCGGTTTCTCTTTTTCAGGGGAGTGGACAAACATGACAGGAGCATTTCAGGTTCATCCAGCAACTCACTCAGAAATGTTGATCAGTCGATTCCTCCATCCCAGTTTCCATCTGTGTGTCCACAGGGAGTTTACAGAGGGACTTTGTTGGAAGGTTTTGTGTTTTTGTGCAAGATAAAATACTAAAAGAGGGGAACAGAGAGATGGTGTTGAAAAGAGGAGGGCAGTTGTGTATTGGTCTCAGAGGGCTGGATGTGTTTGTGTTGACCACTCATCAGTATTCTCCACCTTTCCCCTTCAGCTCTGTCTTCAATAGAAAGGATCCTCTCTTAGTCTCCTCATTTCTTCCTCCTCTCTTGTATTCCTGTCATGCCCACTGCCCTTCATAACCTTTGCTGTGCAAATGTTTCCAGGGGCATCAGTTCACTCTGTAAGGACTTTAGCAGGCTTCGCCTCTCAGCCGCCACGTTACTGGGATTTCTGAAGAGCAGGGAGTGAGAGAGAGCCCAACCCACAGAGGTAAGCAGGCAGGTTTCCTCCCAGAAATAATGAGAAAATACAGTGAGTTCAAAGTGCCGAACACATTACCGGGAACACTGAAACCCCACTGTGTACCGACTGTGTAACCATGGTCCCGTTTAGAGGAAAACAGACGATAAAGCAGCGTATGCTTTAGGGCGGGGTTACCTCCGCCGTCGTTACCTCGGCGACCGCCAATCAGGATAGGATCAGGATCCAAATAACGTCACTTCTGGCTCCAAAAAAAACAAAATGGCGACGGCAAAATGTTTTTTAAATTCGTTTTATACAGTCTGTGTAGTATCGATTATATTACCTGTTAAATATATGAAAAAGTCCACCACAGTCAAACTTAGTGTAAAAGATGCCTGATAAGCTGTTTCAGTTTTCTTTGAGTCCTTTTTAATAAGATTTTTACTTTTCCTCTTTGAAATATCTAAGAGCTAAGCAGAAAAATTCCCAGGGAAGGTGATTGTTCTTGTGAATTCGCTGTGTGTTTGAACATGTGTCCCAATTTAAACCCAGAACGAGGTCAGATTTGGGGTGGGGTATTAGTAGTGGTGGAGCCTTTTCACTTGAAACATGTTTTTTAGCAGATAATGAAGTCAGCTTGAGGTGAGGAGGGAATCTGCCTCAGCTGGGTATTTAAGGTGGGTTGAGATGAGCCTGAGGGCTTGTGAAAGTTACATTACAGAGACAGACAGCCCGGACGAACCGGAGCAAACACTCACAAATCATTCTGTTTGCTGCAGCCTGTTTGGAAAACCACACGGTGAGGCAGGCTGTAGTCGAGGGGAAACCCCTCAAACATCAGTCTACCCACCTTTTCATTTGAGAGTTTAAACAGTTTACACTTTGTTCAACTGTTTGGCAAACTATACCTGACTTGAAAGCTTCTTTCTTCCCACTAAATTACCATTACCATCTGTTATTTACGTCCACCAATTAAAGTAACAATCATTTTTGGCTCATGAAAACGCAGCCTTATTTCCAAAGTCCAGTGCTTCCCCTTACATACTCCTGCTAAGTCTTTAGAGCTCAGCCTTCCCACTGCGAAACCAGCAAAGAGTTTGAGTGATCTGTCGCAGCCTTTTTGAGCCCTTAACTCCACACTTTCAGTAAGTCCTTTAAAACGGTGAAGACAGCACATCATAAATAAGAAACAGTACACAGAAGGAGTCGGCAAGATGACATTTTCCTTCTGATATAATCACACATGCAGGAGTTTGACTTCAAATATGTTGATGGAGTCCAAAAAGACAGTTTTACTCCACTCCCTTAAAATACACGAATACTGAAATATCAGCCTCGGACTTTACTGTACGTCCAGACGTCTCCGTCCAGGTAACGTGTTCACACTCTCACACTCACAGTGCATCGGATTGATGAAATCTACTATAGAAAAACAAACAGGCCTAATCAATGAGTTGCAGATGACTAGTGGAACATAAATACAGTGATTTTCTTTTGACTTTCTTTTGTTTTATATGCAGTCTTTTTTTAATTATGATCATTTACATGCATGCAGCAGCCTCCACTCACACCCCCTGATGTCATTGATTTGCAATTAGGTTGATGTTTGGATTCGTAACTGGGGATAATTAGCACTCATCACTGTATATTGTATCGGAAAAGTTGACTTTTATCTCTCCGTGTCTGATTAAAGGGATCTTTTCAAAGCATTAATCCATAAATAGAGCCTCAGTATAGGATCATTAACATACAGAGAGCTGGAGTTTATGCTGCAGTCACTTGATACCAGACGACACAGAAGAACAGAACCATATCTCACTGCAGCTACTTCGATCACATCTTTTCCTGGATGCCCACATCACAAATCCTGTTGTTTTTTTAAATGCATTGAACAGATATTTATGCTTTTTATCCATTTTATAAACTGATCAAATCTGAAATGTGGTAATTATAGCTGTCAGATGAATGTATGGGAGATAAAAACACATTAGTGGAGTAGAATAATAAGGGAACATAAAACAGAAATACTGTAAGTACACATACCTGTCAATGAAATTGTTAATTAGAACCACTAGACGCTGTTTATCTATCAGTGCATGGTTCACTGGCTTGAGGAGGAGGTTTCAGTGTTTTTATGTGCAGTGGGGCGTTTTTGACAGCCGGCCAATCTGGAGCACGAACAGGGCAAACAAAGATGCAGACATGGATCAGGCTTTACACTGCAGAAACAAATCCACACACAAAAGACTCAGTTGGCTTAAATTCCAATTGTGGAGTTTGATATTTTGAAAAAAGGGAATAATTCAAGTATTTTTTGTATTTAGATCCACAAAGTTCCCATCATTTAAATGTTTTTCTACACATTTTGATGTGACATAAAAGTCATATTCCTGAGTGTTATTTTGGTTATTTTGCATTGTTTAAAGTGAGTTAGTTCTACCAGCAGGTCTGTAGCACTGTGAGGTGATGTAAAGGGTATTTGGTGGTTGTTTCAAGGTGGAGTGAGCTAAGGTCTGTTTCAAGATGTGTTTTTTTTAAGGAAGGTCTGTTTAGGTGAAGTTAAGATCAGAATGACAACATTCTGCCTCTGGCGCTGCAGTTTCCACCTCACTGATCTGTCCCTGCTCCTCCTCCTCCTCCTCTTCCTCTCTTACTTTCATAATTTCCTTTTTGTTTTTACTTTTTCTGCTCTTTCTTCTACTTCAGCAACTCCTTGCTAACATCTCTCCTTCAATGAACCAGGAAACAGTGTTTGTGTGTGTATGTGTGTGAGTGTGTGAGAGTGTGTGTGTATGTGTGTGTGTGTTTGTTTGTTTGTTTGCCCGGACGGCTGTGTGATCTTTGCTTTGGAGCGTATGAATGTGTTCATGCATGCCTGTGTTTTTAGGAAGCCAGCCTGTTTTGCAAAAATGCCCAAGGATGAGCGCCTGCCTGCATGGACCATCGTGTGTGTGTGTGTGTGTTTGTGTGTGTGTTTGTGTGTGTGTGTGTGTGTGTTTGTCTTTGGGGGGGGGGCACAGTGCTGTGTTTTGCCCAGTGGGCGAGTAGTGCCCAGACTGGCACTAACCCCTGCAGGTAAACTATAATGCCTAGTGGACACAAGCACACACACACACGCACGCACGCACGCACGCACACACACACACACACACACACACACACACACACACACACACACTGAGGTGCATCTCAGTGATAAGCTCAAGACAATAGAGTGTGTGTGCGTGTGTGTGTGTGAGACAATAAGCCGCTTGCTGGCCAACAGGGTCGGTGTCGGAGGAGAACTGAGCACAGAAAGAAAGAAACAGACCTTTAAAACTGCAGAGTTTCTTTGGCAGAGTTACTACAGTATAAAGCTGTTCGTTACTACGTGTTTCAGACGGAGAGGAAGGTGGAAAAAAGCTAAAACAAAAGAAAAAAGGTATTCCCATAAAGATAAAGAAAAACACAGGAGAGAGAAACACTGAGGAAAGGAGAAAACAGAATAGAAGCTCGGTAATAACTTCATTAGTGTGAATCCACCGAACGAGCACGAAACAAATTTGAGCAGCAAACAATCAAATCAGCGAGCGATTCGAGATTTGAGAGCATGCGAGGCCGGATTCGTGAGCACGGAGGGAGTTTGTGGAGTGAGAGTAATCCGTGTTTGGGCTGCGTGAGGAAACCGTTCTCCGAGGTGTGCATGAACGAGCAGTTTGTCTGCGCTCTGAACCGACTCACGTTCATACTCACCTGAAGCCTCCTGCCAGCCAGGAGCCTGCAGGGGTGTGTTTGTGTTTAGTATTAGGATGTCATTTGCATAGCCTTCTCTGACTGGGCTGTTATTCTCTCCCGTATATGACAAAGTTATTGATTTTCTGAGCGATGTGTCTCCGTTCTTCAGTTTTAATCCAGTCGTTGTTGCTCCTTTAAAGTTCTGTCAGAGAATTGGGAGCTGCTGGTCGTGACAATCGGCTTCTCCTCAATTTAGTTTGAAGTACTTTAACATACTGAAGTTGGAGTGGAGACTGTTTGTCGTTCCCAAGGGAAACCAAACAAGCCTGATTTGTTATCCGCAGGTCGACGCCCCCGCACTTCAGATGGCATTTTGCGAAGGCAGAATCTTTCTCCCCAGTTAACTCCACCGGGGTCACGGAGTCACGGCTATTATTTCATGTCTTCTGAAACTGAAGACAGAGTTCAATCTGAAATCTCCCTTTTTTTAATACTTTTGATAGTCGATACATTTAATGAACATTTAGTAAGCGGGGGGGGGGGAGGGTCATTTTAAACAATCACTATCTCAGAGAGGAGCTATTAAAGGCTACAGCAACAAGCCAAGTACCCTGAAGAGAGAGAGAGTGTGTGTGTGTGTGTGTGTGTGTGTGTGCATCCTTGTGTTTTGTGATCAGCAGTGTAAATATGAGTGAGAGGGACAGCTGTGTTTGAACAGCCAGGCCCTGCAGCTCAAACACACACACACACACACACACACACACACACACACACAAACACACACACACACTCACTGCTGTCACCGCAGCTTTACTTGTGCATCTGTAGAGATCAAACCTGGCAAAGCAAGAGGACAGAACTGGTATGACAAGGTGAAACAAAGGACACGCAGGCTGGTACACACACACACACACACACACACACACACACACACACCCATACACACTTACAGTAACTGCGCTCACACGAAGAGGACGATGCACTCTAACCTACATATTGATACACAGAAACACTTGACAGATGCATCAACTCACACTCAGCTTATACATACTCATACAGCAGAACACACACACACACACACACACACACACACACACACTCCATTTTAAAGCCCTCTTAACCCCAGGTCACCTCTATTACTTCAAAACGAGAGAGAGTCACCAGGCCCGTTCGTTAAGACTGCACTTCGTTATCCCTAACGAGGGCTCCGTGACCTCCCGACCTCACTGAAGTGCACTCTGGGAGAATGCACACCTTATATTTCTCACGGCCGTCAGCTAATTGATTATCATGAGGCAGGTAAAATCAGACTTTTGAAGGTTCAAATGAAGCAACAAAGGAGTCCATTTCATCTGATGTCTCTGCCTGCAAAAAGGTCAGAGGTCATGGACGGTCAGGCAGCTGAGTACTTTTATCAGGACACCCGGCACTCTCTTCATCTTTACAGGCTGTGCTCTCACATCCAGACGCTGAAATAAGTTCAAAGATGTGACGATGGAGTTCCTCCAAGACAAAAAAGGCTTCATGACAAGAGCATTATTTGAACTTGACATTTTAATGTTCATCATGTGAACTGCAGTCAGCTTACAGCTAGGCTTAAACAACTAAAGAAACTATGCGAAGGTTAGTACTGAGGCAAAGTTTGAGTTTAGGTTCGGGCCAAAACAAGAACGACTAAGAATGACGCCTTCCACTTACATTAGTTATGAATTCAATCTGGCTGGGAGTAAAATGATTCAAATGGCTCTGCACGTCTGACTGAATGAATTAAATTATCTTCACTTCATCTTTATCTTCAGCATTTATTTTGCAAATGCATGAATAGAGATGGATTTGACTCAACTGAAGGTTAGGTTTCAGTTCATAGTTTAGTTTTTCAAGTTTTAACTGTTTCTCTGAATGACTTAAATTGTATTGTACGGTATAAGATATTATTTTTGGAAGTGCAGGCACATTTTAAATGATGTTAGTGTCATCAAGTAGCCTTAACCGCCCACTGATACACTAACAGATGCTGCACTTTAATGAGTCTTTACATGTTTGGGATGTAATGTGCAGTCATTATCGTCCATCACTTTTTTCAATATTTATGTTTCCCAGAAAGTAGCTGCTCATTAACCAAATGCTGTCAACCCAGCAACTCCGTAAACTCTCCAAACTTAAACTCAGCGACTAAAGGATCAAAGTTATCAAGCTGTTATCCAAGAGGAATGAGTGGCATGTTGTAAAGCTCGTTGGATAAAAAAATACAAGTTAGAGGAGGGAAAAACCAGTATTTTCTCCAATAGCAGAGCCGAACTCCCTTGTGACTGTGTTAATTACAGCCTACTGAAAAGACTCATTAAACCTGAGTGAGGTGCAGCTTCACGATGTGTGTGCTTTGTTAGATATGTTGTTAACTGCCATCATAGAGGTCTGATTGAGTTTTACAAAGGCATGCAATCATATACAGTATGGGCTTGAATCAAAGCACACCTGGAATAAGTGGAGCACTCACACACGCGTACATACATCATATAAACTCTATTATTGTCCATTCACCATCATCCCAGCCCATTGTGTTAAGAGCAGAGTGGTAATTGCTATGTGCAGCTGGGAGGGAGTCTTAATGACGAGTGTGTGCCTACACCTTCGCTAAAGCACTTAGTGGAGATAAATCCTGTGTGTGTGAGTAGGTTAGTCCTTTATAAGTATTGCATCGTCGACTTAAAACTTACTTTACTTTTTTATAAATGCTCAAGCAGTGCCCAGGTTTCATGTGCCTATCGATGTTTGTGTGTGTGGATATGGATGATAGGCTTATACAGCTTCAACTTCACTACCTTGTGAGAAACGTGGGCCTGTTTTTACACAACAAATCTCTCATTGCATGGTTCATAAAATACAAAAACACCCTGCACATGTCCAGATCAACCACGGTGCACACACTGTTGACAGAGGATGAAACCAGCTGCACTGAAGCAATAACAGGGAATTAGATTATAATTAAATTTTAGGTATTTCTTAAACATAAGAAATGTTTTTGAGACATTTTGTTGCTACAGATTTCTTTTTCTACATCAAAAGGCTGTTTCCTCCTGCCACATGCGACACTCTTCAGCACAGTTTACAGTAAAGAGCTTTGAATATGTTTTCACTAATAGAAAGAGTCGAGAAAAATAAAGACCAAACTCCAAAGATATGGTAATTAAGTTCCCTTGCAGTTTTAAAAACGTCATAATAAAAAAGCATATGTATTATCTGAGTCCACCAGTAAACAGTTGGCTCTTTATTTTGTATTTGGATTATTCAGAGTTGTTACTCCTCAGGTCCACATGAGATTGCACAGAAATCTACTGAACCAGGAAACACAAGCTGATACTGCGAATGAAAAGTACAATGAAACCGCAACAATACAAACAATACACTGAAAACATAACTCACTATTTAATGTAGGGAGAGGCATGTGTGTGGGTGTGAATGCACTGTGGTAATTACCCAGAGCTTTGATACAATACACTTGTATACACACTCAGTCCGACACACGGGGCTTTTCACATTGTTGTTAGCTTTGTTTAAAGCGATTGTTCCTCTGCTGGTCTAATTAGACTGGAGGCTTTAGAAATGTGAAGTGGGCCGCTGTGGAGAACCGGCTGGTCTAGCAGGCAGGGTGAATGAGAGGCCAGTGCTGGATGTGGTGTCCTCATTGTCCCTCAGAACGTTATATGGTACGGCCGTGGTTAAACACAATAACCTGTGAAGCATCGCACGACCACGCGTCTACCTCACAAGAGTCATCACTGCGGTCACGCTCGGCTGCAGTGCAAGTGAGTAAAACTGTACTTAGTTACAAAATGCTTCACAGTTATAATAAAAGACTATACACGCTAAAAAGTAAAAGAAACATGCAAAACAACATGTTTAACAGATGTGACAGTGATGGCATCACTGACAATGACCCATACAGATCTTAATGTGGATAAATAACAACCAAGGGTGAACACAGACTGGGCACACAGCGGGTCCTTTCACTAAATGTGGACACATTTAACAAAACTGCAAAGCCAAGAGAGAACACAGTAGATCATTTAACAAAGCAGGAGACAAACACTGGACAACCTATTAAAAGTATGGACACACTGGGCCTTTTAAACAACAGCAATGTACAACTATGAGGCTCTTAATCAAAGGCAGGCACACACCAGGGCTTTTAATAAAGGTATGGATGAGGCTATTTATCAAAGGTATGGGCACACTGGGTCCCTTTATTAAAAAAGGTGCTGATGCCTGCAACGTAAACACAGACACATTATGGGCTCTTTGTCAAAGGTGTGGACACATGCCGAGCGCCGCAGCAAAGGAACGGACAGACACAAGCCCAATTAATGCTGCGACCTTGCTGAAACAGAAAAGTTCCTATCGAGCACGACACTATTTGAAATCTTCTCGATTGTGTCTTCAAGGTTTCACGGCGACGGTTTCTTTGGCAGAGGGAGAGTGAGTTGTTTGTTAGCAGAAGGTAATGTCAGAGACGGGGGCGTCTGAAGTTATTATTTAGTATAGGAATACAAAATAGAAATTAACCAGCCTTAGACTAATAGAACTCATTGACCAAATGTAGCAGTGTGATGTATTCCAACTGAAATGTAAAGTTATATTTCCAAACCAGTATATCTTCGAGTAGGTAGAACAAGTACGATCACAAACGGATCAGCTGACACCAACATGAGACGGACTGAATAACAGAAAGTACTGAAGGGAGACTTTGGATCCCATCATCCCATCTTAGGTTTGATTACCAATTTCTGTATTTCTGCATTGATTATATTAGATTCATGTATGCAGCGTTTGTAAATAGATAGAATACATTTTTCTGTGAGGCTGCTGCAGCTGTTTATACCAATTTCATATTTTCTTCCATAGCTATTAAGCTCTCAAGTGGCCCACCTTAATGATTTACGAGTCCTTAATCAAATCCATTGAGGCCAAATCAAATCCATTCAATCACTGAGGGGAGATTTAGATGAAATAAAGGAGGGAGAAAACAAATTATACACAAAGGCACTGAAACAAATGGGCTCAAGCATTCAGGATTAAAGCATCAAGAAGGCGCTTTGATTTCATTTAAACAAACTGTATTTTTTGTATTTTTGTTTGTATTTAGACTCACATAAGTTTATATGTGCATGCATCTGGAGGCTTCAAATGATCGAAGAAAAAAGTAGAAGTTGAGCATTGTGAAACTTTTTCATGTGACCTGCAAGGAAAATAAATAGATAAGAGACATGCAGTTTTGTTTTTTTAATGGTGCTACAGAGCCTGTTCTGTGTGGATGGATAGATGTTTTAACTGATTGATTAATAAGCATGTTTGTCTCAAACACAAATGAAAAACCAGGCAATGGCGTGCGACCTTATGTTTAATGCATGAGTGCAGGAGCTGTATCTGTCTCCCAGCTCTTCAAAAGGAGCTCAGACGTATTGTGACACAAATGGAAATATAATGAGTTATTTACCATACTTGGCTGCCAGCTCAAACTGTTAAAAAGCTAAATTAAACATATCTTAAAGCAACTTCAATGCACAATTTTTTTTTCTCTTAATGTAATTATTCCATATAGTGGCTTAAATATTTTGAATTAAACGTAGGATTTATTTGACTACCTGTCTTCTTCTCTATCAGACCCTCTTCACCCGCCTGTGTGTCTATCTGTCATGGAAATTTCCATTGTCTGCTTACCTGCCAGTCCACCTGTCCATCTGTCCACCTGTGTGTGTGTGTGTGTTTGTAAGTTTGTGTGACACTGAACATACGCTCGAGGAACACAGCACACACACATTCCACACAGCAGGACAAAAATCACACACACACACACACACACACACACACACACACACACCTAGAGTCCTGGGAAGGTCAGTCTGGCTGCGTGGTTGGACGTTGGACGGTGGGTGACAGGTGCCACGCAGCACCAGGTAACACACCTTGTTTTGTTCTCGCTCTGGCAGCTCGACGGCCCCCCCCTCAACCTCACCAAAACAAAGACACACACACACACAAGCATAAAAAACACACAAACACAGAAACTACAGGACGCGCACATTGCAACTGACTGGACTGTGATTATTCATCAGGTGTGTGGCTGTCTGTCGGCGGCTGTGAGTTTGATGTGTTTGCAAATGGCTGCAACATTAAAAAAGATAATTTACGGTTCTTCTTTCTTGGATGATGGTGGAATGAGGAGGAATACCTTGACATTTGGGATTTGGGATCCGGCACTCTTAAGCACTTTAAATATTCTTATTTTTAGCATAAAATACCTGAAATAAACACTTTTTTTTATTGAAACAATCCTGGATTATTCTGAAATACATAAACACTCTCAGCCTCATGTCAAAACACTGTAAATATTCCTAAACTGAACAGTAACTTTAGTATGTTGTCAACACCCCTTAATGTCAAAACATGTCTTTCTGCTCTCCCAAAGCACTTTAAACATGTTTAGGCTCACCTCAAACTTCAACGTGCAGAAATAAAACATACAAACAGATTCATCTTAGTTTTCTTTGAAGTATCCCAACTGTTAATCCAAAATAAAAGCCCCGTCTCATCAGCTCCCGACACTGCAGCTGATATGTGACTGTAATGACGAAAGGCTGAGAGAGCAAATCAGCAGGGATGTGAACCAGGAGTCCATCTTTCCCATAATACTCGGCAATCGCTCATCATTTCCTGTGCATAACCAATCATGTCGAGTGATGCAAAAATAAGTACTGTTATATTTAGAGCATGACTTGGTTTTGAAATTGACTTGCTGGCATTCCTCTGTGTAAACAACTAGTTTTGTAGTCAATCAAATATTGTGTATGCTGAAAGGATAATGACTCATTTAACTCAGTGAGGGCGAGATCATTGTTCCATAAGAAAGACAAACTGAGGCATTTTATATGTAAATTTGCCGAGATGTTGCAGTATTTGCTAACATTGTCAGAGCTCTGAGGAAAAAAATGTATAGCTGCATTAGAAAATCTTAACATATCGGCCAACTCTACTTTATACACTTCACAGCTGCACTGTTTATTGCACGACTACTGCATCAGCAGCACATTAGCAGTCAGAAAGTATTATCTACAAAATCCCAAATGAACAATCACAAAACAGCAGAACCAAGAAGTTTAGCCAGCTTATCTTTGATCTCCGACTCTTTTTCACGAGTGGAGTTACTTTCAGACAGGTCATTATTATATGGACATTAAATATCCAACTGATCAGTTTGCTTGTGAATGTCAGGTGTTGATTAATCTGTAAAACCGTTTCACAGACACGTGGACAGGTGAGCTGCAGGCGCTCAGGTGAGCTCTGACGTCACAGTGAAATGTCTGGCTGTAAGTGGCTCATTTGAGACTCATTTAGAGACCAAAATAACCTGGTTTAAACAAGTCCTTTAAGCAAATTCATATCGAATGGAGGGGACGTTTTGTGTGTCTGGAAGAGGAGGAGTTACAGAGCGAGACGCGCAGGCACAAAACAACCATCCGACAATACATGTCCCTACCAAAGTAGAAACCAAACCTACATCTTTGATTTAAGCAGTAGATACAAGATGTCTGCCTGAACCCAGATCTGACAAAATGGTGGATCTAACAATGTCAGTGAAGCTGCTGCGGAGCTGTGTGCCTCCTATATGTACTCCTCAGTGTATGAACTGCAGGGTCACACGTGTGTTTGATAAATGAGTGTCCTTGAAGGGGAAGAAAGCCTTTAGGAATCTTTGGAGTATGAACGTAATTAGTAACCTGAAAGATTATGTTTTCACAGGCCCAATGAACACAGAGACTGGTCTATAATTAAAATGCCATTTTAGAAATTCAGTTCCCAGAACGGCCAACATGTTTTTAAAAAGTCCCCTTGGGTAACATTACATTTCTGACTCCCAACCGGCGCTGCACAGAATCGTCATGTTCTGTCTGATTTAATAACAGCACAGCTTCAAATCAAATGCTTTTTAGCATCTGACTCCATGTTCCCTCCACCAGCCTTGAATGTTGAACATCCCTGAACTCACGGACAAGAAAATGGTTTTAAAATGGCTCCTGCTCACGGCTGCAGCCTCTCACAGCAAGGATGTAACTGGGACAAAAAACATTTAAAACACTACATGTTCTCTGTAAAGAAGTCAATACGTTTTAAAGTATCTAATTTTTTAAGAGGAATGAAAAGACACAAAAGGCTGGCAGGAAAGCTGGAAATAAATCTGAAAACCAATTTGGTTTGGAAAATAGTCAGCAGCATTCGCAATGTTTACCGTGTGTGATCTGTAGATGATGAGCCAAGACACAAACCATGACTATGGTACTTTAAAGGGGCAAGATGAGAGAAGGAATAGGAAAAGGAGGAGGAAAACAAAACAGAACAAAAGAAAAATAATAATAATGAGACAGGAGAAGGAGAAAAGGAAACAGAAAGGTAAATGGGTAAAGACCAGTTGAAGGATGGAAAGAAAAGGAGAACAGAATAAACTGGGAAACAGGAAGAAAATAGAAGAAGAAAAGGAAAAGAAATGCAGAGATAAAAATAGTGCATGCAGTGATCTGTCAGCCATGGAGGCGTAGTGAAGTCAGCTGGATACATCAGTCCAGGTGTTGTTACTGGCCCGGGGCAACCAGCATGCACCTCGCTCCCTGTTTGTGTGTTTGTGCTGACGGAGAAGAAAAGTTCTCACTTAAACAACAATGAGGAAGCCTGTAGGGGCTGACCTTCCACTGAAGGATTAACACACACACACACACACACACACACACACACACACACACACACACACACCTACACACACCTACACACACCTACACACACACACACACCCACACACAAACACACCCACACACACACACACACACACGCACACACACACACACCCACACACACACACACCCACACACCCACACACACACACACACACACCCACACACACACACACACATGTGCGCGGACCTCCTCCTGTCTCCTTCACCTCCAGCCCATCATCAAACCAATCATGAGGTACTCTAGGAGGATATAAAAGGGCTTTAATGAACAGAGAGAGAGAACTTTCTTGGCAACAGCGGCAATATTGGTCTTTAATGCCAATTATGAAAAGTTGCACAGTTCAAGTTAAAACAGAGAGAGAGAAAAATCAACAGCATTAAAGACAGAAAGACTCCCAGTTCCAAACCAAAGACCGTTTTATCATTCTGCTTTGAGAAGTTACATAGCAACGGAGCCTCTGCATGCAGCCACTGTCACCTATGTGTTGCTATAACAGCTTCAACTTTTCAGGTTTTGGGCTTTCCACCAGAGCTGAGAGGCTGCAGGGAGGTGTTGTGTGATGAGGTCTGGATCATCCCCGAGCTGTCGGGTGGGGTTGAGGTCGGGGCTCTGTGCAGGCCAGTCAAGTTCTTCTCCCCAAACTGGGAAAACCACTTCTTTATGGAGCCGGCTTTGTGCCCGGGGACATTAAACACAGTCGTTGACATGGATTTGTAGTGTGGAAGTGGGACGCAGCATTTGAACATGAGGCGGGTTTAACTCCTCACAAGCTGAGACTCTTCTTTCTTTTTCATTTGTGCATGCGCTGTCAACTGTGACTGTATTAATGTCCTCAAAGGACCTGCCGCAAAAAGGAAGTAGGGCGTCTGTCAGCCAACGCCGACTCATTAAAAGCAGAGCTGTCCATTCATGAAAGGTGCAGCTGAACGCGTGCACCTAAACCCTGCAGCTCAGACTGAGTGGCGAGACGCTTCTCGCCGGAGAGGAACCTGCTTCTGCCGCTGCTCACTTATGTAACGTACACAAGGTTGGGAAAGAATGAATCAGTGGGAAAAAAAAGGCTGAAAAACAAGAGAAACAAAACTAGTGGGACTTGTGTCTACATAAAAAGAAAATATAATATCTGAGGTAATTGTGTTCTTGCTTTTTGCACAAGGTTGTCGTCCTATTGTGATGTTCTGGGCAGCAGGGAATGTCATTCAGCCAGGAGCCTGGAAATGAAATCTCAACAAAGTATAAAAGCTGCTCTGCTCAAGTGTCCTTGAGCACAACACTGAGGGACATTCATCTTCATTCAGCCAACACGCTGCACAAACTCTGAACATCACCTCCTGAAGCTGTTATTCAAAGGATGCAATCCACAAATCACTATTGGATCAAGCATGGCTGTAATGTTACATCAGCTAAACATTCAGTACGATGCAAAGTAAGAGACGCAGGATTTAATGTTCAATACTTTTCTTTTCTTTTAAAGCAAACTAACCATAGAAATGTATCATTTACTCCAAAATATGCAAAAGTTGTGACTTCAAGTTTCACGTTTCTTACTACTTCTGTGAGAGATTTGAACACACATCATCCACTTTTACAGTTCTCCAAGAGAGGGCCCAAAGACCTGTTGTCAGCTGGGAGCTTTCACTCACTGCTCATGGTTATTCCAGAGCACGGCCGTCTGATTTGTTCATTTTGGGACTGTAGTGAGCGGTCTTTCCTCAGCAAACCTTTACTGGATCTGGGCCTGAATCCCTGCAAGCTGCAGGACTGCAGCTCTGCAGATCAGCAGCTGAACTCTGACCGAGCCGGGGAGGGGGGAAGATAAAAGAGAATTTCCCTCCAGGGCAAAATACATCAGAGGAGAAAGAAAACAAGAATCTTTCTTGAAAATCAAAAAAAAAAAAAATTAAAAAATAATGAAAGCTTTGACAACTTCTCAAGAGTTTAGAAAAACTTCCTGGGAAATGTTAGAATAAGCTCTCAACAGGTTTCATGTCTGCTGGGCTCACGTACCTCCAGCTCAAGTGAAAAGAGGAAAACTGTCAGGGAACCCAGGAGCCTTTTCAACCACAGGAATCTTTTCAGCATCCTTACCGACATTTGACCAGAAGAACTAGCGATCACTTTTGTTCCTGGCCCCCCAAAACCTCCCTGCTCAGGACTACTGAGGCGAAGTTTGCAGCACTGAACATCACATCACACAAGTCAACCATCTGCACCGATCTGATGTAACGAATCGCCGTGGTTCTTCAGCTGCAGCGGAAAGACAAATGGGACTTAGGAAAAGGTAATTAAGTTCCTGAGTTTATTTCCTGGGACTTTAATCTGTTGGCTTATCACGTCTCAAACTCAGTCCCTAAACATTCACCTCCCCACCCCCCCACATGGCAGGAGGGAGAATAATGTGTTGAGAAGTGTGGGGTGAAAATACTATCACGCTGCCTCACATTCACATCTACCTCTCTGTGGACGACTGTTTCTTAACAGATGAATGTGCGGTGAAGATGTGGAGACACAGAATACTTTGAGCAAAGGAGGAAACACATCTTGATAATAAATAGTCTCACTGCTCAATTGTTCTTCTGAGATCTGTGAAATCAAAACCTAGAAAATACAATACCTGCTCTAATAACAGACTTCACAAATTTATTGTCTCCATTGCATTTATTAAATCTCTTTTATTTTCTACTGCATCTCCCTTCCTCTCTCTCTCTCTCTCTCTCCTCTATTCATTCATTTATTCATCCCCTGTGGTTTCTGTTCTAAGCGAATGGAGATGATCGTTTTCTATGCGCTTTAGGTGTCTGAGTGTTGGTTCCCATTAGCAGCGAGCTGAAATCTGTCACAGACTGAGGGCTTTTGTTCAGCGCGCCTGCTCCTCGCTATTGTTCAACGCGGGGACTCCAATCTGCAACCAAAACCCTCCAAAGCTTTGCGGTAAAAGAGGCTTCTCTTCTTATGTGGCTACATGGTGTTTTGAGAGAATACATCTGAATAGATTCAAAATTACGAGAACTGAGAACACAAAAGAATGCACAATATATGTATCACACACAGACATACAAGACACTATGGTTATTCCTGGAGCAACCTGTTCTAACCCTGTTCTAAATGACAAAATACTCAAATCGTCACTAATCAACGTGTTTTAAAGTGAAGAAAAGAAGCTTCTTAAAAGAAATATTGAAACTTTTCCAACTTGCATACCAGAGCAGGAAGACTGAAAAACTATTTTGGTATATCAGAGTCTCAAAGTTTTAATGTTTATGTATAACTTCACTGCTTTATTGCAGTCAAGAAAAATAGAATCATATCTAATCCCAGAAGTGGCAGGTGTTTGAAATGACTTCTTTCCAGTCCAAGTTTTGCACCTCCTGATGCTTGGGGACATAATGAATACAAAAGTTTTCCATGATAATTAATTAAGTAATTACCAAACCTTTTGTCAAAGGTTGCAGCAGTTCAACAGTCGAATCCTTGTTCCCATTAACAGCTCTAAACCCCCAAATGGTTTCTGAAAATTAACAGCCGTCTCTAAATCCAGGTTTCCCTGATGGTATCTGTACCGGTGGCGGGGTGGCACAGTGGGCTCATCAGAGCTTGACGGGTGGTGGAGGAGTGTGCCTACAGTAATCATGTCGTAAAAACACAAAACTATGATCTATGAATCTACAAAGCTGCAGAGTTGGTTCATTAGTTTTAGCAAAATCACCATTGTAAGCAAAATTATTTGCTATTGATGAAATTGCACACAGTAATTTACAGGTACAGTAAAGTTTATGTGATTACATATCCAGCAGTGAAAGCACATAAACACCTAAACTCCTCACACTACTTTCCCGAGACAGAAAGAAGCGTGCTATTTCTCTCTGCCAATGTCTGCTATTTGAAAATGTTTTGCTTTTATAAAATGTAACGTCAAGTTTGACATGACATGGTTTGAAAATGACAGCAAAGTGTTCTTTTAATTTCAGACCCTAACAGCAATCCTCAACAAATGTGTGCAGCTGTTGTGAAACATCCTGCTCACAAAGGGACGAAGCTCCGGGACGCTTCTTCAACGCGGCGGAACCCTCATTCAGTCAGCGCTGAGGAGCAGGATTTGTTCTGCAAATTGAGCAATCGCCGTCGTCAAATTGCCGTTTGTGGATATTGTCTGAATGCGTTGCTCCTCTCTGGGGAGCAGACTCAGTCCTCCTGCATCCAAATTGTTTACCAACTGAAAAGCAATCACAGCTTTAAAAATTATTCCTGTGATACATTATACATGAGGAGAGATGGAGGAATAAAACCCTATCTAGAAATTAATATATTGTTATCAGCCATGAATGGATAGATGGATGGATGATAACTTCACAAGTTATTTCTTAACAATTGCAGCAGCCACAAACTTTAATCTTTCCCCTTGAGCCTCCTTAAAGTAAAAGAAAATGATTGCCTTTGAACTTTTTATAGTGACTCTTCTAATATCTGAAGCCATGTTCACATAACTCTCCAAGGCTGTATCCTGTAGCGTTTACATTTACGTGATACATGATAAAAAAGTTAAATAGTAAGCATTATTTCCACATATTAAAGTTTCTAAAAGTTCTCATCATGTCCTTTTTAAAGAAACAATACACCAGCAACAAATGAGGCAAGACATCTTTACGCTCCTGTCCCTGTTCACATCCAGAAGCCCATAAACGCTTTTAACCTCTGATGGAACCACCCAGACGCTATAAGAAGCTCTCCACTGTTAGTTTTCATTGGCTATAAAACCATTGTTATCGCTGAGCAGCTGAGCTGATGGGACGCTCTGCTTTACAGCTGCTGCAGACAGTCACAGCGTCCTCATCTCTGCAGACACGTCCTTGATACGCTCGTCTTTAGCCGGCGAACAGATGTGTCCTCGCTCACCTGGATGATACCAGCACATGGAGCTTCCTCTAAGTCTCCTGAACAGACTGACTAACATTATATAACCTCACGTGACCCAACCGCAACCTCACCGTCGACGTACCACAGCTGTAATCACCTGCTGCATACTGTGCAACACAAATGAAGCATGAAATGTGGGACTTATCGGTCTGTATGTAAAATGATAATCCATATATTTATTTATATTTACTACAGTGGCAATTCCATCCCACAGCCAGAAATGAAATGTGAAATGCAGGGCTTACAGGTCTAAATTTAAATTGTAACCCATATATTCTTCTAAATTGTGTTATTTAGTGTTTAGTATGGAGGTGTTTCGCCCCAACTGTCAGAGTATGGAGGCATTTTTACCCAAAAGTCAAACCTAATATTGGATAAGGGGCAAGAAAAGTTACAGTAATCTTTTTTTACTTAATAACATACATTTAATAGGTTTGTTGTTAAAGTTTTACTTCAGCTCAATCAAAGATTCAAATACTAACAACACTGCCAGTTGTTCAGTTTTAATAAGAAACAACTACATTAGTCATTAAGCTGCAGTAAGACATCAGGTGTCAGAAACTGACTTACAGCAAAAATATCCAAGAATCATTTTGACATTTTTATGCAACTCATATTTTATGTTACTGTATATGTTCAGCTCCATTTTCAGAAAGATACTAGAGGATAAGAAAAACAGTCAGACACACACACACACACACACACACACACACACCAACCTATCAGAGACAGCTGGTGGCTGACACACACACACACACACACACACACACACACACACACACTCTCGGTACACAGACGATCAACATGCCTATCACACTGTCTTTATGTTCTCTGTCAGTAGGACTATGCAAACACACACACACATTATCTTTCACATCACACACACGTGTGTGTGTGAGTGATACACGAAGTGTAAGGATGATGAGTGTGTGTGTGTGTGTGTGTGTGTGCGTGCTGAAGTGTAAGGATGATGAGTGTGTGTGTGTGTGTGTGTGTGTGTGTGTGCGTGTTGAAGTGTAAGGATGATGAGTGTGTGTGTGTGTGTGTGTGTGCGTGTTGAAGTGTAAGGATGATGAGTGTGTGTGTGTGTGTGCGCGTGTTGAAGTGTAAGGATGATGAGTGTGTGTGTGTGTGTGTGTGCGTGTTGAAGTGTAAGGATGATGAGTGTGTGTGTGTGTGTGTGTGTGTGTGTGTGTGTGTGTGCGTGTTGAAGTGTAAGGATGATGAGTGTGTGTGTGTGTGTGCGTGTTGAAGTGTAAGGATGATGAGTGTGTGTGTGTGTGTGTGTGCGTGTTGAAGTGTAAGGATGATGAGTGTGTGTGTGTGTGTGTGTGTGTGTGTGTGTGTGTGCGTGTTGAAGTGTAAGGATGATGAGTGTGTGTGTGTGTGTGTGTGTGTGTGTGTGTGTGTTGAAGTGTAAGGATGATGAGTGTGTGTGTGTGTGTGTGTGCGTGTTGAAGTGTAAGGATGATGAGTGTGTGTGTGTGTGTGTGTGTGTGTGTGTGTGTGTGCATGTTGAAGTGTAAGGATGATGAGTGTGTGTGTGTGTGTGTGCGTGTTGAAGTGTAAGGATGATGAGTGTGTGTGTGTGTGTGTGTGTGTGTGTGTGCGTGTTGAAGTGTAAGGATGATGAGTGTGTGTGTGTGAGTGTGAGGGTGTGTGTGTGTGTGTGCGTGTTGAAGTGTAAGGATGATGAGTGTGTGTGTGTGTGTGTGTGTGTGTGTGCGTGTTGAAGTGTAAGGATGATGAGTGTGTGTGTGTGAGTGTGAGGGTGTGTGTGTGTGTGTGTGCGTGTTGAAGTGTAAGGATGATGAGTGTGTGTGTGTGTGTGGGCCTTGTTAAAGATCAATTTCTAACTCTGGCAGATTCAATATTTATCAAATAGAGACGCAGGTGTCTGACTGCTGGATCTGAAATTGCCATGGAAGGATGAAAGAGAGAGAGAGGGAGAGAGAGAGAGAGAGGGAGAGAGAGAGAGAGAGAGAGAGAGGGGGGGGGGGGGGAGAGAATCTCTTTGCAACCAACAATGAATGAATGAAATATTAGCAGCAGAAAGTTTGCTGAGCCAACAGACAGAATCCTATTTGTCTCCTCAAACATTCTCTGTTGCTCTCGGTCTGCTCAGACCTCCCATTCATCATTACAATTAAAGAGGATTTCTTTAGATTTTTCACCAGATCAAATCAGGTGCGTCAGGACGTCACGTATCTATCATGATGTGTAGGACATAAAGATAAAGAAAATACATTAAAAAAAAAAGAGAGACATACCTGATTCAGAAGGTTTCAGTATTTCTTTATCAAGGGGAGCCAATCAGCTGCGGTGTGGCTGGATTAGATCTGCAGCCTGGAACAGAAGAATGAAAGCAGACTCTCAATCATTGTTACGATCTTTGGTTAATAAAACAGGAAAATTCAGGTTCCTGTAAAACAACCACTATGGCACAGACAATATGGATCATACAATAATCCTTAATTTACTGATGCACACATCTCTGACCATCCAGGGACAAGATGAAGACAAGTAAACACCTGATGACATACTGAAGAATACTTGTTTTGTACAGACACTAAAAGGATCCCTCATATTTTATGTCTGAAGGGTCTTACTAAAATATACTGACTATCAAAGATGACAATACGTTTTTACCTCTGGATTTTACTGGAAATTCAATCAATTTAAATAATAAATATGAATAAAAACACATATACAACCAAATCCAACATGAATTTAGAAATATGAGCATCAACAATATGTAGAATTGTTGTACTTATTTACTTATGGTACTATGTTTGCCAACATCCAGTAACCTGCAGTCATCTGTGAAAAGCCACTTTCAACAACATGTCAACGGCATTTCAAAGTTTGAGATCAGTCTCTTAGTTACAGCGCCCCCTCCAGGCACGTCAGTGTAACTTTTACGTCCCAGACTCCTGTCAGTGTCACCATGTGGACAAGAAATAATCAAATAACAAAACTGTGACGTGGTCGTGCACAGCAGCAACACAGCACGCAGGCAGGACTGGACGTCCAGCTCCCTGTGGGGACAGTCATGACTCCAATGTAGGTCAAACAATGTGGGGCTGTTTGTTAGAAGCATGTTAAAAATGTAAAAAATAAAAGATGAAACCAAGACCCAGACAGTTTCAGATGAGGGACAGGGACCTGAGGGGGGATTCGCCAAGGCGCAGACACCTGCTGGGGACTGGTTTACCTGTAATCCAGTCAAGGTCAGAGCTGCTCGGGGAAAACATACAGTGCATGGCTGCATGGGTGAGTAATAAAGATTCAGACAGCTTCACGTGAAACATTTGAACCGTATGCTGTGAAGTACACAACAATAAGGGCTTTGTTGATGATCTACATTTTACCTGATGGAAACTTGAGTCCACTCTATCCCTGTTTGCACCATGAATCAAAGCCACAGAGTTTCTTTGAACTGCACAGAACTGAAGTGAATTGAATCTGATTGGACTAAAGGGACAGAGGAACATGTAGATTGAGATTTATTCAACGATCTGATCCTCTTCACTGCGTCTCGCTATCCGACGTCTGAATCAGGCTTCACCCCTCGTCTTCGACTCAGCACAAAAAGCAGCCCCCCCCACCCCCGATACTGTGATCGATGATGACACACAGAAAGGATGTTGACGTTTCAGTTTTAAACGAGCAAGTCGGGACGGCCCAGTGTCAGCTCCAGAGGAAGCCCTTTGTACTGCAGAGGCCAATACGTCTGGTTAATGAGACTGTGGTTCAGACCCGGACAGCACGGCCTTATGGGAAGGATGCGGCTGCCCTGGTCTTATTAAGATGAGAGGAGAGATAAGTGGATGGGAGAGAGTCAGTCTGGCTTGCTGACGGTCCAACCCTCTCTCTGTTGCTGCTGACACTCTGTTACATTCAGCTGTAAATGGACTTTGGGGAGTTTTGTCTACAGTGGAGAGGATGGAGGTTTAGTTCTGTGTTTCTGATTGGTAACAATAAATGTTCCTGTAATACATCTTACTTTGTTTTTTAATTTCCATCTTCAGCAAATTAAAAGTATGTTAGTATATTTTGTGGTGCCGTGCTTACTTCCTTAATAGGATAACTACAGAAAATGGCAGCTTCCCAGGAAGTTAAAGGGTCTGCATTGGTCCATGCAGATTAAACAGTCATAGCCATCCATATGGACACATGAAAATATCAAAACTACATTTAAAACCACGCAGCGTTGCTCTAAGGATGGCGAAGTCAGTCTGTCGGTCTGCATGGCCTGAAACATCCCCACAAATATTGCAATTAGCATGAAATTTGGTAGGAACATACAGGATGAATTGTAAAAACCTTTTTGTAGTGCCATCGTCAGGCCACCTCCGCTGCTTTCTTGTTTGATATATTTCAAGGCTCTCACACTCCACTGCAGCAGAGGGAAATATTAAGATATGATGTGGAGTTATTAATATTTTTGCTGATCATCAGTAACAACTAAAGGGAGCAGAGGTGTATCATTAATAGCCACTTATTTAGTGTTTAGCAACTGTAAATCACTAAGATTAAATATTGTAAAGTTAAATCTGGGAATAAACAACTGTCTTTGAGTGAAAGATCAATAAATATAAAGGATGATGAAAATATTTATGAAGTTTTGATTGAGTTTTTCTGTCACTGTGGTTGAAGATGAACCTCCAGAGGTGGTGAAGCGTGATCAAAATTTAATCTCAGTTCAGTTTTCGGTACGTTTGCCTTCATGGTCGGGCTGATGCGTCTCTGCCCGTCCGTCAGAGAAAGTTACCAGCTGAAGCTCTGATTCTCAGCTCCCTCCACGCCTCTTCCTCCTCTTCCTCCTCCTCCTCGCTTAGAGCAGGTTTCATTTCAGAGACCAGTAGGATTTCCCCTCTCTGTCGTATTAAGACATACTTTGGCCTCTCCACTCTATTCCTCTCCTATTCTTCTGATCTGTCCATCCGTGTCCTTCAACTCTCAGCAATAATCCTCCAGAGGACAGAAGGAGGGAGAAGGGAGGAGGAGGAGGAGGAGGAAGGAGCAGTGCAGAGGTTTGAGTGAAGGGACTGATTGAGAGGTTGACACTGGTTCTCTGATTTCATTGAGGTCCGATGTGGATTCGGGTTAGATTTACTCATCCGTGGGATGTGATGGTAACTTTCTAATCTGTGCTCTGATGTACACGATACGTTCTGATATCACACCTGTCGCACCTGTGCACTGAGCCACAGTAACAACAACATACAGTAACACTCCCACAGTCAAAATAACAAATATCATCTCCATCTAAGCAGGGCATAAGAAATAGTCATGTCTCATATTTCAAATGTTGTCGCTATAAGTAAGCTTTAAATGGGAAAGTTAAATCTGTGGTTTGGAACAATCAACCATCCATGAATGCAAAAAGAAACAACAACAATAACAACAACAACACGGGGCATGGGGTGGAGAAAGAATGAAAAAATGTCTCCAGGCCTGTTCAGGTAACTACCAATAAAATACATGAAACCATTTGAATATTAGCCATAAATGATATCAACAAACCCCAAACAAGATATAAAATATGATCAACAGCTTTGACAATAGCAACGCTGATGCAGGAACACTGAGCCCTTTACACAGCGAGGCAAAGGACACGGGTGTGGGGGTGTGGGGGGGGGGCTGGCTTTCATCTTTCATTCATTTTCAGAATCCTTAACCAAGTATTTAGTTACCTAACTCAACCATATCTCCACCACTATTTGCCAACAAGGCAATCTTTAATGTTAATCATACTGTAGCTACTGTACCATGAGCAGACATTTTAAAGCCTTGTCATTGAATCTTTACAGAATATTGCAGCTCTTATCTAAGGTTTGCCGTATGACATGTCTTTACCTAAACTTTCCCCACACAGCTTTTAGGGTCAAACAGTTCTCATTTCCTGACTTACAATTTTTATTGAGCTGAAAACTGCCTGTTTTTAAAATGGCATTCAAAATTACATTAAACCTTTTTGAAGCAGGAACCCACAGTAAGCATCTGACTTTAGGTCATAATGGCTGTGAAATTTTGAAATATTATGGAAAGATTTTCAGATTTTGATGCACCTTCAATAATCACGATTTGTGAAGATTGCTTATTTTCTGGCAGCCTAAACACAAATTAAATAAGTATGCATGAGTAAAAATGTTCTGGCAGAGGTTTCAGACTGAGCAGACAAGACTATATAAGCATTTATAAGAAAAAGTGTTGGATACCGAAAGTCCAGGCATGAAAAAGATCATTAATGTCTCAGTCAAACAGAGTTTGGGAGCAGACTCCAAATGTTTTCCTGCCAAAGCTGCTGCTGCAGGTCCAGTGACCAGATGCAGCCAAACTGTAGCAGCCTCCCTGGTCAGTGGTGGGCGGGTTAACAGGCTGCGGCCAGGTTTGGGATATTAACATGATATCAGACTCAGATGTGCGTGGATAAGAAGTCATGACAACTACACACATCACATTATATCCTCTGGATTCAGGTCTCAGATAGCAGGACGCTGGTTCTGGTTAAACGACGGGACAGACTGATATATACAAGGATTCTTCCGCCTGTGGAGTTTAAATGGAGGGACTTTAAATCGCCTGTTGGAGTTTAAATCATGCAGGGAGTCAGAAGAGATACTGCTGGCAGTGTGAGCGTGCCCTTGTTGTGAGTTTCTTGAAAGGAGTGTTGGCCAATAACCTTCGTACAAATTGTAAATTGATTAAATAGTTTAGCTTTAAGTTTCACAGACTCACTCTGGTCTCTGATTAAATAAAAGAGAAAGAGTATCTGGCTACTGGAGAGTAAATGTGCTGCTGTGTGTTCTTACAAAGAAATATCATAACACTCAGGTATTTGTATGAAGAGATTTGTTTCATTTCTACATTGTGAATTGTCACTGGAGACGTCTGACAGTCAGGAGGAAGGTCAAGAATAATTTCCTGTCTTATTAGCATTGATGATAAGAGCGATTTTGTCACAAATACACAATGACATTACATCTAAGGAGGCAGAGAGGAGAGTAGGGAGTCAGGAAATTGTTTCTCTTTTTGTATGTTGGTGTTTGTTGAGGACGGATAAACAAACTGTGGTGAGATTGACGAATATCCCAAAGTTATGAATAAAACATGCGCAAGAGGTGAATGCACAAAAAAAGTCTGTCACTTGTCAAGTGCAGGGATGGAGGAGAGGAAGACGGGAGGGGGGGGTGAAGGACAAGGAGGGAGGGAGGGCAGCTTATGGAAGGAAGGAAGGAAGGAAGGAGGGAAGGAAGGAGGGAAGAGAAAATGAGAAAAACTGAATTACACAAGGAGATAAGAGTGTAAATGAGAAACAGGACGAACAGTAAAGGTTTAAATAATGGATGGACTGACGGACAGATAAATGGATGATTGATTGATTACATGCATGGACGGATGGACAGATTATGAACTGATGGATTGAAGGATGGGTGGATGTATGAATGATAGGGTGGATAAATTATAATGGAGGGATGGATGGATGTGTGGTTATATGGGTGGAGAGATGGACAGATGATGAGTACATGGAGGTAAAATGGGTGGATTGATGGAGGGTGGAGAGATGGATGGGTGCACTAATGATAAAGGATGGATGATTGATGAAAGGATGGATGAAAGGACTGATGCATGGACAGATGGACAGAATATAAATAGATAGAGGGAAGGATGGGTGGATGCATGAATGATTGGGTGGAGAGATGGATGGATGGATTGTGGAGAGGTAGATGGATGCACGGATGGATGGATGGATTGATAGATGACAGAAACACTGATGGATTACTGGATGGATGTGTGATTACATGGGTGGAGGTATAGACGGACGATGAACGGATGAATGGGTTGAACTGACAGATGGACAGAAAGAGACGATCACGAGCAGACTTCTCTCTCCCCGATGAAACAAACAGCCGACGTGCACACAGACGGAGAGAAGAGCTAAAAAAAGAAAGTAGAGAAACTTTGGAATAAAGAGCTCTCCTCGGTGAGATGACAACTCACTCGGATTCTATTAATAACCATCATCTATCAGCCTGATTAAGTCCCTAATCCTCTCTGTTCCAGCTCGTCTGATTAACACAGCAGCACACACACAGCAGCACCACACACAGTTTGACAAACGTACATGTGGTCTTTAAACACACACACACACACACACACACACAGACACACAGTGAATGACTGCAGACTTTAAACATGTGTACCTGTATTAACAGGTGGAGCTCTTAGAGTTTTGTTCTGCATGAGGTTTTCAGAGGTTCAAGGTCAACAATTTTCTTAATGTACAAATTGATTTGCTGATGGTTTTTATTTCAATGTGTTATACGCAAACATCTGACTCTGTCTTTGTGAATCATCCTTATTTAAAACAACTTTTATTCACATTTTTATCTAACTGAACAAAGAATTACGTGGCTTCTGGTAAAAATGACAACAGAAAACAAAGTGAAACTCATTCTCTTTATCACTGAAATGGCACGTTGATGTCCTTCAGACTGACAACACTGAGTGGATGACTCGAGTAGTCGACCTGAATGTTCTCAACTCCATTCATGTATATTTTTTAGGGGTGTAGCGGTTCACGTATTCGTACCGAAACATTTTGGTATGGGTCTTTCGGTTTGGACCGATGAAAGCTACATGCTGGTGATTGCGTACATCTCCCGGGAGCATCAGACATCGTTTAAAAATGATATAATCTTCTTTGTGGGTTTTTATCAATGATGAGAAATGATCTGACATCAATGTTTTATTAGACCCATCAGAAGCAGCATGATTATGATTGGTCTGAACTCGTTGGTGTTTTTAAATGCGCAAAAATCCCAAACTGGGTCAAATAAAGCATTACCATTTTATTATTTTATTTTATCAGTTGTGATTTGAAGAGTCCTCACTGAGTGTTCAGGGCTGAATTCATTATTCGGCAGAACTGATTGTGGCTGCCAAGTAAAGTATCTCCTGTTATCTCAGCTGGGTTTATTATTGACCTGATATTCACACTGGGGAGCACAAAAACATATGTTGATAAAATCATTTGGTTCTCTAGAAATAAAGTTGCAGTTTGGATGCATTATTTAGCAGGATTTACTAATTTTTACTTTTTTATTAGTAGGTTGCAGCCTTTTAACAGACCTTAGATAGTTTTTTCAGTAACAGTGTTTAATGAAAAAAAACAAAGAAATGTACGTTATGTTTTAAACCATCCCGCTGTACCCAAAATGTACCGAACCGTGAATTAAAAACCGAGGTACACGTGAGTGAAGTGGTAGTGAGAAGGAGGAGTGGAGGATGAGCAGGAGAGGAGGAGGAAGGATGTGATGAGCGAGGAGTGAATGAGCGGACGGTTGTTTTATCCTGAGACAGAAGTAGAAATTCAGCAGGGAGCCGACAGAAGGGCCAGAGTCAGCCGCCATCCTGCCAACACACACACACACACACACACACACACACGCACACACACACACACACACACACACACACACACACACACGCACACGCACACGCACACACACACACACGCACACACGCACACACACACGCACACACGCACACACACACACACGCACGCACACACGCACACACACACACACACACACGCACACACACAAACACACACGCACACACACACACACACACACACAACAATGTTGAAGACACTCCTGATTGGATGAAAATATAAAGTTTATTAATACACACCTGAGATGCATCATGTCATGTATTACTGTGTGTATGAATGTATGTCGGGAAAAAGGTGCGTGCAAGTCGGCCTGTGTACGTGTGTGTGTGTGTGTGTGTGTGTGTGTGTGTGTGTGTGTGTGTGTGTGTGTTGGCAGAGGCTGGAGGCTGGCAGATGGTCAGAGCTGAGTCTCTCTCCCCTGTGGGTCCCTCAGCTCTCTCTCTCAGCTCTCCCACTCTCACCCCCTCCTCCCTCCCTCCCTCCCTCCCTCCAGCTCCACCTCCGGGGGCTACCCGCCCGTGTTAAGCCCCACCAGCCCCCCCTCCCAGCGCGGCGCAGACCTCCACCCCCTTCTCCTCTTCCTGGAGCGAAACTTGGAGAACGTTCCTTCCATTTGACTTGTACACGTTGAGGGTTAATGCTGTCCATTAAACAGTGAGGATGTTTCTGGGAGCAGCCAAACATTTTCAAATATCCATGGGCATCAGTTTCAAAGGAAACCCGTTTTCTTTGATTCCTGGTAGATTTGATTCCCCGTGTAGACTTACATTTTCATTTTTACTGCTGAGCTCAGAGCTGACAGGGGCTCAGTGTCGGGTTCAAGGATTTTCAGCTGTTTATCATAGGGTAATTTTTATCAGATTCACACCCATAGGGGCGCCTCTGGAGGCTCAGTGAGTCCAGCGACGGCGGGCCAATAGAAGGGGCGAGGGCCCCACCGCTCCCCACATCCTAGACCTTCATTGAATATGAAAATTAATTTGAAAACCATTTTTAAACTCAGAGTAAATATTGTATAGTTAGTGAGTAAAATGCGTAAGCTGCCATAAAATGTCTAAAGTTACTGATGGGTCATGTATTTCCTGCCCGGGACACAAGAATTGTTGCCCAGTTTCGCTCCTCTTCAATACAGGAGATAGGAGCTTGTTGGGGTGCAGCATTTGTCTGAGTGCTGCTGATTTACACAACACCAACCGGGCCTGGAAGTTCAGAATTTTAGGGGCAAAGCCACTTGGCCTGCAGCGGGGCAATCAACTTAAATTTGATTTTGATTCCACTTGAATACACAAGTGCACACTACTTCCACTGCTATGCACATCAGCTGAACCTCATCATGCAGCAGGATCAGTTCCAGGATCAGGACCTGTTTTTCAGCTTTTCGACATTTAGCTCGATCATTAAATACTTCACGCTATTCTTCCAGTCAGAGCTTTGAGTTCAGCCACTTGTTATCCATTTCTTTATCATACACTCTTTATACAGTGTTAGATTTCCTAGAAACAGTAAGTAAATCTACATCATTTGATGTTATTGTATATAGTCCACTCCCCCCTCCGTTCTGTGCCGCTTGCGTCGCCTGTTTACCACTAACAGCACCGATCCATGTGCTGCAGAGCTGCTCACCTCGCCACAAGGGGGCGCTGCCGTAACACTCAACAGCCTTTCCAACAGATGTGTAAAAATGAATATGTCAGTTGTTTAAGAGGTCAGTTTCAATACGCAAATGGGAAACTTGTGTTTGTGTAACACTGACATTAAATGATTACTGACAGTTTCACAGAGCCCCACCTAGAATACCCTGCAGTTTGTGTTCAGTTGTATTGGGATGGTTACTGAAACCAATTGAATATGGCACAACTCCACCTGGTGGGACTGCGGCGCAGTCCTTATTGCAGAGGGCCAGGTTCGAGTCCGGCCGCCTGCCTTTTTCTACAGGTCATCCCCCTCTGTCTCCCTGACTTTCCTTCCTCTCTCTTCATCAAAAAAGGCCTAAAAAAGTCATCTTAAAAATAAAATAAAAGAATAACTTCCATAGACATGGTACTTTAACCTCGTTTTTACCCATATTGGTAAATCTGTGATAAAATCTCTCAACCTTTATCATTTGATGTATTTTGTTTTTTTTAATTAAAAATGTATAAAGGCATCTAAGTTAATTCACTTGTTTGTACTGGTCTGGAAGCAAGCAAGGACTTTTTTGCTGAGCAATGCAGAACTCTATTTTGGCCAAATTAAATTGACTCAGTTATCCCAAGGCTTGCTGCTTAGCCTTTAACAGTAAAAAAATAAACATTATAAAATGCTGTGTAAGTGGAAATTCACTGTCACGCCCGAGGTATTTCATGTTTTACCCAAAATTGAAGGATTACATGGCAGCAGGTTCAATTTGTGTTTGTGAGGATGAAAATGTGAGGTCACACACTAAAGTTGTTTATAATCAAAATAAATACTTTAAAAGTTCTGTTTCCAACTGAATCAGGGCAGAAAGTACTGAAAGTGGGTCCCAGATGTGTGGTCAGATTATGTTGCCTGATTAAAATACATTACTTAATTAAATTCTCATTTAATAATATTTTGAATAATTAATGAAATACTAAATTATTGGTGTGTTGCTGTCTGTGTGAAGATATTTGAGAGGTGCTGCTTTTGAGACACTTGACCAGTTTGGTAAAATCATCACCATCACTGGTAGAAAAAAAAAAAAGAGCAATGCACATGCGCTCATCGATGTGACGGATAAAGCAGACGGCATTATGGTATTGATACCAAAACTCAACTTCATGGTGCTCGACAGCTTTGTTTGCAGGCTGCGCAGGTTTTGTTTCTTCCACCCTTCTTATGTCACGCGTGCAGAGAATAGCTCCAACGCGGGTTGAAGGTTTACTCAGTTTTGGTGAGTAATAAACCACCTCGGTAAAGCCGTCAATAGGAAGAAGGATTATTGATTTCTATTCTAATGAGGCACATAAAGGAGGCAGCTAAGTTTACACACTGTGTCTAAACACAAAAATACACAGACACACGGATAACAAGCCACATAACAAGTGACCATTTTAGTGTCACCAGATGGTGAATGATTGTGCAATAATGATGTTAATCTATTCATTAAACTGCAAAAAGCAACATATCAGGACAAAATACAAAAATACTGTTGAAGGCCACAAACAGCCAGAAAAAGAGGCTGATACAACAACATGTTTGATAATTCTGTAATGATGTTTACCAGTAATCATGCTGCAAAAATAGAATCATGAATATAAATCCGTCCGCTTTGATGTCAGAATCGAAACTTTAAAGCCAAAGAACTCAATTATTGCGTAAATGGCCTTGATAACAGTGGTAGCAGCTCATTTAATGAGGTGAAACAAGCCTGCAGTGCCGACGTGGAACAACAAATCTTCAGCCCCCCCCCCTCCAAACTGACTGTACGGCTGCTCAGTTGGACCAATCGCAGCTTTCACAAAAACTAGATCCCGTCTTGTAAAATGACCACCAGGAAGTTAGCCCAAGGAAAGAGCCACCCACTCAGCGAGCCACGACACCAAGGCTACTTCACATTCAGCTGCTCCCCCCGTCCTCCAACCCGTGACCCACAAATCGATGGAGGTTCGCCATCATCGGCGATGTTTCAGCCACTTAAATCTGTCTCGAGGAGAGAGGAGGCTTCAGCAGGGGGGAGGTATTCTACCAGCTTTCTTTATGAACTTATATATATATTTTTTTGCATCTTTCAGCGTCTCCAAATATTCGTCCCACAGAGCAGAAAAGTCACAGCTGCTATTAGTCCGACAAAATCAGAGAAGGAATTATTGACTGTACCTGCAGCCTTTCTTAAACAAATTCTAGATTTTATTCACACGGTTTATAGATTTCACACTTACAGTCCGTGACACCCTGATGCCGCAATAAATCCATAATCCTCTTGAAGCAGCAGGCATCAGGTGTTCTCTCACCTATTGCATTAGGAGACATATAAGATGTTTTATCTGCTACCAGCCACGCTGAGCGAGGATGTTGGTAAAACTGTTGAATAAGATTCCTCCATCCAGGTGGAGGTAAGGAGGTGCCGTGTGAGTTGAACGGAAAGCCCTCCTGAATGTGACCACTTCCGTGTTCGAACAGACAGGAAGCAGACTTCCGCCGGTGATGACGGTGAAGGCGCCGGGCCGAGCGGCTGCTCTTATCCACCAATCAGAGGAGAGCCAGTGGGACGTGTCAGTCAGGCCGACGAGTCTATTTGGAGCGAGTCTGAGGTGAGCTGTGGGTGAGTGCGTCTGTTTGATGGGCGATTTCCTGGCTGACTGATGGTGTTTTGAATGACTGATGAGGTGGATGATTCGGTTGAGTGCGTCGGCGTCCTGATAGACTGAACCCCTCCTCAGTTTACGGGCTGAATATCAAAGTGGCCCTCGCAATTTTGTCCCTTCTATCTTCCATTTTTTTCCTCTTTCTGCTTTAGTCATTTTATCTTTATTCTTTTATATTTTTTATCTTTTTCATGTTATTATTTACTTATTTATTATTATTTTCCCTCTCATTTGACTTCGTTCTACTTTTACACTCACTCCATTTCTTCAGATTCCTCATGTTCACTCCATCCAAATTAAAATGTCCATCTTTAGGCTGCATCAGCTCAGAACAAACTGTTTTGGTTCAACACTCATGTATGTGCCAAGCTGTTTTGCAGCTTTGAAGTCATCCCTATGTGTTACACAGTGGCGTAGTGACTGGGGGCTACTACTTGAATGCTGAGCCATTTGAGTGAATATCAAATGAATCAGCAGACGTTTTTATAATCAATTAATAATTTGAAGTAATTTCTGAAAAAAAGCAAACGTGTGTCTGTTTCCAGTGGAAAACATGTCAGCAGTAACATGAAGAATGAAAGATGTGGTATAATCAACTCAAATGTGAAGCTTCTTTTCTTTATCCTACATCATCGTAATCCAAATCCATTTTTAACCACAAAATAAACAAGATCCCACCAGGCCTCTGGGAAGTTTCAAGTGAAAAGATTCATTCAGTGTTCACTCTGGAACATTCAATTATCTCATATTGTTATCCCCTCTTATTGTGTTGTCCCTGTTTGGCTGGTGAGAAAAATTCAACGTCCTGCTTCATTAAAATTCAATAGGAAGTGCCTGAGACAACACCTTGGACAGAGAGATGAACGGATGAGTAAACTAATCCACAGCCCTAAGCTAAGGACACAGAGGAACACAACATCACAAGGACACAGATGGAAAAAAAAAGCCAAACAAGAAAGACGTCGACACATAAATCTGGTTTCTATTATCCCTTTCTTTTACTACAGAGAAACAAAACCAAACAATAAATCTCAGGTCATCGCTGTCAGCCTGTGTTCATTTCTATAAATGCTCCATGGAAATCCATCACTGACCTACTGCAGCTCTGCAGGATGGGTGGTCAACGGAGAGAGGTAGAGAGAGGTAGAGAGAGGTAGGGAGTCAGAGGGGAGAGAGAGAGAGAGAGAGAGAGAGGTGATGAATCGCAGAGGAAGGTCTGCTCTGAAATATGGGGCTCTAAATCAAACTGTTAAACTCCGACATGACAGAAGAGGAATAACCCAGAGATAAATGAGAGAGACAAAGAGTGAGGGAAGAAAAGATATATTATGTTATTAGATACATGTGAAGTTAAACTACGGCGCCATTACAGTTTCATTTGTCAGAAAAAGGACCTGATATGATCCCATTCAGCACTCACACTCTGGACATTTTTAACCAGATGGAGTTACAGAGTACTCAGCTATAGAACTGCATCATTAAACCTCATAGCCACAGATAAAGAAGTCAAATTAAGCTCAAACATGAACAGTACAGCCACAATCTGTTTTTCTTATCATAAATAAAACATTTGAATGTAGAAACTGACACGTTGTTGAGGGGGGAGGAGAAAACATACTTCAAGGTAACAGTAAAAAGTACTTTTTTCCTTCAGAATAATTTGGGGAAAAATAAATAAAAAACTTAATTTGGCCAAAGATGGTAGAGCCTGAGATGGCCACGTCTGAAAGGCTCAGAGAGTCAATCATGCAAATAAGCATGACCACCAGCCACCAATTAGAAGCCTTTACAAATGAACCAGGCATATGTGGCGAACACCGGGGAAATCAAACGCTGGTGACTGACAGGAAGTCCTGTTATGTGACGCACATACATTCTTTGGTTGAAATCATATAAGCTCAGATGCAGTTTACAAAAAAATTATAATTTACAAATCAGTTTCCAGTCTATATGTTTTAAAATGTTGTAAATATCGTGTTATGGCTTCAGTGAACACCTTTGCGGTCATTGCTATAATCTCTTTTTGACATTTACTTACTATTCTGTGGTTCTGTGAGCACTTTGGAACACTTCTATTTTCATTGTTGGTTATTATTTCATCAACTCTACAGCAAAAATGGTGCAGTAATAAACAGAGAGGCCCGAGACCCTGAAAGGAACTGCAACAAGACAGAAAAGCCCGGCATTATCATGAAAATGAGACATTTCCATTGCCAAGGACAAGACATCATCTATAATAATAATAATCACGATAACCTGAATGTTATGTTTGCATTCAGCTGTTGTGAATTACCAAAGACAGAACCCTTGTTTTCAGCAGAGAATATGATGAATATAAATGTGTTGGCCAGCTGTCTAGACGTAAACAATGTTCGGCAGCAATGTGCTCCAATTAAACACGTCCCTTCAATTTGGTATTTCCGTCATTTCCTTTCTGATGCAAACATGCCAAATGGCTTTCTGTCTGCTAGTTCAGCTGTTAAGCAGTCACCTGCTTTCAGTGCGGTTTGAAGCAGCCAAAAGCCCGACAAACAAACTTAGTTTCCTCATTAAAGAGGCAGTTGACCTTCCAAACTCAACACACACTTAATGATCTTGCAAGCTAATTGACTTTTAAAAGAGGAAATAATGCTGATGGGGATTTTCTAAAGGTAGCCACCAGGACTTTTTCTCTGCTGTCAAATTGCTGGCAGGGCTTTTTTTGTTTTTTTTAACAAGCTTAAAAAGACTAAAACTAAATTAGAGGAGAGCCTGGTTGATCTCAGAGACAGCTTGGGGGAACATTAGTGGGGTCCTTGGAGACTGAGGCACAGTTTACATTTGTTTGTGTGTTAGAACTGTGTTTTTCATTACCTATACTGAACGTAACAGCTGTAACTAGTATGTACTGGCATGCACAGATTGCTGGCACGCGCCGGATGATCAGGCATGTGCCTTAGTGTGATCAGGATCAGAGTCTCAGGGTGAAAACACATTGTGGTCCACCTACGTTTCATGGCCAGTGTGATCTTCAGTATGGTCACTAACACTGTACTACAGTAAATTTGTGTTTCCAGTGCACTGATGTTATCTGGATGGTCCCTTTCACATAGAATCACATTTTACTTTTCACTTTTTTATGAAATACTGACATGATGATGGTTGTGAAAGGCTCTTTGCAGGTTGGACATTTTTTCTCTTGTCAAGTAACATTTTTCAAGCTGTTTTTTGCAAAGTTGATGCTACAGTGAAATTTGGTTTAATGTTTCCCTCCAACAAACTGACAAGGACCAGAGGACTTTACCTTCCTGGAGCTGTCCTTTCAAAGATATAATAAGGCACAGTAAAGTGAGAACTCTGTAAACGTTTAAATTCATAATTTCATTCATTATTATTAATCATTAATTGTTAACAATTAGGTTATTTCTCTTGTTTTTTGTTAAACACTGCATCAGAATGACTGACGTGGAACAACAGAGCAGCAGGTACACAGAGATTGTATCTGCATGTACTTTTGGTATCACATTTAGCAGCGGTGCTGTGATTATGTGCATCCTATGCAGTACTGGTATAAGTGGTGATCAGAATGTGTGTGTGTGTGTGTGTGTATTTGGCTGAGGTCACACAAAACTCCTCCTGAGTAACCAGTCAGTAATCAATAGGGGTGATCAACTGATTTTGAAAAAAGGACTGGGATCTACAGCACATCAGTCAATAAGTCACGTACATGAGTATTGAACCCAACTGCACAAAAAGACTCTGAGTGGAGTAGATTAACAGTGAAGATGTATTAGTATTGATCCTGATCAATACTACAAGAGGTTGAATTGATAATAAGTAAAATTTATAGATTGGTAATTGACCCTCAACCCTCACACATAGAGTGTGACTGTTTTTCTCAAATCTGATCATTTCACAAAGAGATATTCAGTGTCTTGCTCAAATCTCAACTGAAACTATACAATATCTTTTAGCCGTGATGAAGTCACATGCAATGAAATCAAATAAATTAATTGACATTCAGTTCTCAGATCACCAATACTGTATCTCAGGCAGCTGATACTGCAAAACAGAAAGAATGAGCAGGACAACTTCTTCTAAAATATTCCTGTAATATTAGAAAAACTGAAGTGCTGTAATAGATCTTAGGAGACAGAGGTCGAAAGGATTGTCTTTTAACAATTCAAGATAAGTGTATATTAGAGCTGCAGGATATGGCAGACAGGATATGGTGAGAGAATGCAAGTGTGAAATTTACACTGGAGATAATGAGAGCAGGGTTAGGCCAGTATATATCACACCGACAAAGGAGTTTTATTTAATATCAGCCTGACAGAGTCGTCCAGGTGACAGAGCTATGTCCCTGACTGCAAATTCAGAAACTCTCGAAAAAATGAGAGGATCAGAAGAAGAAACAGCAGAAACAGCAGAAGAAGAAGCAGCAAAACTTAAGGTTTCCTTTTGTTAAAATGCTCCCTGTGAGGTAAAAGCCGGTATTTTCCAGAGTCCTCTTGAAATAATGATTATTTGGCCCCTCGGGGGGCAGAGGAGCTTCACATCTGACAATTGTACAACGTATGTCGTCCCTGACCTTCCTTTTACAGTTGTTATGGCTGCCATTTTAGCAAATAACTGTCTATTCACACATCCATGAACCCATGAAAGGCAAGGCAACATTCAGACTAATGTGGAAACCTTGTATAAAGAAAATATGAAACATTCAGGTTGACATTGAAAGTTTTAATGTTGTTTTCTGGACTGTGAAATCACACGTATCAGCTGAAGTAGAAAATCTACCTGGATACTTTTGCATTGTGAGATCTCAGTCAGTGATATATAGTCATGTTAGGAAAAAGTACTGTAACTTAATGCACTCATGTTTCCTGTCTTGTGTATTTCTAGTTGGAACTGCAGCACGAGACGCTTCATACTGAAAACTCAACATGAGCTGCTGCAGAATCAGACTAAAACTATTGAGGACAATGTAACACAACTAAAACAGAAACAACTAACTATGTACATCACCCGTGTATCTGTTGTTGATCAGTAGTTTGTTTTAATCAAGTCTTTATCACCGTGCAAACAAACTACAGAAGTCTAAAATGTAACACAACCAAGCTTAACTAAACCAAACTACATTTAAGAAATGCAAATTTCAGTAGTTGCTTCTGCAGAGAAGGATAATGTCTAGGAGACATTTGTTAATGAGAACATGAAATATTCTTTTGAGATCACATTTCCCTTCAGAAGAAACACTTCAGTGGAGCTCTTAGAAATCTAAAGAGAGCCATAGGAAGAAATGATTTGGACTAATTTTGAAAACAACCCTGTTCATGGCCAGAGAGCTAAAAAACTACTCTCAGTACTCAGCACTGGTGGGAGCACACAGCAATAGAAAGGAATGAGAAAAATAAATTATCCCAGGGAGGAGACGTTCTCATCAATATTTATACAACATGGTCCAGTTATTAATTCACTAAACCTACATGGTCCGATTGTTATTGAAGAGGAGCCTTGGGGTTTTGAATTTAGGAGGTTTTATATCCTGTATACTGTACGCATGGTGTGTATATGTGTGTGTGTGTGTGTGTGTGTGTGTGTGGCCACCTAGGAACATAATCTGACTCTCCAAGCCAAAGACAATAACAGTGTGTGTCCGTGTACACCGTTGAACGATTACTTTTACAGCAGTGAGATCAACAGGTCACCAGTGAAACCTGAACTCAGTTTGAACTCACCTTTGAACTCATCTGAGACGGTTGAAGAGTCACGGTCGGTTTCACAGATGTTGATCTGTAAAGATCACCTCAAGTAGCTGGCAGTACGTCACTCAAGTACAATTGTAAGGTAGTTATACTTTTCTTGAGTTTTTTTGCTACTTCATATTGAGATCATACATACAAAATAATGAGCAGTTTATAAACTATGATGCAGAGCTTTACTGTAAACTAACCAGTGGTGTATAAAGTACCTACAGTTGGCTACACATTGACAAATTATACAATATATTATGTATATCAGTGCATGCTGCATAATGAGTACTTTCATGCCGTACATATTTTGCGGATTATACTTTTATATTTTGAATGCAGGACTTTAACTTGTAGTATCTTTAGACTGTGGTATTTCTACTTTTATTCTGCCAAATAATTTGCACCGGTGCTTCTTTGCAGCCTGTCTGACTATTACGATATGACTGTAATAAATGGGAATGGCGTCCAAAAAGCACAAAAATTAGAACCAGATTTCATGTTTCTCAATAGACTCTGAAACTTCCCCTCCTCCTCCACGCAGGAAGGAGTGTTTGGGATTTTTCTTGGCAGGATGTAGCAGGTGGAGAAACAAGAGCTCCTGGTGCAGGAGGGAGGGAGGGAGGAGGAGGATAATCAGGATCAGACTCCTCCGTTCTGACGAGAGGTGAAAACATGGAGGCAGGAGGCTTGTTAGGAAATCACTGTGAGAGAGATTATTCAGATGTATACCTGCCTTTGGGCCTGTGTGTGTACGTGAAAATACACTTATTTATTGTTTGAGAGTGTGTATTGTGATACTGTGTGTGTGTGTGTGTGTGTGTCCTGTACGCTCCACAGATCACTGGAGACGTTTCCAATATCAGACTCTCAGTTTATTGATCGGCGTCCTCTCTTCTCTCTCGTCTTCTTCCTCTCTCGTCGTTACCTTCGTCCTCTCCTCCACCTCTCCGGCTCTAATGCAAATTTTCTTTTTTTTAATCCGCCTGCCATCCCTCCTTCCTGTCCTCGCATCTCTTCTTCTGTTGAATCTCCCCTTTCATCTCGGCTCCTCTCCTCTCTCTTATCATCCCTTGCTCTCGTCCTCTTTGCTATACTTTTCCTCTCATCACAATTTTAGTTAGGAACTATTCCCCGGGGCTTGGGTGACTCAGGTATTTCTGAGCACCGACCGACAGCGAAACAGATTTTATTTTTTTTGATCACCGTGGCAGGAGATAATACTGACTTTTCATTTGTTTCTGACAATTAAATGTTTGGTTTGCAATAAGACATAACTCACAGGTCACCCGGTCCATCTGAAATGATTCATCAAGGGAAAAGCCAATTAAGACAATCAGTATAATTTCTCAGCACTGCTGAGCTGTTTTTAATGTTTTGGGGGAAGTCCAAGTCAAGTCAGGCATTTAAACAAAATAGTGGGCAGAGCAAAGAGAACTTTTATTTGTTTTTTAGTTTGGTATACCCTGTTTACTTAATACCTTGTTCTGATACACATATTAAGGAATTAAAGGTTTTTCTGTTTTTAAGTTTTCTTCAGTAACAAAGTAATTCAGTGGTAGTTGTCTGTGCACCCATGGATACACTGCAAACCACAAACACAATGCAGGTTAAAACAACAGGGCTCAACTAACTGACTCCATGGCAACATTATACTTCCTGGTTATAGAAATGACTGCTTAAGACGAGAGATTCACAGTAAATCTTATCAGACGTTTCACTTTAACTTTGATTATTATAAATACCACGATGTCTATCTTCTTCCTTCAAGTTTCTTATCCTGATGAGTGAAGCTGTTATCACCAAACTGAAGCCACCTCGCCGGTCCCCTCACCACCTCAAGCTCTCAGAAGCCCGAGTGAGGCCTGAACTTCCCAGCATGCCGAAGGTATTGGAAGCAGCGTGGCATTACTTCTTTGCAATTCTCTTTCCTGCTGGAGCCCAGATGGAGACAGAGCCCAAATCAAATACCCACAATCCCCTGGGCGAGGAGAGGGAGTCTGGCAGTGTTAGATTAGATGTAGCCATGTCAATAATACAGAGCTCACATTGGCAGTCACCAGGATAATAAATCTGTTCGCCTACTGTAGGTGATAACCATGGTAGAAGAAATATTACAGAGGGACAGATATTCTTTTACTAAACATCTTAGAAAATGTAATCGCATATTTAGAAAAAGAAGCTAAAAAAAAATTCCTACCACACACACACACACACACACCAGCAACAACTACTAAAAATACCAAACATCTGCAGTGCCAGCAGTCTTTACAGGCACAAAATATACTTAAAGATATACATATATTCACACTAAGACACGGTCAGAGGACAAGAGAGCAAGAGAGGTAGGTCGAAAGAAGATGAGAGGCAAAAAATAGGAATAAAGCAATAAATCCAGATAAAGTAACACTTGAGGGGATGGGGGGGAGAGGCAAAGAAAAACATTAATTTACAGTTGTATTCATGTATTAGATAGTGAGGAGAAGGAGAGGGTGAAAACTGAGGGCATTCATTTCAGAAATGGAAAACAACATGCTGACAAGGAGAGGTGTGATGGGGGAGAATAATGGGAGGAGATATGGGGGGGGGGGGGGGGGGGGGGGGGGGGGGGGTAGAGAGCAGGCAGGGAACAGCCAGAGAAAAAGAGAGGGAGATAATGACGGTGAGATACAAGGACAGAGCAGTTTTTTTGGTTTGTTATTATTCCTGAAAAAATAAATCTTTATCTTCATCCTTTCTAATCCGCCGCCCACTCTCTCTGCGGCTGTGTGTTCTGTTCTTCACTCTTCTTCTTTTCTGTTTGTTATGAGCGAAGTGCGGACTATAATCAGCTCAGTTTTAGCTTGAAGAGCTCACACTGTTGACTGAAATCCTGACACAAGGCCGTGGAGCCCATCAGTGAAATTATTTTAATTTTACAATTTCCCAAGATCACAAACTCTTGATAGAACCCAAACTGTTAAACCTCCGCTGGTGCCGTGTCTCTGGGCATGTGACTGTCGATTGGTCAGATGGTCGATATCTCTGCAACTTCTTCATGGATGAACATAAACCAACCATTTTACCATTTGGGTTTCTTTAAAAGAAATTAACATTACAGCTTCACAGACCTGCCAGCATGGCTGAGACTTCAGAGGGCAGCACAGAGGCGACATGCCACAGTCCTTCCCTTTTATCATATTATCATTTTATCATTATTATTGTCAAGTAATACAATCCTAGATATCTCTGCAAATGTGTGTTGCACACAGTCTAATTTTAGAGTTTACGAATACATGCACACTATCAGCATCTAGAGGGCAGGCAGGGCGTCTTTTTAACTTTTATTTTTAATTGTGTGTGTGTGTGTGTGTGTGTGTGTGTGTGTGTGTGTGTGTGAGTGGGAGCTGAGCGAGTGTGTGAGTGTTTACAGCATGTGGATGTGGTTCACTTCACGGATTGTTAGTCTATACTGAGCCTAGTTTTCTTGTGTTGTTTATGAGATATTTTATTAAGAATACTAAAAACTAGAAGAAAAAAAACAAGTCAATGTGAATTGTTTTTCATGTATTTCTTATTCATTATTTCATTAAGTCTAGTAACACGTCAGTCTCCAGCTGTGTAGAATGAGTGTATCTACGGTTTAGAGTACAGATGCAGTCACACAATTTATAACTGCAAATGCATTTCCTATTGAGACTAGAAGAACTAGAAAACTATGTAGGAGAGCTGAATTCCTGCCTGACTTGATTGTCTCTATATTGCCCTTTTAATGAACTCACGGCACTCTCGCCGCACTCTCTCTCTTGTTTAAAGTCAATCCAGCTCACCCAGCGGTCGAGCTCTCTCTTAACTTAAACAAATAACAATCCAGCCAGATCATCCAAACAAGTTTTATTTCCTCAAATAGAATTAAAATGTCAGTGTTCTTAATGAATGGATGTATCGGTCTAATCCACAGCAATAAATAAACATGATGGATAGGATACTAGGTTTAATTTTCACACAATTTGAGGAATATACCCGCATGTGCTGCTTGTAAGAAATGCAAACTGTATTTTGCTTGTTGCCTTCCACAGCATGAAATCAGTCATTTCTGAGACTACCAGTGTGAAACCGTCAAAGAGGGCAGGCAGTATTAACTTCTGTAATTAAGACAAAATGACTTTGGCCCATGGAAATCCAGGCACCCTGCCTGCTGTTGGGGGCTTTAAGGATATTCTCACTCGGGTGCAGTACAGTCAGCTTTACTAACTGTTATCTGCTGACCTCAGATGCAACACTGTCTGCTTTGTGTCTGTTTAATATCTGCTTATAATTACAATGTGAATCTCTTCATTAGAAAAAGTCTTGGATATGTGCAGAGAACTGGCTGGTTAGCATCCCTCTGCTGTGTCAGAGGTCAGTCCAATCATTACACATTAACATTTCTGTTCATGTATTTCTTGACTTGTATTGACAAGGTGGGAGAGCACTAATTAAGAAATAACACTTCAGCGGTAATATTGATTAACATTGATTAGCATTTTTTTTTATTTAAAAACACTTTCTGAAGCTGCAATTGCTTCACATCACTAGTACTTGGAGACATGGTATGTGTCCAAATGTCAAAGTTTAAGAATATAAAAGAAAAATAATCAGTGCACACACAACCAGTGGATTTCATCAAACATTGAATGACGTAGAGGTAAAAATCAACCCCAACAATAATGCACATACAACTTTGATTCAATGGGAAGCATATCATGGTTTTTCTGTTTTTTCTCTTAATTTTCTATGTGATACCCCTGTTGACAGCAATTGAGAAAGTGTGTGCATTAAAATTAAGAAAATATATTTTATATTTTTAAACTAGTTTCATCCCCATTCATTATATCTAAACTACTGTAACAATCTTCTGAATCTTCTGTCTTTACTTTCCTGATTCCACGGTGAGGTCAGCGGTCAGGATCACCCAGAGAATAAAACCTCTGTTTGTGATTTAAAGTCGAAGATGAATCACCAGGGTGGACTGCACCAAATCATCCTGCTGAAGGAGGCCCTTCACTGCATCACCCTGCTGCAATGAGCTGTCAACACAACAATCTATGTTGGAGATTTGTAACAGCTGCAACTGAAACGTGGCGATATCCCCGGGCTAATGGATCGCCATAAATGTGACTTTTGTCACTATTAGTCTTTATCAAAGACTTGTGTTTTGTGAGGTTGTGTCATCCATTTAGTTGTAACCAAAATGCGCACATTTTAGAGATCTGCAGACTGTGTAATTTGCTTTAGATGGCACAAAGTAAATACCGAAGGTCGCCAGCAGGAGAATGTGAATGAACAGCAGTAACAAACACAAGGTGGTTTGGTATGAGCCGTGACACTGAAGCCAAAAGTGGTGCTTCCCAGATTACAGGCATCCAACACATGTTATATATATATATTCCAGTCATGCATCATGCAAAGAAAAGCTGACATACAAAGCAACAACAAAAATACTCAATTTTGTATTGCCTTCCAACACGTTACACACGTTACCCCAATCACCATGCCTCTTCCTCATGAGCTTTGGCAGCACTAATAACAACTTCACACTACTTCAGCCTACAGTCTCCACCAGTTTTTTTTTTTTTTAACTTTAATTATGTTTTTGACTGATGAAGTTCTAGCATATATATATATGAGACTTTAAACAAACAACCAGTGTTGTCACATACAAAAAACTCCACTACCTCGATAAAGTAAACAAGTACAATAATAAAAAAAAAATGCACACAAAAACATATGACATTAAAAACATATAGGGAGAGCAGAAACAAATGAAATTCATTTTCAACAACATGAATTCTGATCATGTGTAACTGAGGTTTGCACTGGTTCAATTTGGGAAAACTTCATTTATGGTTTGAAAAAATTAATCTTTGTGTCACTTATGCTACAGCAGAGAGCTGAAAGAGTCAGACAAAATATCAAAGAATCCTGCATGAATAATAGGAATTAATACATTTGCATTGAATTATCAACTTCGCTAATCCAAACGACTCAAGCAGCACTACAGTGTTGTGTAACGTGCTGTGCAAAGAAATGTAAATGGCCTGTCTCGTGCAATGATACGCTGATGACGCTGTTGTTTACATCCAAGTTTGGTTCATTTGGCTGCAGGGAAAAAAACAGCCTGGAGCCAGAGAGAGGAGGTGAAGGTGAAGAGAGACTCACTGATATGAGAGAGGGAGGGAGAAAGAAAGAAAGATAGAAAGATAAATAGATGCTGATGAAAGACAGAGAGTAAAGGGTGGCAAAGAGAGGGGACAGCAGGACAGGGATTGTGGGAATAACACTGGTCTGTTCCACTCAATATTTTAACAGATGGCACCCTCACACACTCACACACACACACACACACACACACACACTCTGTCTCTCACATGCATGTGCAAACACTCACGCTGCGTTCACCAAAATAAGCTGAAACACAGCGACTGGCTGAAAAAATGTGTGTGTGTGTGTGTGTGTGAGAGAGAGTGTCTGTGTGTGTGTGTGTGTGTATTTGTGTGTGTGTGTGTGTGTGTGTGTGTGTGTTTGTGTAGGCCTTTTTCTGAGTGTGTCTGCTCATCTGTACATGTGCCTGGGTGGGTGCGAATGTGTTTCTATGTTTACCTTTTGTTTTTTACGTGTCTTGATTTTACTGTTTTTGCCTCCTTTTCTTGTTTTGCTGTGAATTAAAACAGTGGATTTTTTAAAAATTATTATTCTTGATACATTTGCTGCATTTACACAGTTTAAGATATCATAAATTAATAAACAGATATTTAATTGGTATCCACTTCCTCTAATATATCTATAATTCAATTTCAGCAGTTATCAGATAAATCAAACACCATCGAAAATAACAGACTGACCTTAAAGTGCGTATACATGCATGTGTGTTTATCAATGATCCCGTGTCAGCTGCCCCACAAATAGAACATGACAATATAAAAATCCACTCAACATGCAACTCCCAGTGGACACTACAGTCTCTTCTGACTTCAGCTGACCTCAACTCTCTCTGAACCCATAATCACACTTTTAACTGCTTTCTGCCTTTTTTATAACTACAGTTTTCCCTTATTTTAGGCCAGTGTGGAAGGAGAATGATACCAAACATATATACAAGGCCACCAGTGAATGCTGGATGTTGGTGAGTGGGTGCGGCCGGACAATAGGTTTGACTGCTGGTTAAGGGAATCACCTCAGTACTGTCGACCTTGTCTAAGACCACGTGTTAAAGAGAGAGGTCGGCCAGCACAGGACTATCTCAGCTTTCTTCAGCTCACAATGTGAGGGACAAAGAGTGTGTGAAAATGTGTTGTGGCTGTACACTATTTTTGGTTGAATAATTCTGGTTTAGTTCCCATTAAAATGTGCCAGTTTGGATGTGATGATTTTATCAGCTGGGAGGGAGAAGAACAACATGAGTGACTTGTAGAGAAGGAGAAAGGGATGGAGGAGATAGGGGGAGGTGAAGGGGGGAGGCAGGGGAGATTAGAGAGAGAGAGAGATAGAGAGACTTGGCAGGCAGAGTGAAACACTTTGACACCTCGTCATGCTCGGCCCCGAGACACTGGCACATCACAGCTTGTGTGTGTGAGAGAGATGAAGCTGCTCCCACCAGCAGGCTAATCTACTGTAGATCAACAGATGGCACCAGCCGTGTGTGTGTGTGTGTGTGTGTGTGCGTGTGCGTGCAGCCATGTAGGTGAACATGCGTGTTTGTTATTTTTGCGTGCATGTGTGTCAGCATGTTTGTACTGTAAAAAATATTTGAAACACGAAGAAGAAAATCAGCACACATTGTTCACAAAGTGGTCATGAAAAAATGAGAGATTATTTATTTTTGGGGGGGATTAATCTCTTGATTCTATCGACAGCCTTTTCCCTGAAATATTTTCTGTTTTCTAAAAGTTATAACGGAGCTTCTCTGACGCTCTGCTGCTGCAGACTTCTACAATTGAATAAAGAATAAGTGTCATTAATAACAGTTATAGAAATGACAAAGCTTCCTTGCACTATTAGAAGGTAATGATTGCTTACATGATTACTGATGATTAAAAAATAATAAAATAAAACCACACACTGAAACAAAGAACAAACTGAAGAAAACATCTTTCATCAGAATTTAATGATCTCCAGTGAGACCAGAAACAGAAACTATACTGTTCAATGCTCACTGAACACCATTAATAACTATTATTTGCAATGACTGTACTTTCTAACACATCAGGATTATAATTAGTGCTGCTAATTGTCCCGATAATTCACCATCAGCTGATGAGTGAGTCTCAGAAGGTGAAAACTGTCTGCGTGGATGTTTTATGTGTTCAATTAGCCTCATTTACAGACCATAAACTACTTGCCACCACATGTGTTGTCAACCCTGCTGCCCTCCTCCTCCCAGGGATGAAGTGGTTATTAGAGGAGCCCTTTTTAGTAATATGGAAAATGTAACATAAAATGAACATTGCTGGCTTCATCTATTTCTTAAAGTCGTTTGTTCATTCAGACATACAGGTGTTGATGAGTTTTTATTTTAGAAGAATGTTACATTCATACGTATCAGTATAAATTGTTCTGTTTTTTTTTTATAAAGAATTGAGCCGTGTCTTCTTCATTATCTGATGTTTTCCAGTCTGAACAGAGCAGGTGGAAGTGTGTCGACCCACACATGAAAGAATCTGACAGCAAATTCTGTGATTAAGATTAATGCAGAAAATGGAAAATAGCTTATATCAGAGGAAGTATTAAATGTGGCTTTCACAGTCTGATTAACTACAACGTATGTTTGCACGGATCATATATGGTTATGGTCTTCTAGCAGGCTGGATAAAAGCCTTCATTCAGTTTTTCTTTCTTTTTACATTTGACATTTTTGCATTGATTCACTTCACTGCAACAATTTGCTGCTATGTCAAAACTAAATGCAGGTAAAAGAAGAAACGTTGATTAACAGAGTTTTACTTGTTTTCCAAGGACAGCTGTGTTATGTGTTTCTTCGCCGTTTGTCTTCTTTTACAGTACAGGTGGACAAGTTAGAAGGACTACTGAAAAGAAGCCTAGTGATGCATTTGGCACTTTCTGCCCTTCCCTTGCCGGTCGTAGCGGCCTGTCGAGAGTTTGGGAACTAGGTGTGTGGCTGAAGTACAGCGGTAAACTGTGAATTATGTCTCACACAAGCTGCATTATGTGGACTTTAAAAATTAAACACCATCCACCACCTCACCACTGCTTCAAACGGTGAAATTCTGAACACATTTACTCATTCATTTCAAGACGACACATTCTGTTTCACCTATTTTTCTCACATGCTGGATGTACAGTAAAGCGTTTTTCAGGGGATTTGGATTTGACGGGGCAGAATATAATAAGGAGACTTCAGCAACTGAGCAAAACAAAACGAAAATCTATATTAGACCATTAGATGTTCAAGGTAAGGCCTTATAAAGTCCCAGGCTCCACTGAGCCTATTATCAAAGTCTTGGAGGGCTTGAAGTCCTTCAGCCAATTCTCTAAGCTAAAACAGTTGAGTTTACGTTGTTTCCAGTTTATCAGTATTATTCAGAAGTCTTTTTAATACAAAATATCCTCTCTCTCCGTCTGTTTCACACACAGCCACCGCCTCCATTTGTCTCTTATCAGATAATGTGTCTACAAGAGAGGGAAACCTCCACTTTCAGCTGTCAGAAACAGAGCGAGCGCTCTAATGAACCACCAGGGAAATATGGATCTTTTTCTAACGAAGACTGCTGGTTGGTTGGCCGAAGACGAAAGCACAAGTAGACAACAAATAAATACACACAAACATGCTGACCCACATACACTGGATGCATACATAAACACACACACACACACACACACACACACACACACACACACACACACACGGTTTCTAATCAATAAAACCCTGATGTTTAATGTAATGTAACCACTGTAAATACATTGATTCATGTTTCACAAACAATGTACACTGTTGTAAAATGAGACCTATTAACATATAATGTAAAACTAGTTCATTAAGTGGTACACACACACACACACACACACACACACACACACACACACAGCTGTGTCCCAAACACAGTGTGAACTCAAACGTATGTCACTTTTAGGTGGTTACTTTGATCTTCTTGTTGCGAATACAATTCAAAGAAAAAAGGAAATGCACTTTCAGCTTGTTGAGATGATGCATTTTATGTTTGTGCACCTTTAATAACAGGATCAATGTGAAAGAGAACTGGGAGTTCATCCTCACAATGATGCTGACTCAGCACCCACAGTACAGAAGAAGTAAATACGATGTCCCTAACGGTGTTAACTTCCTTTTATTTAGAGTTTTAGAGTATTATATGTATATATATTTGTGCTATTGAAGGGATAAAAAAAGTTCTAAAAGATTTAAAAGTTAGTAAAACACAAACAGACTTCAAACAGCCTTACTGAAGTAAGGTCCAAAACAGAAACCAGAAGCAGAAGAACAGAGTGAGGAAGAGGGGGGTCCTCACCAGAAAAACAAAAGTTTTGGTCATTTATAAGGACACCTCAAACAACTTCTGTTTTTCTGACAAGCAGCCTGACGGCTGCTCTCTTTCAGGGGTAAAATTAAAGTAGTCTGACATGATGGCACCCAAAAAAGCCTTGCATCAGATTTGCATACTGTTACGTTTTACCTGTCACTACTACTACTACTACTCTCTACTACTTATTACACAACATTGGCTTTTTTTAACCAGGACCACTCTCATCATTTCCAACAGGCAGCTGTTTTAGCGCAGAGGCTCTGATGAACCCTGTACACCACCTGCCCAGCACTACACAGACAGGCAAAGGAGGAGACCAAACCAGAGCTAAAAGGAGAGCATTTAATTTGACTTATATTTGGAGGGGTAGCCAGACGTGCGACTCCAAATGAATACCAATGTTACTGCGTGATGTGTGTACATAAGCCACTGTTTACCATATGAACAATTTATAAGATCATGATATGTCAGTGTTGTGTTTACAGCTTGCTGCGCTTCCCCTAAAGGACCTTCAAAAATGCAGGTTTAATCAAAAAGGTGGCACATCAGTCATCAGACTGTCATTTGTAAAAGTTTCGGAAGGGGCCATAGGGGTGTCAGATCATTAAACCCTCAAATATATTGTTTAGAAAGCAATGACAAACTACATATTCTGTTATAAAGGTTGGAATACTTACTGAGACTCACCACTTAAGGGAAAACCAGCAAAATCAAACAGGAAAATCTGCAATATTTTTCTTCCTGTATCCTTTTCAATACAGAAGTATTTGCCACATTATATTTAAAAAATAGTTACATTATTTTGTTTTACTTGTGTTTTTAATTTAATTGTGTTTATCTTTTATAGTGTGCTCTGTAGTGATATGTATGCAGACGACACCACCCTCATCGAGCTCATCTCTGGTGGGGATGAGTCTGCTTACAGGTGGGAGATTGACCATCTGGTGACCTGGTGCAGCCAGAACAACATGGAGCTCAATGCTCTTAAGACAGTGGAGATGGTTGTGGACTACAGAAAGAACCCAGCCCCACTCACCCCCATCACCCTGAGAGACTCCCCAGTCGACACTGTGGAGTCCGTCCGCTTCCTGGGCTCCATCATCTCCCAGGACCTCAAGTGGGAGCTGAACATCAGCTCCATCACCAAGAAAGCCCATCAAAGGATGTACTTTTTGTGGCAGCTGAAGAAGTTCAGCCTGCCAAGGACGATGATGGTGCATTTCTACACTGCCATCATCGAGTCCATCCTCACCTCCTTCATCACGTCTGGTACACTGCTGCTACTGCCAAGGACAAGGGCAGACTGTAGCGTATCATTCGCTCTGCAGAGAAGGTGATTGGCTGCAACCTGCCATCTCTCCAGGACCTGTTCACCTCCAGGACCCTGAGGCGTGCAGGGAAGATTGTAGACGCCCCCTCCCATCCCAGACACAAACTGTTTGAGACTCTCCCCTCTGGTGGGAGGCTGCGGTCCATCAGGACCAAAACCTCTCGCCACAAGAACAGTTTCTTCCCGTCTGCAGCCGGCCTGATCAACAAGGCCCGGGACCCCCACTGACACGGACCAATATCCCCTCCCCTCATAGACAGTATAAGTTACATTAATGTACAGTCCCCCGTCATAATGCACACCTGTGGTCATCTCTCATCATTAATTCTGATTCTGATTCTTTTTTAGAGAGAGGAGCAGACCGGTATATCATCAACTAATAATAAATTCTGCTGGACAGAAGAGGTGGGTTGTTGCAATCGATATCAAAAATTACATCACTAAAAGCTAATTCTCTCATCACATCCTCCACAAAATCAACATGAGAGAGGCGCAGAAAGGGAGAGTAGAGGGGGTGAAACGTACAAAATGATAAACTATGAGTGACAGAAACGGTGGGATGTTGCAATCGGCATCAAACACACGTCAGCTCCATCTCTTCCTCATATCACATCCTCCTCTTGGTAAATAAACAAATTAATACAGAAAGGGAGAGATGGATGGATGGAGTGAGAGAAATGTTTGAAATGATGAATTGTGACTGACAAAAATGGCGGGATGGTGCAGTCAGAGATCACGCCGACAACACCACGGCTTCATGTTGCATCTTCACCTTAAGTAAATAAGACAGAGGAGGGGGAAACAGATGGGAGATAGATAGAGAGATGAAGTGGGGGTGGAGGGATGGATAGTTGTGGGGGATGTATCATCAAGCAATGATAAATTTGGAGAGATGGAAGCGGTGGGACGCTGTAATCAACATCACAACACATCAAATCCCACACAGGATTGCTGTTAGTCCTCCTCCTCTCCTGTCACATTTGCATATTCAGCCTGTGAATATCAGTTCTGCTGTAACAGCGCTGATATGCAAACAACATACATCACACGGGATGGTGAGATGTCATGATGCTGTATGCACAGTATGATGTCATTACATCTTGGCTGCCAGCTTCTGTGGCTGCAGGTGGGAAAAGTACCAAAATATAACTTACAAAAATAACTTCAGCAAATATTGCAGAAAACGGTGTTGTGCTGCTGATGTTGTTTCACCTTTTGGGCTTTGCCAGCTCGTTTTTTTTGGAGCTAGCGGAGTCGCCCCCTGCTGGCCATTAGACAGAATGCAGGTTTAAGGTTCTTCCGCATTGGCTTCACTTTTCAGACCCAGAGGCGGTGTCCACTTCTTTTACACAGTCTGTGTTCAAAGCTGCACAATGAAAACACGGACAAAACCCCAAAACAAGGTCACGACTATTTAAATGTGCTGTGGAGCAGCGCTGCTACGCCTCTATCCTGATTGACGGTTGCCATGGTAGCGAAAGTTCAGGAATTATTGTCTTCATTGTGGAAAGAAAGCAACATTGTTGGTTCGAGACGGGATGTGAACCAGAGTACACAGTGTCAAGTTATGTTTCATAAGACAAAATGATCAGTGTTGTCTCTACTCTGGAGAGGACTGTCTCAATTTCTCTATACCTACCTACCTTCTTACTGATGTGCTTCTCTTTCTACCTACCTGCCTACTTCCCTGTCTCTCTACCTACCTACTAACCTACCGCCACCCACCCACCCAGTAATAAACAGTAGCAGCTGGCACAGAAAGAAAAGAACACAAAGAATGCCTTTTGTGCTGGTAACACACCTCCAAACACACACAAGCACCTCATTTTCACTGACTTCCCACCACAGAAAAAAAAAGTTCCCAGCGGACTACCCAGAGTGCATCAGTACATTCAGCCCAGTGCTCCCCAGACAGCGCTGAGCTCTGATAGGTCCCAGAGGATTACACACTGCAAAGGTTTTAACCAATAGGAGCAGGCCATTAGCTTGGATGGCGTAAACACACATATAATGAAGAGCTGAGAAAAATTGAACTGCTGTAGCATCTGAGACTGTGCGTGTGTTTACTTGCTGAAGTATCATATTTCTTCCCCAGCAACAAGAGCCGATAATAAACCTGGCTCTGTGAGAAGCTTTGGGAAGTATCCTGGGAGCTGCTGGTGGAGCTTTACTGGTTCCTCCCTCGAGCAGCGACTTCTGGTGTTGATATTCAGCAACAGCGACTCCTGAACCAGAAGGAGGAAATCCTGCTTGTCTGTGGAGATATACAAGCTTACAAGGCCTCGGCCTTATCTGCTCCCTCCCTGCTGCTTCTGTTTAGAGGGAGAGGATGAGGGAGTGGAGGAAGGACAGACAGCGAGTAGTGGGAAAGTGATGGCAAGAAAGACGGAACAAGGGAGCATAGACAGGAAATGAAAAGAGCATGCTTGGTAGTGCCGGTTGTGCTCGGACTCGAGTCAAACCAACCTTTATACATCATTGTACTGATCCTGTCTTTCTCCATCTCTCCCTCCACGGAGAAATGGAAACCACATTTAGTCACCAAAGCTGAAGAGAAAACACGAGATGTGGAAATATGAGACGTTTCAGCCCATTTATTAAGCCGATTTACGTTCAATGCCACTGTTCAGTGCCAGTACAGGAAGAAGTGTGTCCTATGAGACCTACGTCAGGGCCTGCAGAGATCAATGTTAACCATTTTATTCATTGTAACCACAATCCTCCCTTGACCGTAACCACACTTGTCGTCATGTTGTCATGCACGGATACATGTATTGTAGAAAGAAAACACTTTACACACATTGAAAGTAATCCCAGGTTTTGCAGAAATGCCCAATATCGACAGCCTTAATCATTTTAACCATTTATATCAGTAAGACGTGTAAACTAACTGTTATGCTGTTATGCCACAAAGACTTTTTAAATCTGTATGATGTATCATGATCAAGTAACTGACTCTTCATGTTTCACTGCTGTCATCATCTTGTATCTTACTGACAGCTAACACTAGTTTATTTTAACCACAAAGGTGATATTTCTCCAATCATAACCAGGTAGCTTTAGTTGCCTAACTTAATCAAACCATATTCATGAAGATGTCATATGAGTCATTCTGGAGGTCAGTGACACTATTTAGATATGAGGACTTGTTGGCCTAAAGGGTAACATCCAACACAAATACATATTACTATTAAACCTGTTCTTTAACATTCAGATATGTGGTTAGAGTAAAACAGGGACGTTTCCATGTCACATTTGTTACATGTCTGCACATGAAGTCAGCAGCCTGGAGAAAATGATGTACAGTATATCCAAATTCTTCATTAAGTCCTGGTTTGTGAACTGCACATCCAAACACATTCCCTGTGGGAAAAGTGGGCTGTTAACATCCTCTCTTTAATGAGGTCTGTTCAGGTTGTAGTCAGCGTAGCGGAGGTGAAGGAGGACATGTTTGGCATAAAGAAAATGAGCAGCTTCTGGGTTTGGATCCTCAATGCAAATGTACTTTCATGTTAACTTCTTCAGGTTTTCAGTAGACTTGTAATCTTTGCAACACACCCCAGTCAGTCAGTCATGTAACAGACTATGTCCAGTCAATGCAGTGTGAAATCCAGACAACCTGTCAGTGCTGCAAGTCAGCTCACCATAGATTACATCTCAATGTCTGTCTAGTGCCAAAACTCATATTAATCCATAACTCTGACTGCTGGTGTGTCAGTACATCAGTAATCCTAAAGCTTGACCTGTGTGGCTTACACGTATTAGACAGCTTGAGCATTTTATGATAAAAGAAATGTTAAAAAAAAGTTATGTTTTGCAGTTACAGTCTCATGTTAACTTGCAAAACATGATCTGAGAGTGAGTTTTAAGCAGATAAGAAACTATATTTGAGAAAAAGTATCAGTATATGTGTACATTTATGTCATAGATGGAGTGGTGCATCCCAGCAGCCACCACAGCCCAGCACTATTCTGCAAAAAAGTCTAGTCGAGAAAAAAAGGGAGCATAGACAAGCAAATACAAAACACAAAAACGTGCAAAATACCATAGACAGACAGTTCAACACTAAAGGCAATTACCTGCCACAGTTTTAACATATCCTGCCTAATTCATTAAAAAAAGGTGTCAACTTCTGCACAACGTCAGCACTAAATGTATTAAAGAAGCAGTGTTTCCCTCGTAGACCTTCATCAGGCATAACATTTCTCTCCAGTCACGCAGAAGGTATCTGCTGCTGAACACATTATTCAGCAGTACAGATTAAGCATGTTGCCAGTGGGTCCAGTAGATGAGGCTGGAACTCCAACTTAAACAAATGACCCATCATTTTGTGTCCACTGAAGCAAAATGTCCCCGTGACTTCAGACCCAGTGAGATCCAGCACAGAGCTGACTGAGCGTCCCCAGCTGTGAGCTCAGCGTTTCAGAGTCAGCAGCAGGAAGAGATGCAGGATTTTCTTCAGATCCAGTCCTCATTAAACCGGCTAGTCCATAAGATTAGAGTTCAAATCCCACTCAAGGCTTTTATTTGAGTATGTGTAAAAATAAAACATGCAATAGTCTTCCTGCCGGAGGTACAGGCCCATACAGTACAGGAGAGGTTTGCAGGGGAAATCGAAATGACGGAAAAAAATGCCTGACACTATTTTCTCCTCAAACCATATGAATTGCAGCTCATTTAACTTGACAGGACCTCCAATGTACTTTGAAATTGTTATTTTCTGCTCACTTTTTAGAGTTATTTTTATCAACATTAAGAACATAATCCAAAGCAAAAAATGACAAAAACCAGACAACAAATTAGACTGGACTAGATTTCTGAGAAACAAGTAAACAATCATACATACTATACATATAACAACTAAAAAGTGACTTCCCCTCGACTAGAAAAGAACAAACAAAAGACATCAGAGACAAAAATTACACAACAGTACATTGCACACCTGCATCTGTATATGTCCTGCAGGTGTATTTCTTTTTCTTGCTTCCATCACATTAACCCTGTAGATTGTTATAAAGACGTTTCCCCCGTCTCTATTCTCAACAGAGTATAACATATTGAGCAAAGATAATTTTTTTTTCTACCCACAGGCACAAAGAAAGGAACCTGTTCCTGCAAGTATGACAATGTCATACATCCTGTGGTCTGCTGCACACGCTCAGTGGTGTATTAACCTGTCCAGAGTGACATAATATGTACTTCTTTTCCTTATCAAGATGACTTACAGTATCTAATTTCTCTGTGGTGTCGGGTATCTTGTTCCTGTACCACCGTCAAGTTAAACTGTCATTCACATCAAGTCGTGTCCCTGCTGGTGTTGAATTTTCTCATTTATATCGATGAAATCCAAGAGAATTTTAATCTGACCTGCACACATATTTAATTTCTCCCCTGTTTTCCTGCTGGTCTGACAAATGAAAAAAACATAAAAAGAAAAGTGAGAAATATCAGACAGTCCACTGCTTTGAATCGGCAGCCCTCTGCAGTGTTATCAGTAAACCATAGGAGCCGCAGTCCACAGCACGAAGCTCAATGAAACTAATTAAGCTGTCCGACAATATTTTCTGTGATCACTGTGAAAATCAAATCCCACCATGGCAAATTATGCCTGTCATTGTATGTCCACTAAAGCATAATGCCACCATGTGCTCATATCCGCTGAGTTAGATTACAAATGTTGGGCAGTACACGAGCACAGTCAAGCTGTCTGCAGTACAATAGTTAGAAAACTCCACTCACTCATCAAAAGCCATCACACAGAGGAATGAATGAAGGACAGGAAGTAGAACTGGGGTTTTGTTCAGTGTACAATAGCAGATTGAATATCTGACTGGAGCTTATTAACAATTGCATGCAGCAGGGTCTGAAACCAACCGGCTGGTAACTTCTTACTATTACACTCTCAGTTTACAGTGCAAAGGAGAAAAAAAGGGAAAAACAATGACAAAATCTTCAACATGCGTGTCATGTCATAAAGATAAAATAAAAACACATTTCACTAGAAATTAGGTGTTTAATTCTTAACATAGAAACCTATGAGCCCTTTTTTCATTGTGCACGGACTGTTGCTCGTGTTGGTTGTGATGTAAGGTCCCATACATAAGCATGAGCATGAATCATGGTAACATTATACTGAATAGTAAATTAAAATCATACTTATTTAACTAATTTAAGGACTCATGGATCTCGTTCGCATGACTGTGGCTTCTGCAACTTGAGTAAAATTAAAGTAAATGTTACATAAGATATCTCATCAAAATGGGTTCAGTTTTGAGCAGAAAATTTGTAATTTTACATCAGTAAGAAATGGAAGATTAAAGAAATTACTGATCCAGAGTTCTGGCAACAAGTTTAGGAGTGTTTTCTGATCTGATATCACGGCAGTCAGGATATTGTTTGTCAGCGCCTTGAAAAATGAGAAAAATAACTCAGCTGTTTCAGATCCGCCTCCACTGCTTAGGGTTTGATGAGGTTTATGCACAAAAATGATTTGTTAAAGGCAAACATGGCGGTCGTGGTTAAAAGAAAATGACATTGAATGTGGGTAGGAGAAGTTTGTTTGGTAGGTCACTTTATTTTTATTAAGATATTTTTTCATACCAATACATGAGTTATGATCATAATTCAATAAAACACAACTGAGAACAAGGTAGAATCACCCTCTCAGAAAAGTACATTTCGGAAGAAGAAAATCTAATTTATTCAATTCTAAGAGATTTATAAAATAAAATAATAAAAGCAGGCCACCTCCTCAGGGCATATCTGAGAAATGTACAAGAGATAATACCCTGTATGGAAGGCTATGTGTATTTAGATTTAAGCAAAGCATGTTACTTCATCATGTCAGGAGTGAAGCCTTAAGCATTACCATGACACTCACATCCACAGGGCTGCCTCACACAGACCTACTGGGCCTCCTCAGGGGGGCATTAACACACAAAAGCAAAGCCAAGCAGCAGATCAGGCTGCTGTTATTGCCACACAGTCGGGCCTGTGGAATTCATTTCAGCACAGATGAAGAATGAAAAATTGCCCTGACATTTACGGCGCACGTCCTGCCGCAGCAGAGTCGACAAACAGCGGGACAGCGCCACAAGACAGTGTTGAGATTTTTTATTCTTTTTTGCCATTATTAAGTTATCCCCCCTAATTTAGAAGATTAAGGCTGAAATCCCACATTACAGCTCATTTCTCAGAGGTTTGCTCGCAGCATACAGATCCAGTGATATTGAGCCGGCTGCACTTCTGTGTTTGATGAGTGAATTATCTGTGGAGGGGCGACAAACATTGTGATGTTTATCCAGCCTAAACTAACCTCATCCCAATCGGTCTCTGAGCTGTAAACTGAAGGGTGAGTAGAGTCCCACTTTGACGCAGGAGACCGGAGTTTGTCGTTTTATTAACAGTGACCACGATCTTCCCCTAACCTTAAACATGCCGTAGTTGCCATGCACTGATACTGTAATGAACAGGATCTGGGGTTTTGCTGCCTGATGTAGAAATAAAACCTAACAACGTGGAGCGCTTCAGCTGCTTAGCTGCTGGTATATTATGTCATAGATGATTTGCACATTTTAATCACTGCTGGATGCTCATTCGGCCTCAGCACTGACCTCACGTCACGTGATCTGACTGTATTTCAGAACAGGCCAGTCTGCCGCCCAGTGGTTAAAAACTGCTGACAGCAGCTTTAATTGTTCATGAAGGGAAATCTCACTGGAACAAGAATGTGCCAAAATGTTGTTGTTGCATGTTTTTTTTTTTACCAATTAACAGTGAAGTTAGTCCATTTTTCCCATATGTGTAATTTTGTCACTTACTTGGTCAGTCCTCCAAACACGTTTGATTCAACTGTGTGGCTGACTTAATAGGAAATTGACGACTTTTTATTTTTTTCTATACATTTTTAAGCGATCAATAAATATTTAGCAAAAAAACACACAGGTCAAACCCTCCAGCTGGTCTAATGAGAGATAATAAAGCTTGAGAAGTGTTTAATGTGTCCCGTGTGTGTGTGTGTGTGTGTGTGTGTGTGTGTGTGTGTGCGCACTCAGAGGCTGTAGTGGTCATTCAGTTAATGAAAGGCAAAATCTAAAGAGCTCTTGATTTGATTGGTTGTCTTGTATGTCAGTCACATATGTTTTTCTCTTTCTCTCTCACACACACACACACACACACACACACACACACACACACATAAATCTGCCATTAGAAATATAATACTAGACTACTGGCTCTAATATATAAGTGAACGTTACTTTCTTCAATGAGAGATGAAGAAAATATGAACCATATTGTTATGAAGTTATTCATAAAACCCAGACACAGCATTGACGACCTTCAGCAAACTGAACAACAAGGGGGAAATCAGGCCACTAAGCTCATCTACTGTTTTTAGCAGCTCTGGCACTTTGGCAGAAAAGCAGCAGTTGTTAAGAAAAGCTCTGAACTAATTAGACGGACAGTCGACGAGCCCGGCGCTTTAAGGAACTGACTACAATTGCTGCTGTGGCACAAGATAATACCATGCAAATAAAAAGGAAATGAGAATCTGAGCTCAGAGAAAACACAAAATAAAACACGGAAAGAAATGCACAAAAACATCAATACCAACAATCGCAAACACTTGTAAAGAATACTAATTAATAAGTATTTCCTAACACCACACTGAAAAAAAGGATCAACAGAACCTAACTGCTAAATTACCTCCATACCTGGTGAAACATAAGAAGAAAAAGATTTTCCTTTTTATAAAAAATGAATCCAAAGACAGCAACATTGGGCGTGACATCCAAGGACTGTAGACAGCCAGAGAGAACTGCTGATAGTTTAATGAGCTTAAACCCCACCCGAGACCTTTGGGATGAACCTGAGCGCTGCCTGTGAGCCAGCATCAGTTTACAGCTGTTTGACGGCACTTTACTGTCAGAGTCGAGTCTGACAAAAATATTTCAAATACAAAGTGCAATCACAGCCTCAAAAACACTCCAATTTCACTCTCAACAATCACTCACTTTGCATTGATGGGCGACTAAAAAAAAAAAAACAACTGTGGGGCTGAAGTGGAATAGTTTGATGAGTGGCTGCAACAAGCAAGTTTAAACATAAAAACAGGTCAAACTGTCTGGTTTCACATATTCATAAATTCAGTTTCAGGCACCCCAACCCCGAACACAGCAGCAGTTGAGTTGAGTTTGGTGATTCGGTTCAACAGAGAAAACAACACCTTGAAGTTTCTCTCCAAGATTCACCACCAGCCAAACCAAAGAAGCACAAACAGAAGAAAACTAAATAAAACCACTTTTTACAAGCAGGTTTACAGACCTGTAAGCTTACAGGAAGTGAGCCTTACAGCTGGCCAGCCCCCGTCAGCTGCTGTCACTCTAGTTAATCTTTTTAACGGTTGTGATTGGATTACTGACAACTGAAGGTGAAGTTTATAGAACTATAAATTAAGTTTTGACAGGTGTGATATGGGACAATATCTGACGACGGCGGTCTACATGGGATCAAATCTGTGCAGTGATTAATTCAGATGGTTCTGGAAACTCGTATTCAACAAACACATACAGTATGAGGGTTAAAGTCCTCATCACCTAAAAGTGTTTAAAGGCGAGGTCGCTTCCCCGCCGCCGCTCTCCTGCTAACAGGAAGTCACCTCAGGAGGAGATAAAGGAGGAATGGAGTGAGGGAGTGAGGGGAAGTGGCGGCCATTTGGGACACTTTATTTGCTACTCCATCATCAAAACTGGATGTGTGTTATTGCTGAAGAAGCACTAATATAATTGACACACCGTAGCCTTTTTCTACAATACGACTCGTCGCCAAAGTTTTATGCCCAGCCAGCAGAAAATGCAGAGCGAGAACACTGAAGTTGCTGACATTAAATAATAACGTGACAAGTCTGAAAAGAGCAGAAACTGTAACGTTAACTATGCTCTCATTTATGAGCTTACAGATGTAGAATTAATATTTTTGAAACTGTCAGAGGCTGAAAGTAACTCGGTACATTTATTATATTACTGTACTTAAGTTTTGAGGTTTGTGTACTTTAGCTACTTTATACTTCTGCATCACCAAAATTTGGAGAATTTTGTAGTTTTTACTGTAGCACATTTGTCTAACTATTATATATACATTACATATCATGTACAAGATTTGTAGATAGATTATTACCTGACATCAAGCTGTATATGGTAGTTCCCCCTCAACCAGCTGCAACATTAAAATGCTTATAGTAAACTGTGTTGTCATCCAATAATATAATAATAATCCGTCAGTCTTAAAGGTGCCATTCTTCATAATGAGAACTTATCTACTTTTATTTAATAAAATGAAAGTATGAATGCAGGACTTTTACTTACAATGGGGCATTTTTATAAAGTGTTTTACTAAATTATTTTGCTTCAGATTAAAATTCAAATACTTCCAGTATTATGAATTGTGATAATAATGATATCTTGGAGTTGAAGCACTTGTGAACTCAGAAATTAAGAGGATGGTTCAATGGAGGAAATAAGGAGCAACTTTCTGAGCTTTTGGGCCACCTGGGCAGTTTGTATATCGAGATATTAATTATTTGAGTTGTCATCCACCAACAACCGACTTATTTTGTGGAAAAATGGCAAATCTATAATACTGTTACGTGTAAGGAGAGGCTGTTCTTCTCTGTTTTTGGATTTTAATTAAGTTAAATGAATTTTCATTCAATGTTTTGTGCAGTGCAGCTTTAAAATTAAATGCAAAAACTTTGGCTGGAGGATGATAGCTCCCTTTGGTCCCTTATTTCTCACATTGTACTTGGCCACAGAGGTGGATCTGCTGCTGCGCTGCACCACTGCTGCTGAATGACCACAGAAGGAACACAGTGGCCAACACCATGTACCTTAATAGCCTTGTCTGCTTCACTGCCCTGTCCAGATCAATAAAGTTATAAAGCGACGCAGAGAGAGGCCCAGTGAAGCCGAGCAGCCTGCCAGCAGCCGGCTGTGTCCTCGGTACCTGGCTGAGTCCGCCGCTGCTGTCAGGGTGGTAATATGTCAGCTGACCTTGAGTTTACACCGAAGGGAACAGAGTGCAACACAAACACCGAGCTACTCTATTTCCAAAAGTCCAGCAGCAACGACATCATGTTTACATCCACGGGTATATTTATGGGATTTGGCAGACAGTCTTATCCAGAGAAACTCGCAGTGATGATCAGTATTCATAAAGTTTTTGACCAAAGAGTCTCAGGAACTAAAAATCCCTTTTTCCCCAGTCCTGACTGTTTACAGCACGTCTGAAAAACCGAGCAGCAAAAAGCAACGGCTTTCTTTAACGAGAGAGGTTTGCATCTTTTTGGAAATGTTTGGCGGTGGTGGAGGGGAGACTGGTTTTAGACTGGAAAGTGGAGTTACATAACATTGTTCATAAAGTCAATAAACAGTACAAGTGATGTCCACTCTTGGCCATAATATTGGTACTTGTGAAAACTAGTGCCCGCTTACTCTCTGAATGAATCTTCTTCTATTCACATATTCCACAAAAGCCATCACACAAAACACGAAACTGGCGGTGAGCACCTGGAACATGGCAGGTGTCAGGAGGATTTCTTTATTTTTCCTTCTGCTTCTACCTTTGTGGCAGGAGGCTCTGACGTCCCGGGTCACTGTGGCTACTCCAGTCACAGAAACTGAATTTATTCCTTCATATTAATTTTGTTGGGTTGTCACATTCATCATATTCTTCCTTGCACACACTTTATTCTGCACAGTTGTGTTGCTGGCTTGGGCGTCGCTACTGTAGCTCTGGCTGCTGTTTGTTTCACAGATACCACAGTGTCGACAAAAAACAGCAAACGCAGTAAACAGTGACATGGAGGAACGGGTGTAGCTGAGCGGCTTGGGCTTAATGCAGGTTTGTTTTGAATTTGGATGGAGATATGTGAATATGCTTGGAATGGTTCCTGTTTAATTGTGTGTGTCTTTGACAGCCCATAAATACATGTTAAATTGTTGACAGCATTGTTGAGTATTATGTCCTCTTATTTTGTTTGTAGGAATTATTAATTATAAGATGTGAAATTTGACAGTACGAATCAATAATCTGTGCACATTGTTAAAAACTATTTTACCCCTGAAAGTTTCCAGGCTCTGTAACCACCAGCACAGGCTAAGAAACATTTGGTTGACACGTTTTCACGATCACACGTGGCAGTTTGTGTTAAAACAGGGGATTCTGCAGCCTGCAGCTCGCTCCAACACTGAGGTCTTGCACAAAATTGCACACAGGTGGATAACAGTTATAGAATGATAATACTAAAAAAACTTAATACCAAAGCATCACATGCCCATGATCACTGAGGCCAAACTTTTGCCAAACAGCCCTGCAGGAATACGCTCGAACATGGCGGATTCACTGCTAATGGTGACCATTTTCTAGTCAAGCCACAGAGGAAAACAACAGGGAGGTGGTGGAAGAAACCTCTTCAGTATTCAGGCAGCACTTTTTTATACTCCTTAACTTTAACTTCAAAAACTTAAAACTTGATTTAAGCAGCCAGACGGAGTTGAATATTCATCAAAGCAAAACAAAGAATGTGTAGAATCTCTCCTGTTCTGTTCATTCATTAGAGTAAACCCCCGACAGGAGCAACGCTCACCCTCTCCCGTCGTAACTCCGTTGCTTGTCCGACTCGTGTCCCAGCCTTCGCTCTCATAATTGGCGCTCTCATCCCGCGTCTGTACTCCTTTTATTTCTGCTTGTGACCATTAGGCCTGTTCATCTCATTACTGTAATTCTGATTCAAGGCTCACACCTGCCATTACAGCGAGCACTCCGTCTCATTAAGAAAGTCCTGTCACCGCCACAGCGAATGCAGCAGCAGCAAATTAGTTCTGATAGAAAAGTCTTCAGTGAGACGCAGTGTGGCGGCAGGAAAACATGTATGGAAACGTGTGTGCGTGTGTGTGTAAAAAGAAAGTGTGTAAATTAACCAAAGAAATTGTGAGTACACATTTGTGTGCGGGTTGTAGAGAAGGAAGGAGAAAATAAAGTGTGTGGGCGCGCACAGGATTGTTGTGTACTCAGAGGTCTCATTTCAGTGTGCGAGTGTGTGTGTGTGTGTGTGTGTGTGATAATGTGTGTGTGCGAGTGTGTTATGAGATCTATAGCTACCTAATGGGCCTATTTTCTTGTCTGAGTTGCTTCAAACGATTCAGTTGGAGCAAGAAACTAATGTGTCTATTAAGGCTGCATTAGCTTAAGTCACTGTCTCACACACACACACACACACACACACACTGTAATTGCAAGTTGTTTCCAATGTTTTCTTCTTCTATTATCAGTTTGCATAAAAGCCGGCAGTGAGGTCATTCTCAGGCTGCTGAAGCCCATCACGGCCGGCTGTAGATTTATGGGTGTTGACCTTTAAATGCTGCTTTTTAAATCTGTTTTTTTTTTTTTTCTGCATTTAATGTAAGCACAGAATAAAGCCAGGACACAGTGCTTTTAAACTCAGTCAAAAGGCGTGACTTATCTGGTATCTTAAACTGAGAATAACACCAGGTGTGGGGGGGCGATTTCTTTTTACCCAGCAGCCAAGCTGCGACTGGAGCTGATCGTGTTTGACATCGAGGTAACAAACACAGCATTGTTTCACAGATTTTCATATTATCTTGTGGGTAAAATGTTCCATTATTCAACAGTAGCTCAACAATCTTTCATCTTAACAAACGGAGCCTTGAGAAGTAAAACTGTTAAATCTGCATGACTTTACAGATGTATATATGTTGTATGTTTGTCTAATGAATCTCTACTGGAAATAAATGAAAGAGAAAAAAAAGGATTTACACGATAAATGACCTCAGTACTGTAGGCGCAGAGAAATCAGTTAAAACAGACTGCAAACACTGTTCTCATGGCCATTACTTCTGGAATACAACACAGTGAACTACATGAATATAACAGTGATCCATCATACCTGTTCCAGCCAAGTGGAGAGAGAACATTTTATAACAGCAGTGTTTCAGTGTCAAATCCCACAACAACCAATACATTTAGTAACTCTTTATTAATCTCTGTGGTGGGGATTTGTCTTCTGCAACAGACTCCGTGCAATGCATCCAACTCGAAGGATGCACTGCACAGTTTGTACTGTTGATACGTACCGTGATTCTCTAGCATTTCCACACAGAAAAGTAGATCCAACCACCCAAGTTCCTGCAGCCTGTGGACGTTAAAACTACTGTGTAACCACGGTGTACAGATAAGCTCTGACATGCAAACTGTTTCTACTGCTGCCATCAGTACTGCATGTATTTAAAGTTCCACTCAAAGGCTCAAAATCAGCCTGCAGGCAGCAAATCCACATTATTATACAATTACAGCCTCCACCCATCAGACCTTTTGTCACCAACAAGCTCAGCCAATCACAGGCAGGAAGTCAAACGTCTTTGCACCAAAGTTTAAGATTCATATGATAAGTAGAGAATGATGGTAGTCGTTGGCAGTGTCAAATTCAATGACTCTTTCAGAACAGCGGCCTACCTCTTTAACAGGGAGGGGGGGTCGTCCTCTTCTCACAGGGCAGGAAACGGTGCTGGCGCTCATCCAGGTTCACGCGCACGTACTCGTGGTGCCCACGGAGGTTGGATTGGAGGAGCCTGCAGACGTATCCTAAAAGTCCTCGAAGGATGTCATTGGCTCAGCCAGCTGTCCGTCAAAGTCTGCCAAGAGTCCCTGCACAGACAGACCGAGAGAAAAGGGTAAGTGGTGAGAAGGGGGACAGACGAAACAGACGAGTGGACAGATGCAGCGAGAGGACGGCACAGCAGCCAAATGGCAAGTTGGCTGGTAAAGTGACGTGTTCCTTCAATCGGCAAAAACCATCCATCACTGGGAAGAGAAGAAAGGGTTTAGAGAGGAAGTGAGGCTGGAAGTTGAGACAGAGCTGCCTATTAATCAATCAGTGTCAAGCCTGATCCATCACACTTCAGCGACAGACAACTGATGTTTTACTGAAAAACACATCCTTCGAGACAACGTGAGCTTTGATAAACAGGCCTGACAGAACACAGCAGACAGGACAAGACTAAGCAGGAGTCACAGAATCAAGCTTCCATAGTCATCATGTAAAGAGTGAGGAAACCTGCTCAGACTGTCCACGTCTAATACCCACTTTAAAATCAACCACAGCGGGGTTGGGGATAGAGAGGTATGTAGCTACGTCCCCGGCTAGTTCAGTAGCAACCCTCAGCCGTAGATGGAAGCAAACCATCGATCAAAGGTCAAAAGGTCACATAAACACAAAACTGATCATCCATCTTAGACTCTTTGAACAGCGTCACATTAAAGGGAAACACTGCTTTTTTTGCTTCTTTGCTCTTTTCATGCAACGACGTTTGCAAATGGATTTTAAACTTTTATTCATCTTCAATCTCGAGCGGTGCATTGTGGGAGGTGCTGGCGACACCTGGCAGCCTCGCCGTCTGCAGTACTTCCCTGATGGTTGCACACAATTTGCAGGTAAAAAGTTGACCTTGTCTCGTGGCTGTCGAGGCACTACATGAGTGTTACCTGTGGCGGTGAAACACTGAGGAACAAACTAGCTGGAAGCCTCTGGGAGTGGAATCACAGACAGATGGCGTGAAGTCTCTCGCTCGCCTTGACTGTTTCTACCTCAGTATTGCTCCCCCTCCCTTCCCCCGTCTCCCCTCTGTCATTTATTTACATCCCTCCTGTCTTTCGCTTCATCACTAAATATCACTCTCTTCCTCTCTCAGTAAGTAAGTTTCTTCATCCCCACTGAGAGACTCACCATTCAGTCTCCCACAGAGCCATATGGGAGATGAGTTTGGCCCCCTTCCTAAATGTGTTTCCACAGTTATAAAAAGATCCTTTGAGACCGAAGTGGAAAAGACTAAATAGGTGACTGCAGGAAATTGTCTGAGTTTCTAAGCACATTTTCTGGTTGGGAACTGTCAGCACTTCTGTAAAATTACGCTGGCAGTCCTTCTCCTGCTGCACCGACTCAAATCAGCCCAGCTTGGCAACTGTACACTGGTCTCCACACTGAGCTTCGTCCATCGTCCTCCTTTCCACTCCTCCCTCGCGACTCTGTGGTCATTAAAAAAAAGAAAAACCCAAAACCCACTATAATAACTCCAATAAAAACAGTAATCAGCTTGTGATTTGCATTCCTGAGTCTGCAGCGTCGTTAGGTGTGTTCCTGTGTCCTGTCGGTACCTGCCAGAAGAAGAAACTCGCTGTCACATCCAGATGTTTCCTGCAGCTACATCTGACTGTGAAGTTTTAGCTATCTTAAACTTCGGCAGGAAGTGTCAGATTCTGGTGTCAGTTCTTCGCTGATCCTCAGCACTCAGACAGAAGAGGAAGAAACCAGAGGAGCCACATTTTACAACAGAAAACACTGACACGAGAGCCCTTTGTCTTCCCCCTTTGTCTTGTTCGTGATTTTTCAAATGCATTTGTGGATAATCAGGTAAAATTATTGTGTATTAAATAGCAGATGGCAAGGTAGGTTGATGGAATGTGGGAACATAAAACATATGCAACACTCACAAACTAGCCATATTAATTATCAATATCACTATTTTAAGCTTAGATTTAGTTATCTTTCCAAGGAGAGTCAGATAATAATTGCTGTTTTTACAGTTTCTGGCCAGGATAAATAATGTAATTTTGGCGATGGACTAAAGAAAACATGCCTCTCAAACCTGCCGGTGCGTTGGGGGGTTCAGAGGGTTAAAAACCCGGTTGAATGAATTCAATTTGTGAATTTATCGACATTTTCTTTTCTTTCAAAATATACTTTTGAATGTTGTTCTAATATATCTCCTGCCTTCTGTAAAGCACTTTCAACTGCCAGACAATTGGTCTCCCCACAATAAAACCTACAAAAAAGTGTTTTCAATGGTTGGTGCTTCTTTAAATGAGATATTGCAGCAAATTTAGTCGACTGGCAAAAGTCAGTGATGCTACGGCATTTCAGATTCATCAGCCTGAATCTGGAGTTTAACCAACTAATCTGACTTTGTGAAAACACCTCCCGATGAAAGCTGCTTCTGGCTGCTGTCCAGTGTTCTCATCTTGGTCGGAAGCCACACATTATCAGATATGAAAGATGGGAGTTGTCTTGTGTGAACCACCGGCCCATTCTGCTCCAAAGTGTTAAGTGTATGAGGTGTTGTGCACACAGCGTTTGGCTCAGGCAGCCATTTTCAAAACTACAATGAAAGGGAATTGCCTTCTGCTGGGGCCGACTTTCATTTCCACTTTGTGGCTGTTCTCACAGCGAACTGTCAGGCCAGAGGAGCTTTGATCACTACGCTCACTTCTAGTGGCTGCTTCAGATTCCAGCAGTGGAGGAACTGAAGTTTATACTAACTTACTGTTGCACGTGCTTTGGATACGAGAATTTCTTTAAGCCCGAAATGTTAAAAATGGGGTGAAAATGGAGAAAAAAAAATCCACATGAGGAACTTTTTAACACCTCATATTTAACACAGTAATGTAGCCAAAACTATAAGCTCCAGTCGAGTCTTAGATGCTTGAAAACACGTTTTCAGTCTGCTCATAAATAATACAACAGTGATGTAGGTAGATAAGCAGCTGACCCTTACAGCCTGATCAACTCAGTGTGACAGATATTTTCTGCAGATTTCATCAGTTTGAGTTTGTTCAGCAGAGAGCACTGACAAGTGTATTTAAAACTGTCAGATGTCACCCTGCTGTAACTCTCACTATTTTATACACGTTTCCCCCAAATTTTGCCCAAGATATTTGGTATCATTGGAAACTTGGGAAATGTAACTGATGTCCTGTGGGTTTGATCTGTAATATTATTTCAGAGTGATAAGAAATCTTCAGACCATTTGACTAATAGATTTCCAATTGTAGAACTGTCCTGATACAAGGCAACTTTAAATAGTCTTGATAGTTTATTTAAGCTTTAAGGATGTCACAGATCCATCTGACCTGGATGTGTCTGCTTAAGAGTTTTTTATGTTATGCGTCTATACATAAGCCTAGAAAAATCTAGTTTCGGTCAGGCTCTCGACCGTGTGATTAAATTATGTGTGTCTAGGCACATTTTGTATTTTGAATTGTACATTTCTGTAAAATAATCCTGGCAGTTAAAAACAAGCTTCTGTCTCTTTAGTATCAACTTCTGCTGATGGAGCCAACTTGCTTTACAAGTTTGCAACACATTTTCGGTCCAACCTGGCAACCTTTTCTAAAAAAAAAAAAAAAACAGAAACAAAAGTAGCTCATGCAGTGATTTTCATATCTCTTGACTCTCCTATTCCTGCACCGCTAACAGCACTGGTCCAACCTGGCAACGTCACACAGTGTTGATACCTTCATTCTGCACCAAATAACTCTCCTCTGAAATGAACAGAACCTGAAGTGTAAACACAGACACTCCTATCCCTCTGTTTGTTTGTGTGTCTGTATGTGTTTCAGTGCAAACACGTATCAATCTAACCCGGCAACAACTTCTCCTGCTCCAAATAACCCCTCTTTTCTGTTCCCCCCCCCCCCTTTTTTTTTCCTCAAATGGCTCCAAATATCTCTGAGGTCAAATTTACAACAATCCAACCTGGCAACTCCACACTGTGTGAATAACTCCTTTCATCAGGCTCCTGAAGGAAATAACCTCCTTCTGTGGCTGATAGTATTTGAAGTGGCAACACAGAATGTGGTTTTTACTTCAGCTTGCAGACCTCGCCTCAACCTGGCAACCGTAACCCTCTCTGCCTTCCTCTCTCCGCCCTCTTGAAAATCAAATAACCTGCTTTATTTTTCCCTCACTCCATGTGATGGCTCCATCTGTTTCTCCAACCTGGCAAACTCACAGTGTGTTAATAAAACCTTACCCCGCCATCATGCATCAAACACCCTCCTTGTAGGTCTATTATTAATACACAAACAGTATAACATCATACAGCGTAAACCTGGCAGCACTTCCTCCAATCTGGCAACCAAAGACTTTCTTGCTCCCCCGTCTCAAACCAAATAACACTCAAATTCCTCTAATACCACCTCTTTCTCTAGTGGCTCAAAATATTCTCAGGGTCACAAGTTACAGTAATCAAACCTGGCAACTCCAAACTGTGTTGAAAACCAAAACAATGTGTCGCTGAGGTTTCTACTTGAAGTGAAACATCGACACCAGCTTCTCTGTCACCTGTATGAGGAGCCATGTAAACATCAGTTGTTAAAAAGTTTCATTAATTTATCATTATCACAAAGGAAAGTTGTTGCGCCTTCACGCTACACAGAGAACATTTATACAGATGATTACATTTAGAACAGAAAACGATCAAATATAAACTGAAATAAAAACTATATATACACAGTTTTTAGGCCAATATGTTTAATCCCAGGAGATAATTGTTATTGCATTTTTTTAATTTGCAACAATTCGTTTTTCTTGGTCTAAAACTGTGTTCAGACTGAACACGACATCGTTCAAAGCAGTGGTGTGATTCACACAAAGTCCTTGAAAAGATGTCAATGGAAGCAAACAAGTGAAGAGTTGAAATCTTTTCAACTTGAGTGCAAACTATGTGCTTATCCCGAAGCTGTATGACTGTGATATTTCTCTAATCACGTTTTCTAGTTTCTGAACCATAACTTTAAGCATTCTGTAGTTACCATGATCATATATTGTAGAATGAAATCATTGTAAAAAATGTTTCATTGAACAATAAAAAAAACGTCATCATGAATTGTAATCCAGGGTTTTGCAGATTCAACAGTCTGGCAACAGAGCTGAAATAAGAGAAAGATTTGGTGCTCCTGGTGAGCCGGAGTCTGTGAGCGTTGTTCGCAGATGGCGGACAGCAAAAACACTCCAGCAGCCAAGTAACATAAAACGCTGCTTAAAGCTGCTGCTACTTCAGTTTTGATAATTCTGTCTCCCCCAACTTCACTGAAGTGCAGTAAACAAGTAAAACCCTCACTGGAGCACACACACACACACACACACACACACACACACACACACACACACACACACACACACCAGTGTTTCTCTCTTTCTTTCTCTCTGTATGCTTGAATTTAATTCAATAACAGCCGTTATTGGAACGATTGTCATGAATAATTAACAATATTCCCACAACAATTAACAACACACGGTGATGCACGCTGAACAATGCGAAGGAATTATCTGGCTGCTTTAACAACATGCAGTCCGTGTATCAACGTCCAGCTGCTCTGACTGACAAACTCATTTTCTTCTCCCTTGAATGTCAAAAATACACATTTTTTCCCTAATATTATCCCAATAGGGAAACACATTATACCAATTAAGGTTATTCTTATTTGGCAATCACTGCAATTTGCCTAACTGTGTTTCAACCCGCTTCATAAATACCCAACCCCCTCCATCATTGATGCCAATATGACTGTCTTTGAACAAAATAAGCAGGAAACCAGTGCAAATCTGTTAATTACAATGGTTATATGAAGTATATTCTGAATCCCATGCAATCTGTTATGTCCATAACATGTTGTGAAAACATTCATTTCCCTTCATACTTCACAAAACACACAGATCATCTGATAAATCGGGGTCGTTCTGCTTCATTAGTTGCCTCTTCTGCCTTTTTTTGTGTTTCTCTTGTGGCTCAAGAATCGTGGAAGCTGAAATGAAACTCATTAATAATACTAATATAATAGGCTCATGAGACCTATTATGATAATCACTGGGCTTCAGTCAGTAAATCTGAGGAAAATACAGACTTCATTTATCTGACGCAAAACGCCACAAAAAAAAAAGACTTGGGGATAAATCCTAACTCACACAAGTTCTGAGATCATTGGTCCAATGCCGACACTATGATGAACCGCCTTCTCTCGAAGTGACGAAACGTGTCCTCATCCTGAACTTATCCCTGCCGCTGAGTCATCAAAACCTGAAACACCTTCCCGAGCCGGATCACCCTCCTGTCTGCGATACCGCCTCGTATTCGCCACGTCTCACTTTAAGATGAAATAATGTCCATCAATCCAAACTGGCAACTTTGCATTGCATCAGCAAAACCTGCACCTCTCAAATGTCTGTCTCTCGACAAATAAGCTCCTTGAGACTGAAGTGTAAAATTAAGATGTGTTCAACCTGGTGACCCTGTCCCAACCTGGCAACGAAAACCCCCTTTCTCTGTCAATCTAACCATCTTTAATATTCTCCCACACCAACAAAAGTACAACGTGCTGTGGCTGCTTCATAGCTGTGTCCCCTCTGACTTGAGCCAAAAAACATTACCCTCTGAAGGTCAAACATCATCCCAAAGCCTCTTCATTTTTTCCTGTAAAAACGCATCAATTCAGTCTGACACTCAGAGCTCTCCTCAACACTGGTCCTTGACCAAATAACTGCACTTTCCTTCTAGTAGTGTACAAGAAACAATTCTTGTTTATTTGCTTTCTTTCTTCTCTTTCTGTATTTTGTTGATGTTTCCTCACTTTATGCTGGTCAAACCGGTCTATAAAACTCAAACCTTTCAAAACAACAACAAAATCAAACTGGCAACACAACCTCTATGACTCTCTTTGAGTTAAATCACCACGTCTGAATTGGTCTTTTTTCTGACACATCACGTTGCTGTATGTATATCAACTAAATGTCATGTTTCAGGCATACAACCAGGAAACTTTATCACACCATACTGTAACTCTACAAACCTGACAAGCTTCAGCAGTCAGTGTTAGACAAATCCAGTGAGTATCTTTCAAAGTTACAGTGATTTTAGGGTAAAACTACCTCACTGTGTACCACAATATCTTGACATGGCAACACACATCCACCTTTCCTTTTCTTTTGTACAGATTTATTTCTTGGCATGGTGGAGAAAACCATCCAGAAAGTTACAAACACAAGAAAAAGGTGACCTGGTTTTCCTCCCTGGCGTGGCCCTAGTGAGCTGACGAGGTGCTGGATGCGCAAACCCTGGAAGAACTTAAGTTTCAAAAAAATACTGTCGGCACATCGAAGGTTACTGTATTTCCACAAGACACAAATGAAGTGGAGCTCATTATAATAAGTCTGAACGAAGAGCAACCACCTGTCAGTGGTTACTGAGGCAAAAACAAAGGCCTTTGTTTTTTACCACCCCAGATTATATATATATATATATGCATATATATGCATTCCGTCACCTCTCCAAACATCTCTCTGGCCGCTATAAAATAAAATAAATTAATAAAATATCTTAATACTGGCAACCAAGGCCGTGCCCATGCTGCTCTTAAAGTTATGAAAGCACAACTGAGCCTCAAACTCTCCAAAACGTTCCATCCACTGTGATAAATGTTCTCTCTAAAAATGTTTAACCTCCAAAACTCTGACTACCTTCAAACCTGGCAACCCACCTGCCACAGGCTCAAACACTGGCACCAGTTGTTTACAATTACTCCAACCTGGCAACAAATATCTACCTCCGCAAAATCCCCTCATCTGTTCGTGCTGGTATGAAATCCACTAACCTTTTCACTGGATTAACATCATTACAAACTGGCAACCTTGTCAGGGCACAGTGTGCTTCAAACAAGCTACTGAGCCTCCATGTCTCCAAATTACCCCGTCCACTTCACTCCCTTAATAACATGAGACCAACGTGGCAACCGTCCCTGTTCTCCATTAACCTTTGTACCTGTTAAACATCCTGACAACATCTGCCTCCACACGCCTCCCCTCCACCAGCTTCAAACTCACTCCAACCTGGCAACTTGTGCCCTGCATCAAACTGAACCTCTTCACATCTGAAGAGCCTGACATGGCAACGGGATTCTTTCCACTGTGCTCCCTCCAAATCCACTCACCTCCTCTGCTTAAAAATCACTCCAACATGGCAACTCTGCCCTGCTTGTAAACCTCGCTGCAACCTGGCAACCGCAGCAGGTGCAGCGCTCTGCAGTGAGATAAGCTGAGAGGGACAAACCCTCCTCATCCTCCCCGATCCTCCTCTCATCTGCTTTCTGTATCGCTGCAGCTTTGTTCAGCCAGTGTATCAGCCCCTTACACACACACACACACGACCAAAGTGATGTGTGTATCTCTTATGAACATGTAGAGAGTGTGTGTCTCTGCGTGTGTGTGTGTGTGTGTGTGTGTTTGAAGGTCAGCACTGCAGAGAGGATTTTCATGGGATAAAAATCTTTTTGATCTTTTTTTCCTCCTCCTTTCCAACCAGACACGTCTCCATCACTCACACTGTCACACGTTGGTTTTGCTGTACTTCATAACTGCAACTCTGACCCTGATCTGAACAAGTAAAACACTGTGAGGACGAGTTGGATAAAAAGCTCGTGTCATTCTTCTGGAATATCGACATCATCAGTCATTTCGGCAAAAACGAATATTAAAATATTAGATGACTATTCAAGTTCATTTGCAATGTAAACAGTTTAGTAGGAATATTTTTCAGAATAAGAGCAAAAACCAGAATATTCTGTGCACGTAAACGTAGTCAGTGTTGTCGAGTCACCGAGGGAGGTCAGCATAACATTAGACGTTAACATGGGACACAGATTATCTTTTTACCATGAACATCATCATTCGCTAACTGAGCTGTTCAGTGCTTACACCCAACCGAACCCTACAGCCTCCCTCCACTCAAACATCTGTTTTCTTCCACTTGGATGTTTGACCTTCACTGAGCAGAATGAAAACTTTTTTCACATTCTGCTGAAGAGTGAAAGTTTCTCTCCGCTCACATGAAATCTCAGTTGAACACGTGCTGTATGAGCACGCCCTTGTGACATCACAACTCAACGTCAGAAAGCGCGATGGGGAAACTTGAAACCTCTAGCACCCATAAACTGAGAACTTATACTTGAAGTGAAGTAAGGGGGCCTTGTGTGTAGTGGTTAAACTTTTGCAAGATCAATATTTGTATATTCATAGATTGTGTTTTTCATTAAGGGAGAAAAGTAGATGTGATTAAAAAATGTTCAACTCTGTAATTTAACTTTTTGTAGAAAACAACAACATATCAGACACAAATTATTATTGCAATTAGAATATTTTCATGTGTCTGGTGGGGATTGTGAACTATACTAGTGTTTGATCACAAAATTGATACATTTTTGTGATAATTAGGGTAAGCACTAACAAATGATACAAAGTCAAATCACTTATCGAATAAGAATCATTTTAAATCAATCTCAGGCTGAATACAGACATGCAGACAGCGCATTAACCACACAACAGCCAAAAGTAATAATTTAGCAGCAGAGTTAATGTTAAAGCTAATTTAAGTAATCTTTACAGGAGAGAGCAGGTCCTCACAAGTACAGCCAAATGTTCCACCTGTGTGTGTGTGTGTGTGTGTGTGTGTGTGTGAAAGACAAACAGACAAAAAGGAAGAAAAAATGAGTGAATGAGATCAAGGGAGACGCTTGTGTTGGTAAATATGTAATGAGCTGCTTCAGGCCATGAAAAGTAGTTTTACAGTAAGGAACAATAGAGCACTGCGTGTTGTGTGTGTGTGTGTGTGTGTGTGTTTAACAGTGTCTGCGTTCCCGTTTCCTGCGCGCACAAACACAATTAACAATACACAGATGTTAATGTGTGACAGTATGACAGTAACTATGAAACTGACGCTTTAAATCAGGATTTGAATGTGAACACAGCTGCCCTGCCTTGACAACACACAGATCTCTGCTGTCCGGAGAGCAGATACATAATCAATACGCATTTAAGAGACGGAGGGGATGAAAAAAAGCTTGAATCGCTGATCATCCCTTTGGTCTCGTGTGAGTGCGTGTGTGTGTGTGTGTGTGTGTGTGTGTGTGTGTGTGTGTGTGGAACTATTCTGGCGCTCAGCTGACCTCAAGCACTCATCGTCATGGAAACCCCCAGTTGATTACAACTGGTAATAACCATATGGCCATGGTTTGTGGTAATGGAATAACATTACTGGCGCCGGTAACCTGTGAGTATGTGTGTGTGTGTGTGAGAGGTTTGTCTGTGCCTGTGTGCATCTGTGTGTGTGTGTGTGTGTGTGTGTGTGTGTGTGTGTGTGTGTGTGTTTGTGTGTGTGTGTGTGTGTGTGAGAGGTTTGTCTGTGCCTGTGTGCATCTGTGTGTGTGTGTGTGTGTGTGTGTGTGTGTGTGTGTGTGTGTTTGTGTGTGTGTGTGTGTGGGTGGGTGTGTGTGTGTTTGTGTGTGTGTGTGTGTGTGCGTGTGTGTGAGGTTTCTGACCCCATCATCACACAACGACACCTTCATCCTTCAGCTCCTCTTCTCTGGCTTTCTCTCCCTGCCGCCAATCAATTCTCATCGCCGTGGCGGCCGTGGAATCCAATTAGAGCCGCCTCGTCACAAAGGCGCCGCACGTGCATGACACGTCTGTGTGTGTGTGTGTGTGTGTGTGTGTGTGTGTGTGTGTGTGTGTGTGTGTGTGTGTGTGTGTGTCCAGGCTTTTACAGTGACCTTGAAAATGCATCAGGAAGCAAAATCTGGAGCTTTGGACAAACTGCTGCTGCTTCAGAGAGACAGAATGAACAGAAGAGAAGCTGCTCTCTTCCTCAAAGTGGGATGAGCAGATCCACATACATTTAATGTCTGTAGGTCAAACCTGAAGTAGCACAAAAACTGCCAAATGTATAATAAATTATATCAAAAAAACACACCTGCCAGTGTCTAAAAAGCTCTTTACGAACTATGGACACACAGGTTGGAAAAAGTCACAATTATGTGCTGATATATGAAGAAAGAAAAAACTCAGCAGGCTGAATTAGATTGATAATCACACAGCCACACACACACACACACACACACACACACACACAGTCACTAAGCTGTAGGAGCCCCCCTTTTGAAGTCTGGCTCGATTTTGTGACAGAGCTAAAAATCCCATTATCGAAGAGGAGAGAGGGGAAAATAAAGTGAAATCCTTCTCCTGTCTGAGCTCTGCACTCTGTCTGCTCTTCAACAGGCTGATGAGGAGCGCGGCCCAGAGGAGTAACCAGGCAGACTCCCGGCACAACAGGGTCCTCCATACCTCCTTTAATGTGACACAACACTGTTGTACAGTACAGATGCGTTTTCCAGGAATCACATTTCAGACTGTCTCTTACAAGGGGTTTTATGCAATTACTTTCTATTTATATGCATTTCTTCCTGTGTTAGAGACATTGTGTACAGTAGGGAGGGAGGCAGAGGGTCAGCGGTAACATGATTTGCATCTTAAGGTGACACAGAAAGCGTTTTTTGAAGCCGACACTCCCCTTCTCATGGACCAGTTACACTCCTATCGACACATGCGACATCACAGTTGTTGTTTTTTTCTTGCTTAATGCAGCAAAATCTCCACTGCCAGTGGTTGAAATCAAACAAATCTCTTGCTGTTCATACATTCTGATTATTAATGGTATCTGTAATGATCCCAGCATTCCAATCGCTTCTGATGTGGATTCCCATTGAAACAGCCAGACCTAAACTTAACAAAATACCCAAATTTCTCCAAACAGGTTTTGCAAAAAAACAACTCAGAAGCAAATGGGCTAACATGAGAATGGCAGATCAGGCCTGAACCAGAACCTTCACGAATATCATACCAGAACATGCACTTTGTAATGAGACAACCAGACTACAAACAAAAACAGGATTACAGAAAAACTACCGACTTGATTTACATGAAACTTTGTGGAAGGCCAAGGAAGAACCCAATAAACTTTGGAGCAGATCTGGATCAAGAACAAGCAATGACAGCGGATCAGACTCACTGAATATCTCCAGACATAGTTAAGTGGTTGCACTTGAAGATTTGCATTTCATAGAAGACTGGACTGTTGGCCTTGACGGAGGTCTGCGCTCTCAAATTGCCGTCTTACATCCTTCTACTCGTCAATCCACTGAATGGAGAGGAAACATGGAGTGAATGAATTACTGAATGAAAGAATAGTTGTGAGAGTTTTCAGTGGAAGGAGCCAAGCAGAGTGAGAAGCATCTGAGGGACGCTTCGTTTGAATGTAAATGTGGGGATCAACCGTCTGATAAAGTGATGGAGGAGGAAAATGATCATAACCTCCTCCTCCTCCTCTTATCTCCTCCTCCTCATCCTCTCACTCTCCATTTCTTTCACCAGAGGGAAATCTCTAATTTCTGCTCTCCTTCATTTAGTTTCCTCTCTTTCATCTCACAGCACAGTCCCATCACTCTCATCCAGCTCTTCTCATTTTGTCTCTTTCTCGTCGTTCATCAATCTGCATGTATTTTCTTTTTAACATTTCTCCATGTTTACCTCTCATCCACTTTCATCTCTTTCCTCCCCACTCTGATTTTATTCTTTACTTTCTCACTTTTTTCTGGCCTCATGAGGACCTTCATTCACTTGGAAACTGTAAATATACATGGAAATATCCCAACAAGTACATTTAAATACACAATCCCTCACAGTCTAATAACTACATTATAGTATGTAGAGTGCAGGTAGGCCCATAATCCAGGTCTTCATTGAGTTACAGTTGACATTTCAGGTTATTACTGTCAGTGTGATCTGTCTGCATGAGACTGTTACTGAACCACGGAGAGACTGGGAGTTTCAGAGACTGCTTACATTTGAGGAAAGACTCATATGAACACGTGCTCAAAAACCCTGAGCAGAACAAATATTTCAATAAAGATTTTAGGCTTTGCTGAGGTGGAGAAGTTAGCATATTAAAGAGACAATGTAATAAACACAGACTTTTCACACTTTGATATCGCGACGCCTGCTTCTTCTTCTACTGGAAACAATACATTCACGTCCTGATCCTACTCATCATTTCAGGCCTGCACGCTGCCACAAAGACCAAAAAATAACCTTAAAATTAGAAGCTAAAGAGTGAAGGTTGTAACCTCCAAGTCCCAGGATTGAGTCCAGACCTCCTTGTTACATGTCATGTGAATCTTTTTTAAATACCAGTGGCATTTTGTTATGTTTATCCTATAATTTAATTTTGCCAACAGCAATTTAAAAGAACATTTCCATCACTCTTGACATGAGAATTTAAATGAAAAACTTGGCCGATGTGCAGAATCTACATAGATGGGAGAACACAAACAGCTTTTTTTGCTGCAGCACCAAAAAAAAAAAAAAAAAAAAATTGCAAACCTTAGCCCATTTATGAAAAACTCCAACCTTGTGTGACTTCTGAAAAACTGTAATTTACAGTCCTATGAGTCTTTCCATCTGCCTCTTAGTGAAATTAGAGCCTGTAACATTACCTAACAATGTAACCATATTAGAAAGGGAGGGAGGGAGAGAGAGTACCACTAATTTTACTGTCACCAGACTGTCTGGCTGCTGCTCAGTAATGTTCTGGTTTATGATTTTATTTCCTTCCGACAGAATGAACAAAAAAGGAGGACTGATAATAATAATAACAAATACTAAAAAACACAAAGGTCTTATGTCCTTTGTATATTTATGGATTCATACATTAATGCTGTTGGCAACACTCTAAATCTTTTAAATTTAAAATAGAAACCATATTCTGGTTATTTATTTATTGCTAGATTTATAGTGAAAAAACAGGTAATCGGGAGGAGATGACATTTATTAACTACATTACTGCACACCCGGACAATTTATAGAAAAGTAAGTTCTCTCCTTCAGAAGTTTGTTAGCAAGTTGGACATTATGCTGTTTTTCCAAAACATCTCTTAAAACAAATCAGTAACCAGTGAGTCAGTCAGTAACCAGTCAGTCAGTAACCAGTCAGTCAGTAACCAGTCAGTCAGTCAGTCAGTCAGTAACCAGTCAGTCAGTAACCAGTCAGTCAGTCAGTCAGTCAGTAACCAGTCAGTCAGTCAGTCAGTCGGTCGGTCAATGAACCAATCTCCTTCATTTAGACGTCCACATGTAGTTTGCTGGGCTGTCGTTGGTCTTTACTTCCGATTTTCAAACTAAAAAAACATGTCAGCTGTTATGGAAAAACATCAATTTTCTGAAACTATCCAGCAAAGTCACTTTCAGATTAATTTAAGATGAGAAACGGATCTAACAGCTGCAAAAACATGATTTATTTTATCCTGATTGCGTTTACACTGGGGGAACTCAAGTGCTCTATTGCAAAAGATCAGTCAGATTCAGCTAGTGGGGATGTTTCAAGATATCTACACCACCTTCTAGTAAATTGCTCATGAGTTTTGGTATTTTTTAGACTCACATTGTCTATTGATCGTCAGACCGGACACTAATTGGCTGTTTTCCAGTCTTACATTTGAGAGGTGAAACTGAGCTTGTAAAACGTCACATGGCTTTGCAGTATGTTCTCAAAACAACAGTTAGTCCTGCAGTGTAAGATATGATTGTCATTTGTAACTTGCTTGTAATTTAATTATGTAAAAATATTCTGGTTTATTTTAGTTAAAATTGGTGTAAAGACAGGTCGCAGTGAGTTCTACGTCTGTGAGATAAATGATTGTTTTTGTCAGTGGAGTCTGGTGGCACTTTAACGGCTGTTTCGTGGCTGCAGCTGAGGCGATCGACTGGGCCAATTCCAAAAGTTGTTTTACCGATAATCATTTAGACACCAAAATAAACATAGGACCCATGTTTAAAAAGCTGGTCAGGCCACAGTAGTCAGTAAGTCAACAGAAGTCAATCAGTCAGTTGGTCAATATTTTGTTTTGTCCGTGAGATACAGACAGAGAGGTTTTGTGAAGACCACCAATTGAGGATCCTTTCAGTAATCTCTGCCGCGCACAAACACAGTTATTATAACCAATAATTAACTCTGGCATCAGGCCTCTTTCAAAGGACACACACACACACTTATCCCACTGATTGACCTGGAGTGGACCTCTTGGCCTTCATTTTCTCTGCTGTGCGTTAATCAGATGGTGATTACAGAGGGAGAACAAGAGAGGAAGACACACACACACACAAACACAGAGAGGACAAGTGATGGAGAGATAAATAAGGAGACAGACATACAAAACACAGAGAAAGAAAAGAACGATAGGCAGAAGAAAGCAGGGAAGAAAGTGAGCAGAGCGATGGGTGCTGGTTGGATAATGACATGACAAGAGTCTTTGTAGTGTTCTTAACTGCTGGCTGACAGCCAGTTAGTCGGGTGGAAACACTTCTGCTTATAACTGTGAAGGACTCCCATTTACAGTCAAGTGGACCTCTCTTTACCACTCTCTCTCTCTTTTCTACCTCCTCCCTCTGTAATTTTGAGTGTATATCCAAATGGCTTTTACATAACAAACACCATTTGGTGGAAACGGTTTAATCTAAATATAAACATGTAAAATATATATTCAGTGTATTAACAAGGGTTCACCCAATTGGTCCTCACAGCCGTACAAAAATATTTTAATAAAGACACAAGTATTACAAAATTAAGTCCAATCGTGTTAATTAAAGTAGATCATACTGATATTATACTGCTGATTGTGTTTCTGTCATAATCCATGTCAACCAGCACAAAGGAACCTGTCATGACATGTTGGGAGAAATATCCCATTAACAGTCCTTTAAAGAAGTCATTTCATCATTTAAGTCTTAATCAGTTTGAGAGTTTCAGTTAAAGTGCCAGCAGATAAGGAGTATTTCAGTAGAACAGAAGGATTTAGGGTCACTCCTATCTCCTCACCACTGCACTGTGTGGCTCATCAGCCCGTTCCTGCAGAGGAAAACAACAGTCGAGCTTCAGTGAAAATGAAGCTCTTAAAATGCACTGCAGCAACACAAAGAGCTTCCTGTGCAGCAGGATAAGCCCAGATGTAGAGAAAAAAGAAAAAAAAGAGAAACGAACGTCACAGAGAGACGAGGAGTTGTTCTAATTTAGACAGAAAATGAGGTAAACAAGTTTTAAGAAGCTGGATAGGCTGCCGCAAACAGAAAAGTACACGAGCTACTGGAGCGCTGAGGCAAAGAGAAAGAAGACTGGCATTATCCAAAGTGTTTCAGCTGATTTAACCACACTGTATCAATGATTCCCTCACATTTCCCTGACCAGCGTCCTCCTGTGGCGGATGCAGGGTGCCACAAAAACCTCGAGAAGGACGGCGGGTGGGATGGACGGGTCAACCGAGCGTGTAAACAGCAGTTCACATGTCGTTTCATACAGGCGGTCAAGTTATCTAAACTTAACCAAGTCGTTTTTCTGTGTCTATCCCTAACCAAACCTTAACCATAACAGTGGTCAATCAGACAATGATCATATAAATCCCGTTTGCAGCTGTTGTTTGTAGCAGCTTTGAAAGGCATGATTACAACACGGAGTCCATAACTTTCTTATTTTTTCCACCAAAAGGCACATGTCCTCTTTCAGTAGCAGTAGCAACAGCTTAGAAAATGCTCATACTGTATGCTGATCCTTGCTTTGATTGATCCATCTATAAATCTGCGGCTGCTTTGCCTCTTGGTACCTCTCTGACATGTTTTTCTAATGTATCTCGCTCAAACGCCCAGCAGTGATTTGTTTTACTTGTATCAATATTGCAGAAATCACTGGCTCTTTACATAAGGATGAACTGCAAATTGTAAAACATGAAGCCACATTTTACATTTTAATGAGAAAAGTAGCGATCCTCTGCTAACCAAAGCAAAAGAAATGATGCTCTCCCTTTGTGTGTGTTTGTGACTCATCTACTCAGATTCAACACATCTAATTGCTTCAGAGAATGTGAACATCAACAGAAGTGCTGCGGGTTGCCACTGAGGTTTTTTCTCATGAAATAATTTCATGAACACAGTTGTAAAGATTAAATATGGAGGAAGACAAGCGAACAATGTGAAGACTAAAGGAGGGAGAGAGGAGTACGCCTACGCACTGAATCGTGACGTGAAGGATCAAATGGGAATCCCCGAGATGAGCGACGGGTCCAACAGAAGTGCATGTCAGTGAAGGCAACGTTCACCTAGATGTGACCTCCAAACACACGAGGAACCTAAAGGGAGATCGCATCATTTGTTGGAAAGAGAAACTAATCTGCATTTTAATTATACAGCTCCACCGTGGAGCATCTGCAGTGATGGATGGAGCTGCAGTCAATCGACGGGGTTGTCCAGCTGGAGCTCAAGGGTCTGCAGCTCTGATCCGCGTAGTGACATCTGACCGCGGAGGAACCCAGTGTCAACACACCTCAGTAAGGTCCAAGACTGCAGAAGAAAGAGGCGATTCTCACTCTTCAAATCTCCCAAAAACGCAGCGAACAAGAGACTGTTCCATCGGCGAATATCCCACGAACCTGTCCGTTTGCATCGATCATATTACAGAACACTGAACATAGCTTTTTTTCCCATTTACATAACATCGCCATGTTTGAAATTGAAAAGTCATTATAAACCACTCAGGGGTGCGTACATCCATATTATGTTTACTGTCACAAGCAAACACTGCTACACAACCTACTGTGCTGTGTTATCTCCTAACTTATTTAAATTCAAACTCATGAACAATGAAAAAGCTGTCAGAAAATTTATGATCTGTGTTCAGATGATTCATAGAAGATACGTGGAGGAATCTGAATTTCTATATTGTTTGTCATTGCTGTACATTTATATAGAATTGATTACACGTCATTTGGATTATTTTGCAGTTCCCAATATAATGTTGTATCAGCACTATACCAGTATTGTATTATAATTGAACATTGTACCTAAACTGAAGGTAAAATGAGGACATTGAATGCTGCACTACCAAGCGAGAAATCAGAGGAAAAATAAATACAAATTAAGAAAAAACATAAATCAAATATGTTTAGTATGTGGGCACTAAATCGCACAAACATAACAAATAATATTAATTAAACAATACCTACTTCTCAGGATACAGACGGTGAGTCGCACAGCTCGGTTCATACAGAGCTAAATGAGGTCTGACTCTCATGGAAATTAATCAGGCAGTGTTTTGCTTGCAGGGCAGTGATAAGGCAGAAAATTAGCTGCTTCTTACGTCTCCACCATTTGTTTAGGCCTCTGATTTCCACAGTGTAGAGCTGAGTGACAGGAGGGAAGGACAACTGTGTGTCACACTGTGCTCAGGATGTGCAGAGCTGCTTATTGAGCTGCTGTCAGACGGGGGTTGAGGTCACTTTGACACCAAGGGGTTTCTGTTGGAAATCATTTGACACCTTTCTGACGGGTCCATATAGTAAAATAACAGAAAATAACAGCGCTTTCAACTCAGGTGGCAGTCTGTTTACAATGCAATATTTGTTTACCTCGGAATAACTGGATAATGTATCAGAACTCGTAGGGCTGCTACTACTGATTATGTGTTTGTCACTTAAGTTATTTTTTAAATATTATTTCAGTTATTTTCTCCCTAAGCATTTAGTTTATACAGTTTTAATGAGGCTCATCACAATTCCCTGGAGTCTAGGCGATGAAATGTATTCAAATACCTTCTTTCTTTAGTTTGATTTTCACCGACCAAACGTCCAAAACCCAAAGATATTTAATTTGCAATTATCTTTTGAATGACTAATCCATTAAGTGACTAATTGTTTCTTCACTAGGGTTCAGTCACATCTCCCTTTTCTACCTGATGAACTGCAGGAGTTGAACCTGCCTTATCAACTATCAGTGATTGCCATTTCACGTCCCAAATCTAGAAAGTACTGCTCACTACAGAGCAAACTGTCTTCTATCATGCAGGGAATAGTGAACGAGTGACTGATGGGGTGATACAGGCACAGAAATGGTATTGATCCTCTGTTTTCATCATATCTTGGCTTTACTGCATCACAAAGTTACATGTCATATCCATTATAAACATTATTCAAGACACTCTTTGGCTCATCGCAAGCAAGAAAAAGGGAATCACGTGACATTAACGGGGGCTCTGTTCCATTTAGCTTTGCCAGAGATCAGACCTGGTACTGTGATGCATGATACTGAGGCTCTGGCACAGCTAAATGGTACGTAGCCACTACATATGTTATAGCTAGACCTTTGTTGTTTGCCGTAAGAGAACTCTACGACAAGCTACTTCTAACTAGTAGCTTGTCGTACTAGTCGTACTTAACTACGACTAAACTATTATTTATTGATCCTGGTTATTGATCCGACACTTTGTGTTACAGTTTGTTACACACTTATATCATAACTGCATGTTTATTTAATAATCTCACAGACCTCTGGATGAACTCACAAATGGAACCGTCCTCCACGTCTGTACACACCTGATTTAACAGTGAAACGACAGACAAGCTGCTCTTCCTCGTTATTCTTACATTGTTTGATCACCTCCCCCCTGGTACAGCTGTAGTTTGAGATTCGGTGTAGAAGAACAAACTCCACAGTTTGTGTCTCAGTGATGTAAGAAAGAAAACTAAAATCTGAAGGTATGTACTGTATGTAGGCCGCCGCTGGTCCTGTGTGTGTGTGTGTATGTGGGAGATGGTGCGTTATTGTGTTTGTGTGCATTAGTGTGTCTGATAGGTGAACAGCCTCAAGGTCCATTAAAAATGCATTGAGGAGGGCGACACTCAGCACTTCTCCATGATTGTATTGATTTCCTGAGCAGGTGGCTCAGACTAATATCTGATGGTATTACTGTTTGTTAAATATTCATGATGGCTATCACTTTACATACGCAAGAAGCTGTTTAGGTACACACTAACCCATGGAGACGCTCAGGCATGTAGCAATGGATCTTAAGGGATAATTTCAGTCTTGGTTCTCTATCTGTTCATGTTTTTATCCCCATTTGTGCTTCTAGAGCAGCATGCAGTGTTTCAAATATTCCCCTTTTAGATACAAAAGACAACACTGAACGACACTCAGAATATATAGCCACACTAGAAGCTGCACCTACACACAGTGGTGCTTAGAGCTAAAGGCTTAATGCACATAATGCCTGTGGTCTTAAACCCTCCTCATCAACAGTTTCAACAAGCAGTCAAATCCAATTCAGCTTTGGCGTTTGACTCTCTGGGAACCTTTGAGGGACACGATAACAGCAGTCCAACTGCAGTCAGGAGCATCGAAGTGTTATAACATTATAATGCATTACTTTCATGAATAAATCACACACTATTCTGCAGTTACCACAACAAAACTACCGGTTCGCATTTTACCATCACAGTGTCATTATGAAATCCAACTGACAGACACGAGATTTCCCCCCAAACGGCCCTCTCTCTCTTAAATATCTGATGCCATTTGGTGAAGACTTACCACATCAGAACTATGAGTGCATTGCAGTTTGTCAGGGTGAGTAATTGATTTTCTTCAGTGCTAATAAGTTAGAGTTGACAGCTTTTCACTTGATAGTTGTTTGTCCACTGACTGGGCCCACATGGCTCCAGGGCAGCTGCTCCAAACTCTGTGGCTGAAGGATTGCAAATTAAATCTAAACTTTCAGAAATGTAAGGTTTTTATAGGCCAGACTGTTCATTTCAAAAACTGTGGATGTAGCACCTTTGACATCAATCACAGTTTTCTGGAGGGAGGCTCTGAATCGTGGAGATGGATTTACTGTTTGTATTTCACTAGACAAACTGGGGAACTTCAGTACACTCAGAGTTTACTGGTAACCACTGGTGTAAACGCTGGCATATTGCTGAAGTTTTACACATTCATGTTGCCCTTTGTTCTAATCCTGGCAGAGTTGCTGTGTGTTTTCCTGTAACCTTTCAAATCACCTTGCTCCACTTTCCCATTTTTTAGTCTGGGATGAAAAACAACAAACAAGAAAAGTCATCATTAAATGGAAATAAGATAAAAAATGAATCAAATGATAAATGGATGGATGGTCATTAAAATAAATATTTGTTATGTTTGTTAGACTAATTTAAATAAAAGTAGTAATAAAAAAAGTAGTGTTGACTATTTGAACAGCCCTGTAACACAGTGGCACCATAAACTACAGTCTCAAACTTTACCAATGACTTTGAATCAACATGTTAAAGACATTAGTTTCATACAAAAAGGAAAGGATATTATATTGCCTCTCATTATAGGTTTGTTATTCTTCTCCGTCCATATGCTCAGACTTCACTGTAAAAGTGTAGGTGGGATGTTTTCAGCCTGGTCAAGTCAAGCTTTATTTATACAGCACATTTCACACAGAGGGCAACAAAATGTGCTTCACATAAAGTAACAATACGAGTATGATGCATTCATGCAAGTGCAGAATATAAATATGCACATAAACAGGTGTCAAATTATACAAAGAATCAGTGCAAATCTGCAAAACAGCCACACCCACTCACATACACACCTACAAAGAACTTAGTCCAGGTCTCTTCTCACTGTTCTGCTCATCTCCATCTCATTTTTCTGACAACTTAATGTTGCAACAATCTGCCAGCAGAAGTAACATTTCTGTACCACCTCTCTTTTATCTGGGAAAGTTTGCTGCTCTAACAATGAGACATCTCTTTTCTTTCGTATCAGGGCAAGTGACTGGATCCTGACAGTGTTATGTTCTCCGTGCTCTTATACATTTATCATCTCCCTATCCTCACACAGCGATCCGGAGACACCTGTCACAGCTGGAAGCACGCTTATTGCTCTCGCAGCAAACGTCGCTTGTACGACGACGCGCTGCCTCAGCCACGAGAACACAAATGATGAGCTCGGTTATCTGAGCGCTTTTCAAAATACAAAACAACAAAATGGAAGCATCATTTCCCAAAAGTCGGTTCAAATGAAATGCCGAGCTTAAGAATACAGAACACCCGATCAAAAGTTTTACAATTTCATCATTTAATTTAAGCAAACTGTGTAGAGGCATCACTGCTTTCAAATGGTGAATCTCTCATTTTATAATGACATATAATGAAAACTTGTTGAGAAAGAACAATATCCTTGATTGCTTCTTCTTCTACAGAAATATTTTCAACAGAGAAGTGAAGCAGAACAAAACAGCCTGATCATATGTCTCCAACATCAGCACCCAGCAGCAGGGACTCTCCTGTTCGTGATGGGAAAAGACACCAGAGGCCCAAAAGAGGAGAAGACTGAGGATGGACGAGGCAACTCAGTCGGATTTCACAGCAAATCTGTTTCTATTGTTATTAATAACAGCAACATACGAGGCAGCACTTTCAGCCATAAATGCTAACAGACCAGGATAACGACGTTGTTTGGTCCAACAGTTTGATCCGCAGTGTGATCCCTCAACAACTAATGCATCATTTGCCATCGCATTTGATTCAGAAAACAGAGGAACCATAAATGATCAAAATTCATATTTGATTAACACAATTCATGACAGGATACTTGTGACACCATTTCAACATGGTAGTATGCTGTAGAGTATATGTATCTGAATAAGCCAACTGTATCTAATCATTATTTATACTGCTTGTCCTTAAGGGTCGTGGGAGGCCTGGAGCCGATCCCAGCTGGGTCCCAGGCTGAGACCCATCCACACCTATGGGACAATTCAGGGTCACCAGTTTACCTTTTTTTATAAATGCTAAAATATGCATCCCATGCTTGACAAAACTTTCGATTTTCCTCCTGAAATTTCAATTCCCCGATTTATTCCCCCCACATGATAAAATTTTAAAAATCTCCCCATAATTTCATTAGAAATAGTATCACTGCTGTTTGTGATTGTGTTTTTTATTACGTACTTATTCCACATATTTGTCAGTTGTGTCTAAATGGAGAGCGAGCGAGACGAGCACACACACACACACACACAGAGGTGGGATAAAGATCAGCTCTATGTGTGATCGGAAAAGAGCAGCGGAGTAGAAACGCTTGTTGACCAGCGCAGAGAAATGTGATTCTAATGTGAGCAGCGACTCCACGGCTCTGCAGTGATACACAAACAAACACAGAAAACGCAGATATATTTCTTTGGGTGTGCATGGTGATACAGTCACAGCTTAATTAATCCCCTCTTTTGACACAGTGCATTTGGCTCACCCAATGGGCGATGACACACACACACACACACACACACACACACAGCAGATGGTTACTCTCCTGGATACTTAGCATGCCATCGCTGCTTCCGTTTCAAAACACAGACATTAAACACGCTCAAGATAATAACTCAGGTACTGATGAGATGCCAGATCAGATTACACACACACACACACACGAACATGAACGTACAAACACACACACACACACACACACACACACACACACACACACACATAAAACATTCCAGTTGTGTAGTTGCTCCTAATTAAGAGTGCTCAGTTAGTATCGCAGGGACTGGGCACAGCTGCTGGCTTCAATGCTGTAACAGGTGTGTGTGTGTGTGTGTGTGTGTGTGTGTGTGTGTGTGTGTGTGTGTGTGTTCTCTTTGACATACCAGCCACATGAACCAGTGGCTGAAACATATCTACCTGCCTTTCCTCTCGCAGCCACCACGGCAAACCAAAAGCAGAGTTTTGAATGTGAACAGAGATCTGTCAGACGGATCGCAGCAGCCGCCATGTTGGACGGCGGACAACTGAACGAGAATGAGAAGACAACGAGATCACACGGTAAACACTGAGGACACGGCAGCCACAATTTTACAAGGTTTTCATTTCCAATTTTTCCCTGTTTCATACGTCTGTTTGATCACAGGAAACATCTTTTTTCATCAAGCCAAATGAACAAAATGTTCTACGTTTATTGAAAGTCTTTAAAAGGGAATTAGTGACAAATGTCCATGCATCAATATCAGTTTAGAAGTTGGCCAATGAGTAACAATACCAATCTAAGGGATTGCTATCTAGACTGTTATCAGATTTCTTTAAAATATCCAAATATTGATATCAGTATCAGCCTAAAAAAGAAACAAGGACAGTCGGGCTGTACTATTATCATCACGTCATTAGACAGATATATGTATGTTTTCCCTGGTTGCTGTTTTAATTTCCTGTTCCAGCCATTAATGCAAATTCAACACCTCCATTCACCTACTGACACTGTTTTTCACATTAAAAGCCTTCCTGCGGGATTTTATTGTGAAATGTTTGTAGAAATGATTGGGTTGAATTCACAGCAGGTTAAAGGATTTTCACACCCACGCAGGTGTTTGGATTATTCTTGCTGATTACATGTTTGCTCAGGTGAAGTTTGGTGGAAACATGCTGATATGCAGAATTAAGCGTAGCAATATGAATAAGGTTGTGAGGTGTCCCCTCATTTCTTTTTCCCTCCAGCCCCCTTTTTTCCTGTTTCAGATATATAAAAACAGTTTAATAGAGATGCATTGACTCATCATATCGCAGTGCAAGTATGAAATATGACAAAACAGAGAGGTCTATGGTGATCAACCTACACCAGAGATGCTTTTGGGGAAACAAGACCCTGGGTCACAACACAGTGACATAACATTATGATTCAACGATCATATCTAATGTCTTTATCATCACCCACTGATTCTGGATACAGATTGTGTTCTGCAGTGATTAATTCATTCTGTGACTGATTTCAGGTCCCACAATATAGATTATGAAACAGTGCAGAAATCACTGCAGAAAGCTCAGCATCCATTTTGTATGTTATCCTGCCATTAGTTTGATTTCTCTTTGCTTACAAACCTCCAAACACGAGCCAATTAACCAACACTCGACCAAACATGCACAACAGAGCTTTTCCAATCTGATAAGTCTGCAAAGACTCAAATGTGAAGCTTAACATCTACTGTTTGGAGGATCAAATGCACCTTAAAGATGATTAAAAAAAAAAAATTAAAACAACTTCCATCCCTGCCAGATAAAACTGTGACCACTTCACAGAGTGGACTCGATGTTAGTGATGTTCCTCAGTAAATGATTTTTCAGTTGATGAGATTTTTTTTTTTCCACCAAAGTCAATACACATTACACTCTTTGGAAATAAACTTTTCATTTGTTCATCATAATTTACGGCCGTTGTTTTCCGGCGTTCATTTCCAGAGCTATTTAGGTCTGTTTCTTTTAATCGATCATTGTGCGGCTAATTTGGGCCTGCTGACTTTGGTAGTTAATTTTAAAAGTAATTTCAAAGTGTTGCTTTTAGCTGTTCATCTTGGAAGCAATTTAGGGCCACTGATGGTAGAGAGTCTATTTAGTGACGCTGCTGATTAACTGAGCAGAACAGAGGAGGCAGGAGTGAAACTGTATCTGCGAGAATTTGCAGCGACTAAAACAAAACCCAGAATGTTGCCAAGAAAGGTGAAAATGTTCCTTTAGATAGATGCTCAGAAAGACACATATACCCACACACGTATACACTAAACCCCACACATCACACACAGGGCTGCGTAGAGTACGTGGGCGGTAACATCGTAAGCCTGCCAGAATGTACTGTGAAACTCTCCATGTTGTCAAGTCAAGTCAAACCTATTTGTATAACCTTTAATCACAATTACAGTCTGAAAACGCACACGTTTTAGCACAGAAAACAAATGTTCAGTTTGTTTCTGCTTCAAGACAAATCATCATACATGCATTAGTACTTAGGGGTTAAATAATTTTTCAAATTGAAATCATCAACATTGGGATAAATGTTACTCAACTAGACCAACTAGTGGGTTTAGTGTTTAAACAAACAGGCTCTAATGCAGATATAATTACAAAGTTCCTTGTAATTTAAGATATTTTTAAAAAAATGTTAAGTCTGGCTGTAAATGATTAGTTAGTGAAGCGGTAATGTTATTCATGGACTGTGTTTACCCTCTTGGTGCCAGCAGCTCAGAGAGCTGTTGTTGTGTACAGGACATTGTGCTCTGATCACACTGCATCCAAGACAGGAAACAGATTTTGTTTTCCCTCCCACCCACAGTCACCGGTTCATCCCAAACTCTGATAATACTGGGACGTCCTATGAACGAGTGAAGCTTTAAAAAACACGTCTGCGTTTATTCACACATTCAAACCTTACAGCTGTGAAGTTGTCATGTGAATCTGAGACAGGCACACTTTACATTCTGTTTTCACAAGCAGTGGATAGTGGCAGCCTGTTTCAAATCAAACTCTTGATAGAAATATTTCAAATAGAAATCCCCACCCAAAGACTTTAATACTGAGCATCTCCTGATAATGAGTCAAATCTTATATTTGGAGCTCTAGCTTTAATGGATCTGGAGCTGACAGACCTTAAGCCATCACTCAGAAACAGATCAGGTTTTATATAGAAGACGCACTGATTAATAAAAAACAGAAATTCCATTTATACATATTACTGTTTTGCAACACCGAACACAATAGAGATAAACAGAATAATTCTGTTTTATGAACATAAATGTGAAGGTCACAACATGTTGACGACGTACTTCATTTGTTCCCTTACAACATCCATTCACTGCAACCGAAGCATCATTACCACTTTTTATGGTTATGTTTAGATACTCATAGGACTCTGTAAAGGAAAGATCATGTTGATGTTAACAGTACAAACATGTTTTAAGTGCTTTTGTTGCCTGAACCAAACTACATGCAGGATAAGGAGGCAAACCTGGTCTCCAATGCCAAAGTGCTTTGAACAGCACGCGACCGCCCCGACTACCTGTCTAAGACTTGGGTTAGGGTTATAAAGAAAAGAAAGAAAACTGCTGCCATAATCCAGGCAGCACTTAACATTTCCCTCAACAATTATCTGGTTAAAGAAATCAGTAGTTAACAAACATAATTTCTAGGAGACAGATTCGTCATCTACAATCCAAATGACCCAATTCGGGGTCCTGAGCCCACTGTTGAGAACCTTTGGAATGGGTCCTCTTCACCCTGGTTAGGTATCAGCCAAACTTCCTGGACAGACGGGATACATTTACATTTTACAGCCAGAGTTGACCGTGATTTGACTGCTAGACGGTATTGAATTTCATTCTTTAACTGCATCACAGCTTCATTAATACTTTAAGGCTCGTGGCTCCTGTTACTGATGCACAGCCGACTGTATAGAGTTATAGAGTTCCTTATACACACAGTCTGCGTCAAAGTTGTGAATAATTAAACTACATACAGTATGTTTGACAGCCTCATTAAAGCAGTTTGGTGGGTTAGATTATATCAGGCTGGCTGGAGGCGACGCAAGCGCAAATCCTCGTCTCTCAGCCGGCAGTGAATTTCCTCAGTACACTGCTGAGAAAAAGAAAGGAAGGAAGGGTGCAAAGATGGGAAGATACCGATTCTATACTGTCCCATGATGCACTTGTGGTGGTGAATTACAGACCTACTTTAACAGCATCACATAATGGCTTTATTTATCGTCATTATCGTCACTGTTTTGCAGTCATCCATGCAAACTAGCAGGGCCCAGCCCAGAAGTATGACCTCCTGCTGTGTGATGTTAATTTCATTAGTGTGAGGAGGATTGTGGGAGTCTTGTGAAAAATCACAGCTAGGAGGTGAAAATTTCTACTTAAAAAAAAAGAAAATGTTTCATAATCACAACTCTTACATGCTTTTATCAAGTAGACTCTGCATTAGAAGAAAGAAGAAAGCCTAGTGCTGCACACTTCTATTGAGTTTAATTGCACACAAGTATTGTAAATTAAAGTGTTTCACCCTGACTCAAGTGAATTTGTCTGTGCGAGGGCAAACACAGAGGATTAATTTATCCACTGGTGTCAGTTTAAACTTTGGACCTTTAATTATTGTTCCTTATTCAGACCAAATGATGTAATTATTCGAATGTTAAGGACACATCTGTCCTCCAGGTTTGGACAAAACAGTAAAAGTCTGCAAAAACAAAACAAAAACCATCTACACTCAGAAATGGAACAAGTTGTATTTAACAATCAGGTCAGAGTAGAATTGTAAGGCATTAAAACTCCCCCAGGGTCAGAGGCCAAGACTCAGACAGTGCTTCAGAACAGCTCTCAGTCCTTTCACACCTCCCTCCACTGACGACAGGAACTTCGTCCTTGGCTTTCTTTGTGTTTTGAATATGTAGAAGCCTTCTCCCTCACTGCATACAGTATAACTCATGCAGACAGATTTATGACTTTCAATAAGCTTGAGGCCGCGCAGCACAGACGGGCTGATCTTCTCACCAAGAAAAACAAATATCAAAAATTTAGTCGAGACATAAAATATGAATTTATTAACCCGATGGCTCACATGCAAAGACAAAGAAGATAAACAGGAAGAAAGAGAATACTAATTAACTGTGAGTAAAACACATGGAAGTCCTTGAATAATCTATACACATACTGTATATACATATATAGATATAGATATGTATATATCTACATATATCTATCTATATTTATTCTATCTATATATCTATCTATCTATCTATCTATCTATCTATCTATCTATATATATATATATAAATAGATAGATAAAGTTAATTAATTATTTTTTGCAACAATTAATAAATAATTAAGTAAGCTAAAATGTTAAACATTCTCTGGTTCCACTTTCTCCAGTGTGAGGATTTTCTAAGTTTCTGTGTTGTATATGATTGTAAACTGAATATCTTTGGGATTTGGACTATTGGTCGGAGGGGAGAAGACATTTAAGAACATCATCTTTGACTCTGGGAAGTCACTTTTCATTATATTCATTATTGATTAAACTAACAATTAACAGATTCATCAAATAACAAAAATAATAAGGAAAGCAAATTGTTACCTTCAGCTATAGTGCTTTTACTACTATGAAATACATTCTTGCAGAGTTTTGTTGTGAATATTTCCCTTATTATAAATAAGGTGGATCTGGTTGACTTGTTGTGGATGGACTGAGCAGACTGTCTTTATATGACAACATTTTGATTTAAAGTTTCTATTCTATTCTGCTTCGCTGGTGTTTTCCTGCTTTGATCATGTGCAATGAACTTTTACCATCTCAATAAACAGAATTGAACTGAAGTGAAAGACGCAGACAGAGAAAAAGAAGGAAAGAGGAGTGGATGAGAGGAGGATAGAGAGACCCAACAAAAGGAGAGAGAGAGAGAGAGAGAGATGGAAGCAGACGAAGACAGAGGGAGTGAGATGTGAAGAGATGAAGGGATGGAGGGATGCAGATAGAACCGATTGTTCTTCCAGCAGAGCAGCTATCGATTGTTCTTCCAGGCAGAGACGTCCACATTAGCAGAGAACGCTGCATAGTGTGACCTATTTACAGCTGCTATAATTACACACACACACACACACACAGAGATCACACACAATCACGCATGCAAACACACAGCAGGAGGGGGAATCACACGCATACGTGATAGGTATGTAATCAAACACACATACAGAGGAACCATAAACAAACATTACCGCAAATTAACTGCTGATGAGATCAAATTACACAAAAACACACCAATTATACCCAATTCAATGCTGTTTATACCACTTATACACACACTATACTGTATTGCACTTCGTTATAAAATCCTATATCATGGTCATGCAGAACACTTGATTCTGATTGGCTGGTTTGAGTTGTTACTGGGCAAATGCCTATTTTCACTGTAACATTTATTCTAAGGTCGGCTGCTCACAGCGGCTGCGTTTACATGGACTCTAATATTCCACTAATGATCAGAATAATAACCCGATCAGAATAAAAGCCAGGAGTGACGTTATTTGGACGAGAGGTTACTGCTGCATCTATCCTGATCCTTGACCAGCAAATACTGTGTGTGTGTGCATGTGTGTGTGTGTGCGTGTGTGTTTATAGCGGGTGGAACCACATTGTGCGTGTCAATAAAGTTATATCCTAATTAAATGCTTCGGGGCATGTAAACACACATCTCATATTAAGCTTAAATATTGTCCATGTGACCCCCCCACAGAGAATCACCACCCTCGGTGTCCCCTCAGCACTACAGAGCGTTTTAGCATCCTTAACATCATTATTTTGGTTTTTTTGGTCTCAGCGCTCTTTTCCAGATGCAGGAAGATGATTTCCAAGCTCCAAAAACCATAGTGCCCTCTACCTGCCCCGCACCAAACAACAGACAACTTTAACCCAACAACACGCCCGACATGAATACTGGTCTCTGTACAACTGTGTCTCTCTCTACCTCAATCCCTCTCTCCGAAGAAACTTGCTCAATAAGAGGGAGGAAAGAGGGAAAGGTAGAATGGTAGGGATAAAGAACAAGAGGGAGAAGACGAAAGGACAACTACAGAGATTTTGCATTTTTATTTTCTGTCCGTCTTCAGGGTGACAGAACAACAAAAGCAACAAAGATTAAATCTGACCTTTTTGTGGTTTAAATTGTGAGTCATTTGCATGGCAGAGAGAGGAGCATGAATCATCTGCAGGAGCCACGACTCTGACCTCTGCACTGTACACTGTTGACTCACATATGGTACGGCTTTATTTCAACATCTGAGAGGAAGGCTCAGACGGCCTCTTTTTAACAACATCCTGCTTTATATTCATACAGTTCCAGAGACTCTCCGGTCAGAGCTGCCAGTATAGTGGCTTCACCGCATCGCCTCCTCCTTCAGCTCGTTATATCTTCTCAGCTAAGACCGAGACTCCATTTTCACCTGGTATTAATATGCTATACGGATACACACCTTATCTGGATCAACCGTAAACATCTACAGCAGTAAAATGCAACGTACACATGAATGCAGCAGGAATATTAATCCAGAAACATCAGAGATAATAAAACACTGACAGGGAACATTTACCTGCACTATGAGCACTTTTACTTTAAGTAAATTTTGCTGATAATACTCACATACCTTTACTTAAGTAAGGTTTAGAAGGAGCTCAGCTAACAGGGAATCCGGTTTGTTTTCTAGCATTAAACGGACATGGTGATTCATTTAGTGTGAAGCGATGAGTGAAGAGTTGGACAGTCTGTAGCCACCGATGAGAGAAAACATCATGGGAAGACCTGAGAGGTTCCTGCGCCTGTTTATTCCTGGTTGATCCTCGAGCAAGGAGAACACACTGACTCACCGGCTGATGACACACACTCACACACACACACACACACACACACACACACACACACACACACAGATAAAATGAAGATAGAGACATAAAAGTGTTGTGATCACAGAGGAGAGCATTCAGTGAGTCAATATCAGGGCAACTTTCATATCAACTGAGGAAATGTGTCTGTGTGTATGTGTTTTGGGGGTGTTTGTATAGAGAGAATTGAGATACACATCAACAGAGATGGAATCAAAAGACCCAAAGTAAAAATAAAACTACATAGCTCACAAACACACACACACACACACCCTGCAGCCCATGTTTTATTGGCTTTGGTTTTAATTTCAGAGACGTTTTAATGAACTGACCTACATGAAAAAAACAGCAGGATGCAGCCTTTTGACTTGAAGTTATCTGATACACAAAGTCACATGTTTAGGACTTGATGGACAGTTTAGGACTGGGACTCAATGACCACGTTTACACGCACAAAATGTTCCGTTTTTTGCCCAAATAATATTCCTATTATGCTACTTTCATGTCTAATGAAAATGAATGTTCCAATAATATTCCCGTTTACATGCAGCTGTTCATACTCTGCCGTCAACACCAGCTGATAACAAAGTCTTTCTAAGTGTTTAACAGTCGGTGTGTTTCACCTTCCCTAATACATTCAGAAAAAGGCCTGATTCAGAATATGCTGTTTAAATGTCATGTATCTATAATTTTAAATATTGTCATATTCGGAATAATAGTGGAATATTAAGTGCATGTAAACGTAATAAAACTCTCCTATCTTGACTTGACTCAATACTCCATAGCCAGGACTTGAGACTTAATTGTGACTTACAAAGTCATTTTTGTGCAAATTCTGTGTCTAATCTGTGAACATACAGTATGTGATATGTATGTGTGTTTGTATATTTCTCATATGTACATAATGTGTTTGTGTCGTGTTTTAGCACAGCAAACAGCCAAACTAAATCCAAACAGTGAACAGCCTGGGAAGCTGACTGTGTGTGTGTGTGTGTGTGTGTGTGGTGCACAGCTCTCCTTCCCCTCCAAGCAGTAATTGTCTCATAATTATTATTCATCATAGAGTCTTTGATCATGCAACTCTCTACTGATATTAATATTATCATCTACTGGAGAGAGAGAGATGGAAAATAGACGAAGAAAGAGGGAAGCAATCAAACAATAACTTGAAAGGCAGAAGCTCCCAGAAAGTAAAAGAGAGAGTGTTAGTGAGGAAGAAAGAGAGAAAGAAAAGTGAGATAAAGTAAAGAACGTGTGACATGGAGAGAGAGGGGGGGGATGAGGAGGTGGAGAAGGAGGACCGCGAGTGTGACAATGATCACAAAAAGACACTCGGCAGAAGAAGGAAGGAAGGTGGCAGAGGATGACCGAGAGAGAGCGAGAGCAAGTGTGAGAGAAAGATGGTGAGAGGTGCGACTCAAAGGAAAAGAGAGAGATAGAGAGAGAGAGAGAGAGAGAGGTAGAGAGAGAGAGAGAGAGAGGGAGAGAGGGAGAGAGAGAGAGAGGGAGATAGGGAGAGAGGGGGAGAGAGAGAGAGGGAGAGAGGGAGAGAGGGAGAGAGGGAGGGTCGTGAGGCAGAAGGAGAGCACCGGAGAGGACACACAGTTAATAAATCCTGCGGAGGATTGTCCACAAGACTCATCACGACTCACAAACGCTCCACCATCCCAAAAACTGCACATTTATTCCTGCATTAAGGTCTTGTATTTCAGAATAAAAGCAACATAGAGTTTAGAGAATCCATCAATATTTAGATATGTATGTATCACTGCTGTCACTGTCACCTTTTAATGCAAAGAAAAATGGAAAATGTCTCACCACGTAAACTAAAGAATGTTGGATGCCAAAACTTCCCCAGAAGTTGTTTAAATTTAATGATTTTTAGTGGCACCGAAGGGGAGAACGAGTCCCGTATTTAACAAGTTTAAGTTCAAATTAGAGAAAAATATGAAAATGTTGAAACAGTAGACAGATCATGTGAAATGTTTGGGTCGTCCCCACCAATGATAACAGAATATGGAAGATATGTTAAATTGAATGATATCTGCCACCTGAAGATATGTGGTAGAAGATGCACATGTATCATGTGAGCTGTATGTTAAGTTGGGAGCAGACGAAAGAGATAAAATAACTAAATACAGCCGACAAATGGCATTTAAATGTTATGATTTCACAAAGCTCCCAGCTC
>CM062202.1:1892500-2022500 GCA_031216445.1 Lateolabrax maculatus
GGGATACTGTGGATAAATCAACTCCCAACTACAAACACAACAAACACAAACTCCTGCTTCTTACACTTTGTTTCTGCAGGTCACCAAACTGATGACTAAAGCAGTAAATGTTGCAGGTGCAACCGAGCTTACAGAAGAGTGAGAGTGGCTGTAGCTCAGGTAGAAGAGACCGGAGGTAATGGCACCACACACTCAGGTGTCCTTGAGAAAGACACTGAACCCCAAATCGCTCCTGATGTGTGTTTGCATTGGAAGTAATGTGAGCTGCTTTGGAGAAAAGTGTTTTTCCAAACAGCTGTAATGTAAATCAATCAAGCACAGTCTGCACATGCCCCCACTTCTGAGGAGGGATCTAATCAGGCAGAACAACACTTGTGTGGCTGTTAACTATTGGTGTGTAGAGCCTTTAACACATTTATAACAACATTTATTATGGAGACAAAGTAAAAACTCCTTCCTCTGTCCCTCTTCTGTGTCAAACTAAAGCCTGTATCTTTTCTAAAACATACAAAACACGTACTTTACTACCGAGTAGTCACATTTTACTACCCATACACCACTCATTTCCACTATTTTACCTCTGAACATGTCAGAATGAACTATTACATATAACATAGAATAGCATTGCCTGGAGATAATTTGTTTTCCAGCTGAATGACACTGCTGGTTAGTTGCCTGCCAGACTTTCAAGTAAAGAAGACTCACTTTAACTGGCCTCAATCTAACACTTAACATTTGTCAGGTTGTTTCCGGCTCTGCTGGTCTCCATTTATAATTATTCCAAACACATAATCAGAATAAGAGCATTAAAAATTCCATTATAGGCGACCTACCTGAGTTTCTTGGGGGAAGCAGGGAGTCCTCAGGTAGAGTCTGTCCTTTATTGGGGAATTCACATTCGAGTCACATCACTGGCCTCAGGGTTACAACGGGATGACAAGCTAACAAGGACACCCTCCTACCTGCAGAAAGGCAGAGAAAGAGGAGGCGGGGAGGGAGGTGGAGCGATGGAGAGGAGAAAGAAAAGAAATGTCAACATGTTGCATCATTAATTCATTAGTATTCCTGAAGCTTCTTTGCTTCTGTTGTCTGTCTCTGCTGTCACTTTTCCTCCCTCCCACCTCTTCCTCTCCTCTCTCAAGACGTCCATTAAGGGCTCCTCTACCTCTTCTGCTTTCTTCAAACTTCCCCAGCAGGACTCAGTGTGAAGAGGTCATTTTATGGAGGCAAATTTTTCAAGCTGCAGACAAATGCCTGTTAATCCTTTTTAGTTTCCATGTCAAATGACGTTGGGATACATAGTTTTAAACATTTTAAGGTTTATCCTCATTTCAGCAGGATTTCAGGTATATTCTAATGTGTACTTACAATTGTTGTTGTACAATAGTAAGTCCTAAATTCCACCTAAAACACTCTCTTCTTAAAGGTGATGAAGCTGTTTAAAAGCTGATTTTAGCACCTCGACCACACTTGAGTTAATGGAAGGTTTTTGCCAACTGACATCCAAACACAGTTGATATTTCATATTTAATTGGATGAATTAACCCAGAATACAGGACGAATCCTGAATTATCCTGACAGTTTATAGGGAAAGAGAAGATTCTTGATATATAAATGCACAAAGCCGGTGACGTTTACTTCAACATTCAACAACCACACAGGGAGAAATCCTTCAGAGAGGAAGAAGAGATGCAGTTTTCTTCGGCAGATGAAAACGATGTGTTTTGAGTAAGTGGCACGATTCGCTTTTCTCCTCTCACTTTCTTACGTTCCTCATCACTCTGCCCACCTACACTTTGTAACCGGCAGCTGATTGTTCATGTGCGCTCTCTTGGGTTTCTCTTAAGGCATTCTGGGAAATGCAAGAAACCGCTAAGTGAAGCTGACGAGGAAGGTTGAGGGAAAGCGGATGCACCAAAAAATATAAATTAGAGCATTTCTTCTGTGAAGAACTCCTGGAACACAGCGAACATCACACACTGACGATATATAACATTGTGCCAACAAGGCGCCTGAAGGCGGAATATTTCTCTAAGTTTGAAGTGAAAGTGGAGTGGGTGTAGCGTAGGTGACTGTTAGCCTTTCGGTGGAATAGTTACATCACATTCTATGCAATGGCAAATATATATGTTTTTTTTTCTCTAATACATTTTTTTATTTGAAGAAATCCCATTTACTAAATTTATTAACTTGAATTGATTCCAGGCCTGCGGGGATGTACTTCTGTTTACTTTAGTTAATTTAGTTTGCGCAGCCATAAAAGATACAAGTATTGTAATTAAACAAGGTGATAAAACAAAGCCACAACAGCAGAAACACAATTTGTGCAGCAGAGATAAATGACAGAAAAAGGCGGGCTGTAATAACTGCAGCTCCAGAACAAAAAGAAAAATAAGAGAAAGCCCTGATGATAAGGTGCAACTGAATTAGATAACAAAATGACTTTAAAACACAATGTGATGGACGATGGCAGGAAAACAACAGCGTTCGTTCGTGAAAAATAAGCAGAAAAGGACATGAATAACGGGGAAGGAGTTAGTGGAAGTGAGTGGGAGGAGGAAGAATCACTGGGGGAAACTTCAAGCTGTTTTGTTCAGACACTAGAAAGCAGGAAATTTTAGCAATGACAGGAAGCTGTCTAGCCAGAGAATCAAATAAACAGGACATAACTGGGGAGAAGAGGAGATTAGGGACCTTCCAGCAGATCTAATTCGAAGATACAAGTCTAAAAAATGAAAACTAAAGTACATCTGAGTGGCAATTTCCCATTTCCCAATTTGCTTCAACAAACAGCAAGACAGTGAACGCGTTCAAGGCATCGCATGTAAAAAGTGTTTTTGTTTTGTTGTTTCAAGTCTTTATATTATAACTCTTTTTCGTATTGTCTAAACCCTCCCCCCCCCCCCCCCCCCCCCACACACACACACACACACACACACACACAGACACACACACACACACTGTCCTGCTGCCACAAATACTCACTAGAGCACCAATCGTGGATTAATCCGCCGCCGAAAATAGTCCCCAACAAATGCACTATTTCCTGCTGTTTTGGAATAAAAACTACAGTGAACAGCTGTTTGTAGAAATTACTGAACCTTTTTAAACATCTGTGAGGTGTTTTTAAAGATTTACATCTTCAGTAAAAATCAATGAGCTGAGAGCAACAGACAGGGAAGAGAAGTAAGAGAGAGGTAATGTTGTCAGTTTGGATCTTTATCTTTGATTTTGGACGAGTAAAAATTTTTAGTTAGACGACATAAGCAAACTTGTGGTCACAGATAAACTTTTGCAACATATCTCTTCATATCATTTCAGCACAAGAGAGACAGCTGGATTAGGAGAGAGATTAGCAGGAATGTAGTCAGATAGAAGGAGAGGAAGGGAAGTGAGAGACAGAAGGCAGAGATGCCAGATATAAAAATAAAAAAAGGGTAAAGTCGGACCCAAAGTAGGAGGACAGAGTTGGACAGACAGAGGTGTCTCACAGCGACTCGTCTCCCTGACTGACAGTGGGATTAGATTCAGTGCGGCCCGGCGCTGCACAGAAAGAGATTATCTTTAGCAGGGGCTAATGCTGCAGGCTAAGAGATTAGCAGTAACTGTAGTCTGCCTCGTACCAAACAGCAGCAGACGATCGGGAGTCTATCGGACCAAACGGCGGGGATTCAACGTCACGTAGGATGGAAGGAAGCTTATCATGGCGTCAACCTGCGAGGGTTCAAACAATCAAACCGTGTTATTAGTAACTAGTGGAACCATTATTATGTTAATCAGAAATAACAATATCGTTCATTCTGTTTCTATGTCTCAATCGTTTTCTATGCATTATTATATTGTATTCCATCTATAACTGTTTATTTTTATTATTTCTTGTTTATATTCACTTCATTAAAACTTTGATTTGATTGGAGTTGTGTCCTGGTCAACTCACGGCTACTGAAACAAGACTCAAGCCACTGATGTTGGAACTGTTATGAGCTGGATCGATGGGATTAGACGGAAGCCAACGTCACCTGATTATCATTTTCTTATCGATTGGCTGCACATCATCACAAAGGTGGGTCTTATCTGTTATAAGCCTGTCAGAGGGAAAGGCCAAAGAGGAAGTGAAAACAAACAAGCAGGACAAAAACGTGAATGTGATCAGGTGTGTTTCAGATGCTATTTTACCAACCAAAAAGCACTTTGGTTGAAGCGTTCTGATGCTTTCACTCATGAAATTCAAACTATTTGTGTTGGTTACTGTTAGATAAAGAGATAAAATAAGTTTTAGGGGTTTGTAGGAATGTTTGTTTCAGCCTATATGTCCTGAATCTACGGGGAAACCCTTCAGCACCACGACTGGAAAGTTCAAAAGGAACAAAAGAATAATAGCTGCCAACTTAAGGGTCCGGACGGCTGTTCTGTTCAGGAAAAATGACACCATTTCAGTCTCAGAGGTGAGTTCGGCAACACCCTTTCTGACTATGTTACACAAGCAGCTGTCAAGTGTCACTTGTAATTACAGAGGAGCTGACACTCCTGCAATAAACAGGGTTTGAGGTATGAAGAGCTACAGCGTGTCCCGCTGTGGCGCTGCGAGCACACAGGGCCGGGAACAAAGGAAATGAAACTGGTGCTGCTGGGTTTGGATTTTTACATCAGGGGAGAGACGCTCTGTGTCGGCTCAAGTTGTAGGAAAATCAAACCCTGTGATTTAGCTGCTGCAGTTTCCTGTTATTATGTTATTTGAAATCACAGTATAGACTTTGTGATTCGAGTACGAAGCTATGGAAGAAAGAAAGAAACACAACAAGACAATCGCTCTCCTTCTTTAAGAAAAAAGTACTTTAACTGTTTTGGTTTTTCCTTTCTACTCTCTCTCTCCTGTCGCTACCTTCTATCTCGACATCTTCTCTTCAGCATATTTGGAGCTTTGTTTGGGTCTAGGAATGGGAAATGCAGCTATGTGGGTCATTTCTCATTTACCAAACCAAAGCCTTTAATAAACTGCTGATTGTCCAAAATGCAGAAGCACATGTGAGCACACATTCCACCTGTTTAAGTCTCTTTATGATCAACAGCACGGCCGTTAAAATGTTATTAGGGGGAGTCACAAATGTTAATGAGACCTATGAGGTTCGTTAACGTTTTGTCAAAAGAATCAAGGCCATTTAATTTAGGATCATAAAATTGTTGGACAGTCATAAAAGTGCATGAATAAGCACCGACAACACAACTACAGAGGATGTACGCAGGCTTTAGCAGTATCACTGAATTCTGCAGATAAATAAACACCCTCATTATAGGTGGCATGATATTAACATTTATACTATTAGACACATTAAGAACGTGTCCATAGTCACAGATTTTACCATACCACCGCACTGAGGTAGCTCTTCCTTTAATATTTACATTACATATATACATACATTTGGTCATTGCAGCAATGTTGCAAATATTTCCTCCATAGAAATTTTGGTTTGTTGAATTACATTTATGAAAAACTTTCATTTGCGTCAGGTATTTATTCAGCTGAAGTAGTAATTAATTAGACACCCTCATGTACTAATTGTATCTGTATAAATTATTTCTGAGGTGGCATATATCCTATCACATGGACCATGATGGGAACTTTAAAGGAATACTTTGGGATTATACACCAAGAGTTATGAGAGGATCAATACTTTCATGTGTGTATGGTTAATATGAAGCTTAGCCAGGCAAACAGCCAGTCTGGTTCTGTTCAAACAACAAAATCTGCCTACAAGCTTCTCTAAAGCTCACAATTAACACATCATATGTCATTTGTTTAATCCATACAGTGATGGCAGCTCCTGCTGCCACACAAGTGACTTAACCCTCCTGCACTCACCTTAGTTTTCTTTATATTATACACTTTATGATTAATAGTTCATGTTCTCCTCAATAATTCACATTGCACAGACACCAGCAAACAGATACATGATGACACATAGCACAGCTGTGTTTCATACATCATGCTCATAGAAACTAATGAACTGCCAAAATTACAAAATAAACTATATGTAGCTGTTGTTAAGTTAATCTTTAGGTAGGATTTGTAGTTAAGAGATGTTTATTCGGTTTTTGGCATTTTTGTCGGTTGATTGTTAAAATATTTAAAGTGATAGACTGAAGTGTCCTGTTCTGTTTAATTTGTAATTTAGTCTGTGTTTGTCTTTGTTAGCCCTTTTGTTTCAGATTGGTCCGATCAGCCATTATATCCACAGTATGTTCCCCTGTGTTCAGACTGTTCGGTCAGTTTTGTCCGTTCAGTAAAAATCTGGAAATCCACCTCGGAGTGCTCCTGCCTGCCAGCTCACTCCTTCACACATTCACAAACTGAAGTGTAAAAATAACACGCCGTGGTTTATCCAGCTCTAATATTTCTTGGCTAGGCTTAGTAACTTCCCTGAGTCTCTGCTGGTTGCTGGGCAACTTCACGGTGACCACAAGACTCCAGCTTCATTTTGTACCGTACAGACGTGAGAGTGATATCGATCTTCTCCTTTTACACACTTGCAGCAAGATAACAAATAAGCGTAGTTCCCAAAATGCCAATCCGCCCCCGCCTAACGTTGTTATCTAAAGCAGACCTGTTGTTTCTCTGTTACTTATGTCAGTCTCAGTGTCGTGCTCTCTGACTTCCTGACTTCCTCTTTGTCATTCTCACAAACTGTCTGTGGCTCAAACGTGTCTGCATTCAAGTGACAGAAGCACAAGACCTGCACGCAAAACAGACGCCGACAGACAGACAGGTTTGTGCTATCAGGCTCACTGCAGTGATGCCGAGTCTTCCATGTAACACAGGGATTACTGTAGTGAGCTGTGCATTCACTCAGTTTATACAGTGGTTTTAGTACAGATTTTATGTGTGGGAGGACCCTGGCCAACAACATATCCTCTACCAGGTATGCACCGTCTTTTTAATTATCTTAATGCAGTCACGCATGTGTGCATCACATTTTTTACAGTCAGTCCCAGTAAAATACCTATACATACACGAGCTGCTGGTTTTATGTTGTTGTATTGCAACCTTATGTATTTATTTCAGAGCAACTAATTGTACTTTGCTTCTGCCAGACGCACATATGTGTGTACAGTATCTACACTATGTTTCTTCATGTACATTTGGTATTTCTGGATAAAATTAACCAATAGTAGTGCAATCCATAGTGTTAGTCCCTAATCTACAGATTACCATCTAATGTCAGTGTCCCTCCATTCATTCTACAAGGCCTCCCCTCCGTTCCTCTGTCACATTTATATAAGTCATGTTAAACATCTATGTGCTCTATCATCAGTAAACATGAAGCCAGCAGAGGTATTCTAACATGTTACAAGAGATTGAACTCTGTCAGTTGGGATGTGCCTATACACAACAGTGTATTGATCTAATGCTTGAAGAAACTCAAATTTAACTACAAAGGGAGAATATTGATGATGTAAGGTGTGATCATGTTCAAAGCTGTGAGAGGGGAACATGTTTCTTAGTTTTACAGGATTCAGCTTGTTTCACAAAAGAATGCAACTCATAAAATGTGACTATTATTTACTTTGGCAGCTGGTAAACCCAGGAGAAGCCTTCAATATGCATGTCTAGGCTCGAACTAATTAATCAAGGTGCTGTCGTGAAAAATATCACTGAATATGAAGATGCAGAAAAAGGACATCCTTAACAACCTTCACATTCTTGAGGAGGAATCAACTAGACATCGATTCACTAATACTAAAAAAACGAGGAGAGAAACAGGAAAACCTCTCAGCTGGCACCAACACGCTCAGACTCAGTTGACTGCATGAAATGTACATTTTCAGTCTGATGTTCATGCAGGTGACACCGTCTTGAATAAAGTGACATCTCTTTCAAAATAGCAAAGGCCCATTAGCCTGCAGACAGAACGCTGAACTCCTCAGTCTGCTCTTATGTCTGTATTTTGGCTTCTCTTGCTAAACCACAGATCACTTTAGGACAAAAAATGTACATGTCTGAAACAGTCTCACTCGACAACTCAGAGGAGGTGGATGATCAAGTTCTGATATTAGTTCTGATACAGACCCGTTGATATTAGATCCATGGTATTGGAAGAATCTGTAAACATTTAACCCTCCTGTTGTCTTCCACTCGAATTGGACCAATTTAATTTAAGTTTTTTAAGAAGGGGTTTAAATGAAAAGCAACAACAGAGGTCTGGTTTTCTATGTGGGAGACGTTACAGATCAGACATCTGAAGGGGCTCCGAGGCCTTTAAACCCGCAGCAGGCTCCTTCCTGATCAGATCAGGTTTCCAGGAAGCGTTATTGACTGGACATCAATGCGAATATAGTCAGCAGCTTTGATCAACAGACCATGCTGAGAAACATAATCTGCTCAGATTTTCACACACAGACTCATGTGCACATGCAAGAGAACATATGGACGTACACAGAGCATTGCTGCTCTGGAACTCAGTGAATCTTTGCATGAAGAGGCCTTGTGTAGTCATGTTTAAATCAAGTGTTACCAAAGTCAAGTGCATTTCCTTTGCAAATGTTTTATTTATTTTAAATCTAGCACTGTTTACACCCACGTACATTAGCTTGCAGTCTTCTTCTTCCCTGTCTTTTTTGGTGAATTGCAGCATATCTCTGCATCTTACCCGCTAGTGTGACACCGTTAGAGGGGCAATACACAGGCTCAGGGGTCATTTTTAGTGCAATGCAGGTTGGTCACTGGAATAACAATATAATAGTAGGGTGACACAGAACTCCTTTAAGACAAAAGTTACAATGTGGTTTAATAAAACATGACGAGAAGGAGATAAAGGGGAGGGGGATCTGATTCAGGTAGAATAAAGATTCCCTTCAAAAGATGCAGTTTAAAACAAACATAATTTGTAGTAGTAATATATTAAACTCAATTCCAATACTAAGAGGCAACCAGTTTACAGAGAATAAATAAACAAGTTATATAAGAGCTACAAGTCTTACCAGATGCATCTGATTGTCTTCAGTATCTGAACCACACTGAATTCAACTTTTAATGTGAAACATCTGCAAGAAGCAGCTTAACACTGAGGAGGAACTGACTAATTAGTGAATGAAAAGTGCTTGAGACACAGCAGAGTGGTGAATAAGTGCTAAGACAGTGTGAAAGTGCGGACGTCACAGTAATGGAGTGGAATCTAGTTGCTCCTTGAATCCTTTCAGGCTCAGAGTGACTACTTCAGACGTCCAAAACCTCGTCTCCTATCTACTCTGCTGTCTCCTGTGTCCTCGCCTCCTAGCAGGGATCATCCATCCTGTGTCTGTCCGCCTGCAGTCGGCTGTCAGCGCTGACTGATGGTCGAGCGTTTGATCCTGTCGGGGTTTGATTGCCAGGGTCTTGTTATCTGTCATCCAGGCGAGGGGGAAACTCAATCTCAGTTCCAGCCACAAGATGGTTTCCCCGGGCAACGCCCCTCGCCGTCGAAACAACACGTAAAGTGGCGCCTCTGTCACCGCATTCAATCCAACAACCTGCCATCTGTCAGCGCCAGTCGGTGTCGGTGTGTGTATATGTGCGTGTGTGTGTGTGAAGGTAGTGTAGAGAGAAAAGGTGTGTGTGTGTGTACATGAAGGTGTGTGTAAAACAGATAGTGAGTGTTTATGTGCTCATGTCATCAATCAGTGTCAATGTCAAGGTGTGTTTACTTGGTAAAGTGTGTGTGGGTGTGTGTGTGTGTGTGTGTGTGTGTGTGTGTGTGTGTGTGTGTGTGTGTGTGTGTGTGTGTGTGTGTGTGTGTGTGTGTGTGTGTGTGTGGGTGTGTGTGCAGGAGATTGCCTGTATCTGGTCATGGATGGTTTTGTGTGTGAACCAGTATGTGTGTATGCTATTCATCTGTTGGTGTTAAGAGGTGTGTGTGACCACTCACTTACCTCATTACACCATTTTATCATGTAAACCAGGGGTTCCCGTGGGTACCCCTGAGGTAGGGTGGCCACAAGATGATGAGAGAAATTAAGTTTTCTTTTTTCTTGATCTCACAGACAAATATTAGATACAGAAACAAACTACCTATAAGGATGGAAACTTTATTTATGCTCATCATTTGTTGGACACAGTTTTTGCATCGTTGCCAAATCTGTGAACCTCAGCCATAAAGCTGGAGAGGAAAATGTTGCCATAAACAATAGGAATGATGGGCAGAAATAGCAGAAGCCCAGGTTATAGGAACGAAAAAGAAACAAAATGAATAAAAAAAACTGTATATGGCCCAATATGAGGATCAACTTGATGTTCTCACTGTTGTGCACCTTAAGGTTTGGGGGAAATGTGCAGTATTTTTTAGTATTTGTATTTCAGTTGCCTAACCTATTTAGCATTATCAAGATCTGTCCTTAACCTTTACTGAACCACAGTCGCTGCAGATATCGCAGAAAGAAGAGAAAATAAGAGATTTTTAATTTGGCATTTTTTTTTAAAATGTTGGCAATGAACTCTAACAACGCCATCATGAAACATAATCCAGGACAATCTTCCAATGTCATCCTTCTTTGGTTTTCAAACTTGGTGTTAAGTCACTCACAGGTGAAGTAAGAAAGGGTGGAAAATACCATTATAAAACTAGTCTGGGCATGTTACAAGTTTCATATTCCTGTGTTGGCCATCAGCTACAGCTACAGCCAGGATGTGGATTGTTTTCGGGGGCAATGCCCAGAAGAAAGCTCTGACTATTTTGCCAGAACAATGGCTCATTATTATAATAAAAAACATAAAAAACTGTTCTTTAGAAGGTGTTCAACAACAAACAAGGCAGTCTGGACCCTCCTGCAGGGGTCTGGTGGTGATTTCAGTCCCGACTGCACACTACACTCACTACATTACTGTGACAGCTTCAGAAAACCTGCCTGAACGAGCCTCCATTTTACTGCCGCCTCTGTATTATACCTAGACTTCAGCATAGTGCCACAGCTGGAGACTGAACAGGTCCAGGCTGTGTTCCAGCGTGAATGAGGAGACATCTGTCCTCAGTAGGATCATGAGGTTTTCTGAATATAACTAATAACTGAATCACCATGTTTCTTACCTCCTCTTTCCCCTTCCTTCCTCCAACACTTATTTCCAACCACCTTGGGTACGTGATATTTCCTCGCTGCTCGCTCTGAGAAACCATGAGTGAAGACACACAAGAGCAGCCTTCACGGAAGCCTTTTACCAGCCAACACGCCATCTTGTTGGATATCAGTTATTGATTGAACGCTGCAGCTGATTGGACTGATCTGATGCACCCCAACATCCCTGGAGTTTCATACCAGAGTGAAGACAGATAACAGATTAAACTCAAGTGTATCACTCCCAAGTTTTAGATTCGATTTGTTTTATGATTCACCATCTAGCTAAAAATCTGTGTTAAGGACCACAAACAACTTTCTTCATTTATTAGATAAGATTATAAGATTTTTCTTTTCGTGATCTGTTATTTCCCCCGTTAACTTTTATAATGGACACAATTAAAGTTGTAAAGAGAAGGTGAGTCTGTGTGTCAGCATTGTCATTTCCATTCAGTCACATGTGAGGCTGAGCATTCCTGAGTGTCGGGTTGGATATGAGTTACATCATTTCAATTTTCTCTAAAGAAACATTTAGTCTAATAAATAACTTCTACTGTTCTAAAGACACAATAATCATATTCTGGCTTGTTAAATAATGAATTCACAATCAGAATAACGATAAATACAGACACAAATAATGAATAAATAGTATAAACGTGTCTGGCCGGTAGAAACGGTTGCTGTCCTCTGAGCAGGACGCAGTAGAAGCACAGATACTGAATGCAGGGTGTTATTCATGTGCAGCTGTTTGTTAAACAGGTGACAGGTCATACAGAGAAAACACTGCTGCTCGGCCGGTGATAGCTGTGCCTTTGTTAGTATTAGCTCGGTGCACACGTGTGCAGACACAGCCTCCATCAAAAGTCTCTCCTCGCATGGTTTCCTTGGGAGGGGGGGGGGGGGGGGACTAGTGAGGGAAACGTGGATGCAATGTAAGAGACTTGAGATGCACCCTTTGTGTGTCCTCTCCTCCCACTGTCTTCTCACTTCTGTCGTATCCTCCCTCATCTCCCTTCTTCGCAGCCTCTCTCCTCTTCCCTCTTTTTCTCCTACCTTGTACATCCACCTACCTCTCCCACTTGTTTTGTCTCTCTCCATCCCTCCCTTCCTAGCTCATTTTCCTCCTTCCCTCACCTCCTCCCATCTCCATCTTTCCTTTCCTCTCTGTTGCCACTATATTCCTCATTGCATGTCTCTCATCCTTCCCCTCCCTCTCCCCTCTTGCCCTCACACCTCTCCCCTCTCCCCCATGAGTTATAACAGATAAGTATGAAGCTATCTTAAGCTCTGCTCTTCTTTCTAGAAAGTAATTTAGCAGCGGGTCACTAAGTCACCCCCAACTGTCACCCGGCAACCGCCTCTATCACCGGGCGGACATCTATCTCCTCTTCCTGGTTAAATCCCTCTGCTGCCTGACGCACACACACACACACTGGCACAAACACACAGCCGCAGTCTACAAATGTGCACGTGTAGAGAAATAAACACTCAGAGGAAACAAAAGGCATGGACATTTTATGAATGTTTAAATAAATAGGCAAACATACAGACGTAGGAAGTGTATCTTGTTGTACATATATTGTAAACTCAAAGCTCCATTCAAAGACACAATCATCACAATCAAAGCCTCAAAACACACACATGTAACACACACACACACACAATGATTTTTCTCTGTCCGCTTATCAGTCCAGACAGACAGAGGCACACAGCTACTGAACTGCCACACTAGTATTAATAAGATTAGAAGAATGTGTGCACACTGTTTTTTTGCATTAGCATGAACACGCCGTATGTATCCATATTCAGTGCCTGTGTGTTTATGTATTCCCCTGCTGTGTGTGTGTGTGTGTGTGTGTGTGTGTGTGTGTGTGTTTGTGTGCGCACGTGTGTTTGCATTTAGTTTCCAGCTGTACTCCAAATAATGTCAGCTTGTTCACAGCCAGCTTAGGGCCGAGGCATAAAGAACTCAGCTGGGGCAGAAGAAATGCAGAGAAACAGACAGGGATGAAGAGAAAGAGACAGAAAAGATGTCAAAAGGGAGATAAGAAAAAAACAACAGACGGTAAGAAACAAACAAAATGACGGGGGAGAAAGAAACAAAACAATAAATGACAGGAAGAAGCAGTGAAAGACAGATTGAGGTGGAGGTATAGAGCGAGGGAGGTCTACTTTAATGGACTATTCTACATTCAGGCTGTTGCTGGAGGCTTTTGGATTCCCCTGCACACTGCGTCTATTACTCTAGTTAAAGGGCAAACACCACAGCAGCTACAACGCCTCGCCGTCGACTCATTACACCGACCATTTTCAGGACGATCCTCGCCTGCTGGAAGCTTTTCACCACGCTGTCAGACCACAGGCAAACTCTGAAAAGCAACTCCGCAGACGTCTGCTCACGCTGACCCACCTGATACAGGCGGGACATGACGGAGAGACACATTTCATTCACCCATTCACCTTCAAGAGGCGTATTTTACCAGACAGGATCACTACAGACACGGTATCAAAGACAGGAAACCTCTGATGTCCTAAACTATCACTGATCACGACACTGAATATCTGCCTGCAGCTGCTGTCTGCTGAACTTTGACCTTTGACCTCCAACAGAGAATGGTCAGTGAGAAAAAGATCCATTTCTCTTTCTGCAGCAAGTGTGTCATAATGCTAACCGAGTATGGGTTGCATCCTTGGTCCATTAATCATTCCATCAAACAGTCAGGTGACTTAATATCAGTCTACAACAACAACACCTTCTTTGTGGGACAGGTTTTATTAAATTAAATCACATCTTGATGGATTGCACCGAAGCTCACACTGGTCTGCACTTCCCTGTGTGAGCGTTATGTAAGAAGAGACCAGACCAAGTGGAAGCTGTCTCTGATCCTCTGCACTCAGTTAAAATTAGCCGACGCTCAGCGTGTTTCTACTGAAACAAACAGCGGCTTTGCTTGTGGCCTTATTGCAGTGTGAACGTCAGGAGCTCAGACACGACGGTCAGTCCAGATGTCTGCAGCTGCTCACTACCTTCAACTACTTACAGCTGGACAAAATATGTTTCCTTTTCATTTTCAATAAGGCCTTCGTGTAGTGCTGCCATTAGCATTTACATTTGAAGCCCCATCACACACCTAAATCTAAAGATAGCAATATCTGTTCATCCATACATGTAACAAACACCTCTGCAGTCCAACAGATGGGGTGATACTTCTGGTCTTGTTCTAATTCTATATCTGTTCTGTTTCTGTCCTATTTCCAAATAACACAATGGTAAGACTGAATGAGAAAAGTAAAATAGCCCCAAGTTAAAAATGAATAACTAATAACTAACACTCCCCCCACCTTGATACCGGGTGCTACTCCCCAGGCTGTTGACACAAGTCTACATTTCTTAAGTCAATTTCCCTGGAAAACTTTTAATTTTAGTTCCTGTTTTCAGACGATAACGTCACGACATACGGATCTGAACTTGGCTGATACGTTACATTATCACTGTGTTCTTATGCACAGCCAGAACAGCTCATTAGGTCCTGCAAATTCACAATATAATGTTTCTGCTAATCCTGGAAGAATGACTTTTGTGCTACAGTGGTGTATGATCAAGAAGAGTTATATATCTGCCACAGACAAATCTCAGCATCTCAGCTGCCGACTGATGCCTTAAAGTGAATCTCACCATTTAATCTTGAAGGATTTACTCCGGTGCTCTCCTGCGTTTCCACTGATGTCTAAGATATCGAGCTTCATCTGGTCCGGTGGTCATCATCCAACATTTCCGTATCCTTCATTCATTCATTATTCATCGCTGTATTCTTTAGCATTTATTCATTCATTCATGTGTCCCTCTAGTATTCATCATGTGTATGTTCATTCATTTATCTGCTTATCTGTATGTTTAGTAGTTAGTTGTGTGTATTAGCTGAATAAATATGCCATCTAGAAAGAACCTGATTATGTACGTTTGTGCGTATGAAATATTACGATCACTGTACACAAGTAAAGAACTCCAACCTTCAGATCGAGGCTAGATTACACAATGGCTACCAGAAAATGTTCTCATCAAGGGCCGATGAGTGGTGCTCTGTAATTTCAATTAAATACAGTAAATATTAGCCCGAAGTGACTCCTGTTATGATAATTTAATGATGATGCCATAAACCCCACAGTGTCAGAATCATATCTGCACTTTGTCCAGATTTCTATATCAATAAGCACATTTGCTACCCTCAATATGTCTTAAACACGTCATAGTAGCATGAACACAAACATTTTCAACATAAACGCAGTGGCTTTGCTCTGCCCAGTAAACAGTTGGCATTGTGTCCCATCAGCAGACTCTCCGTCATCATTTTACTCTCCACATGACTGTTGCAACTGGATGGAGCAGCTCAATAGCCATTTAGTTCATTTCATTTTCCAGGTCTCCTCTACGTTTGTTTTCCTGTCCCTTGGCCTTCGTACTGCCAACTGAATATATCTGAATACTAACAGCACTAAATGAAGAGATGAGATCAAAGTGTACAGTAGTTACATCAATCCATTTAAAGCATGTTTATAGCTCAAGGCTTCACATTTATGCACAAGAAAGACCAAAAAGAAACATTTCAAGGTGCAGAGACGCTTATAAAGTTAGACCATGAAACTGCACAAAGCAGACGAGACTTTCAAACACTGTACTTTTGAACCTTTAACATTCACGTCCTACGTAAAGAGATATTTCACCACACAAACATTTCATTTTCTTTTCATAATCACCTGATTCTTTTCAGGAGAAAATTCTATTCTAGCCTCTTGTTGTAAATAAGTGTATTTTTAATATCTATTGCTATCTTTTCTATTTTTCCATATTTGTCTTCATTTATGCTCCGTGAAACTGCTGTTTTGATAAGGGCTTCACAAATTAACTATCATTATGTTAATACTTAAGAATGTAAGTTCATGCTGATACAGATACCAGCCTGCTTTCAGAGAGTGCTGGCAGGACACACTCAATGCACAGGGTTAAACAATCTCCTCTTTACAGTCGGAGCAAACAAAAGGAAGGAAAGCAACACTGATACAATCAGAAAGAAGACTAAACACCCTGACGAGAAATGCATAAATATACTAAACCAACACTGATACATTTAAGCAGCAACAGGAGTACCACTCATGCTGCATGTAGTCATGTAGTCGTTCTGCAGAGAAAAAAAAACTAAATGTGCACCTTCCTCTATTCATTTAACCTCTGCAGAGACCAAACCGGCTGCCAGCAGCTGCTGTCGGGAGAGACTCCATGTTTAGGATGAAGAGCAGGATAGTGACAGACTCTGCATGCAGCCTGGATTCATCTAGAAAAGGGAGGAAGGAGAAGGCTGGAGAAGTTTTTGTCGTGTTGTTTTGTTGTCTGCTGCTCTTTGAAGGTACTCGACGCCTGATCTGCTGTCCGCCGTTTACAGCGCTCCAATCCCAGCGCTGAGTGACACCACCCACCTCCCCCCTCTCCTTTCTTGCTTTCTTTTGTGGGTTCTCTCCATCTCTATTAAATGACAGGCGAAAACAGCCATCATTAGCCTCCACCTCTCTCTCCTCTCTACCCACCTCGCTGTTTAACCTGTCGTCTAAAGTTTCCTGATCCAGATGCCCGCTGCCTCGTCTCATGATACACACCAGTTTGCTCTTGTCGTTAGTGCTACGTGGGAGTTTGTGCGCTCCTGCAGGCGGGGTTGCGTGTTTAAGAAGTGTCTGAGGTTACTTTTACCTGGTGGTGCTGCTGTTCATTAAAGAAGATCAAATGTGCCTCGCTGTCTCTGCTGCAGACGTGGGGCGGCTGGCCAGGATTTGGGGAGGTGATAGAGGGAGGAGAGGAGGAGAGAGGAGGGAGTGAGGGATGAAGGGAGGAGAGAGGAGGGAGTGAGGGATGAAGGGAGGAGAGAGAGATTTCTAGGCTGTCAGGGAGGTGAACGGTGCTGCTTGCAGGGCGAACAGCTTTCTCCCTCACAAACACACCAGATACAGTGTGGGAACATGCTGTTTATCTCTCCCATCAGTTCCTCTAACTTTTGTTAATCTGTCCCCCCCCCCCGCCCCACCCTCACCCATTCAGTTTCTCTCTTTCCCCCCAGTCAAACATATTTCCATCCAAATGCTGCACAAAATGAAATTTGAAGCCATCAGCAAAATAAAATTCTACCATTTTTCAACCAAAAATCCCGTTGTGTTGTCCACGGCTCAGAAAATGCAAATGAGCTGTTGATTATACATTCAAATCCCTCTGAACAAAACGTTCAACTTAGTTTGTGCTGCAAATACAGTACTAGTACTTCTACAATCTTCCTCTCAGGTTATTTTTTTTATTCGACGTGAGGACGGAAGGAGTTGGGGGTCAAACCGCCAAACCTGCGATCAGTGGACGACCACGAGCCTCAGCTGCCCGGGCGGTCCGGGTACGGTGGTCAGGAGGGGCCAATCAGGGGAGTTTATGCGAGTCCACCTCAGCTTTCTCACAAATCCTAAAGCTGTGTCTCTGTTTCACCTTCTCAAGTGTTTGTATTCTCGTCTCCCATTATGTCTCCCTCTTTTTCTCTACTTTGATATTCTTTGTTTCCATGTTACTGTGCCATGCTTCCTTCTCTCTCTCTCTCTCAGCTTGCTATCCTGTCGTCAGCATGTCTTTCTTATCATGCTCGATGTTCAAGAAGCCAATTAGCTCGGCGATTGTTAGCCTGGCGGCCTTCCAGACAGGTCTGCACACACACACACACACACACACACACACACACACACACACACACACACACACACCCTCTTTTCCTTTAAAAGAACAAGAAAAGCCACTGCAGGACCTTTACAGTAGTTCCTCAAATGACTCTCCATGCTGTGTGTGTGTGTGTGTGTGTGTGTGTGTGTGTGTGTGTAGTGATGTACTCTAGTATAATGACTTGCTGGATGCAGTGAGCTGCAGTCTTGCTGGTTTTGAAGCAGAGAAATGATGAGGCTCCTTCTGTGCCGGACACGAGTTTATATTTAGCAGAGTTTCCTCTGTTGTCATACAGCAGCAGCAGCATTTACACTCAGTTACTGCCTGAAATACACGCTGTGCTGATGCTCAGAATTACTTCAGATGAAGCTTTCTTTGCATTCATCGGACGTATTACTGTGTTATCTTAATCTACTTTTACTCTTAAGGAGGTAATTAAGCTTTGTTTTTCCAAGGAGTCTCACTGAGATCAAAATCTCAGTGAGGGACTAAAGAACAGATTACACACAAACAGATCACAGCGTGACCAGTCAGTCACACAAAATCATCACCAATTAAAGCAATCACAAATGTTTTTAAAAGTCTAATTCAGTCAGCAAATACTGCACCATAAGGTGTCCTGATAGACAAGGGTAACAGATGAGGAAGAGACGCTTCTGTTGTTTTCAGGACACTCACCGGCCGGCTGCATTGTCATTTGAAACGCATCGATTGGCACAGGAGTCTAGATATGCAATCTGGGCTGCAAATGTGACAAAACTGCTGCTTTTCTAGAGCGTTGACACACTTCAGCGCTGGGAAAAAAGGGCAGTGACGTATCCCGATGGGCTTCCAATCCCAGAGAATGTTCCATGGCCAGGATACAAGAAATAATAGGACCGATGAGTCATTTTCCAAAATTACAACTTGAGTTACGGCATGAGCTCTTTATAAATAATTATATTATATTATATTATATTATATTATATTATATTATATTATATATAGAAAGAAACGTTTTCCATTGTAATGCAGTTTGATGGCCTGTAGTTGCTCTAATGTTGTGTGTCTTTAAATGAAGTGTTTAACAAAACATTTTAGCACAGAAACCTGCTCTGGGTCACAAAGAGGAATCAAACAATCACAATTGGAAGCTGATATTACCACATTAGCCGCAACAATAAGGGTGCAACATATCACAGAGGAAAACACCTGTCTCATCACTATAAACTACTCCAGTTAACCTCAATAAACCAAACACTTTTCAACAAAGCGGGACGGAAACACTAATACAGCCCATTTGGATTCTGTTGGAGACAAAGAGGCTCTTGCTGCACATTGTGTGTGAGCAGTATTCAACAACACTGATTGTTTTATAATGTTTACCAGCCCATTTAATCAAAATGTCACAGGTTTTCCAGGCAGGGGACTAGTGTTATAGCAGAGCTATTCTAAGCTGAAGTGCCTCGTCCTTTGGGGACAAAAGAACCAGCAGGTGTGGAGTGATTCATCGGGACGCCACTGATCCAGGGACATGATTGTTCTTCCTTCTTTCTCCCTGCAGAGAGGTCAGAGGTCATGGTTCAAAGTCAGGGACAGTTTGGACCCCCCCGCCCAGCTGAAGGATGTCCTCTGAGCTGGCTGTGCCGCCCTGCTGTTGAGCCGCGTTCAATAATGTTTAATTTGCAGGCACGAGTTTTGGTCCAACTCTTAGATTGATTAAATGTCCCCAAACTCTGTCACCTGAACAGCAGCTAAATCAGATTTGACTGTGTGTGTTTGTGTGTGTGCGACACAGCAGGATTAAAGGCATCCAGGCAGCTCAGCAGGCGAACACACCTTTCTCTGGCCATTTCTTCTTCACCATCACTCCCTACTGTTTACTGTGAAATGGCACTAAAAAAAACCTGCAAAGACACTCATCTACTTCATAAAAATGTCAAAACCACCACACAACTTTTTAGAGAGACTTTCTCGAGGTTTCAGACTACAGAGCCGGTCCTCACGAGGGCAGTAAAGCCTCCAGCCTGCACAGAGATTAATTACACTGCAGTGATCTATAACTTTTAAGTTGAGGTGTCATTGAAGATTAAAAGTCACATTTCACCTGAGGTGTCACAACTTTGGATTCTGCTTCCAAGCTGTGTCACATCTGATCGCTTGTATCTCTGTTTTGTTTGCAATCACTTCATTGTTCCTATTTACTGTTGAAAACAGGCAAAAAAGTGTTTTTTAATCCAATGAGATTCTAGTATTAATGAAAGGCAGAAGTTCATTTTACAGTAGGGAAAGGGTGGAAAAGTACATTTTGTGTCTCTCTGAATTTCCTGAGTTATGTAACTCTTCATTTTAAGACCTACTTTACACAAAATATTTGGTCTGGAACCTGATTAAGATCTGAAAGTAATGTAGGAACAAATAATTTCACATTATAATAATAATAATACTTCTGCTGCTGCCCCTGTTCTAACAGTTAAAAGTGTTACCCAACCAAACAGTTAATTAACCTTCTTATTCATTCCAAACATGTCACACACAATGTTTTATTAATATGCTGTCAATATTAAGCATGCATCGTACAAAAACAGTCCAAAAATCTAACTCTGCGTCATTTTAATGGATTTAGATTCCAACTCATGACCCAAAAAGACTTAATTAAAGTTCTTCAAACCATCTGCCACAACCTCTTCCCCAAAATATTTGTGGAGGAATAACAAAATCATGGAAATACCACCTGTGCTGTTGAGGGAGGACAGTCATTACTCACATGACTCCAACAGTTCGCTTGTCAGAAAAAGTAAATAAGTTGTTTTTAGCATTTTTAGATCCTTGAAATAGAAGGCCGACTGATCCAATAACTACTGCAAACATATCACATACTGTGATACTGCGGCTGTGTTTCAGTTACACGAGCTGGCTGAGTGTGCGACGCGGACATGCCCTCCAGTGAATCTATGAGCCACAGACCCATGCTGTGTAATTATGTTAATATGTCATACATTATTAACATGCAATACACTTTATTGCTTGAGCATCCTCTTAATAGGTTCACAGATATCACTGGCTGATTGTGTGTGTGAGCTGAGCCAAACAACAGTGGAATTTAATCTGGTTGAGCAGTGTAGCTGTCAGCTGCTGGAGTCACTGCGGCTGCCAAACTGCAGGGTTCAGTGGCTTTCATTATTTTTTATTTATTGATTATTTCTTATTTCAATCCCTGGCATTTAACCAGCTGAGTGTCACTCAATCAAAACAATCTACGGCCATGAAGTGTTACATCTTAAATCTAGTTACGTGATACCTGCAGCGAGGTCTAATGGCATTCATCCATCAGGCGTGCTGATTCTAATCAATCACTTTAACGAACAAGGGCAACGTTTTCTTTACTTCTGCCTTTCTACTTTTTAATCTTACCTGAAAATACAAATAGTTTAGTTAGTAAATAGTTGAGTGTGTTTTTGTATATTCAATCTCATTTAAAGTCGCGTTTACACTCTTGAAAGAAAAGCCTGTTGCTAGATGAAAATATTAAATCACATCCAGAGTGACTTACTGTAAAATGACATTTCTAAGTCATTAAAAGCTTCAGTAGAAACTCACCTCACTCTCTGAGATCACAGAACATTATGAGGCAAGACAATAAACTGGATATTGAAGCACCCGGAAAACAAACAAGAGCAGAGAGGAATGGGAAAATGACTTATTTTAAAGGCACTATAACTTCAAGAAAGGATGACATACGCTATGAGCAAACTGTGGAGGAGGATATGAAGGATGTTGTTTGATGGGGGTCTGTGCCTCACTGGGAGATTAGCAGGTAGCTGGAAGGCAAAGTAGATACAACAGTGCGGTGCAGCAGTTTGGTTGCAGGCAAGGCCTCTATTCTCCTTCCAAGCTCCCTGGAGGCCAACAGTATGGTCTGCCAACTTCTAGCATTACACGCACATGACCGAGTCCAGCCAACCACCACGCAGCAGCAACTGCTGAATATGCTGCTACCGCTCAACCTGCCACCTTGGCATCCACCGAGCCTGTGTGGAGGTTTATGTTCTATTCACAAAATCTGGTTCAATGGTGGAAGTGAAAGGTGAAATTCAACACAGCGGCTGATGCAAAAAGCAAGAAATGCACCGGAACCAAAAATAAATGAAAAAGTAATGAATAAGACAGCACTCACTGCAGGAGCTGTCACTCACCCTTCCTTGTGGTCAACTATTTCAAAAGTTTTGAAGCATCCACAACTTTGTGAGATGCCCTACAGACGGACACGCAAAAAGACAATAAAAGCATGAAAATGACCATTAAACCGCCATCAAAAATCCACCATTACAAGTGTTGTTCTGTGTGGTGTCAGTCTGCATTTGAACTTAAACCGTGCTGACAGAGAAACATGAAGCAGGAAGCCCAGTGGGGGCTTCCTCCTGGCTGCTGCACCTCCACACTCTGCTGGCACGACTATGCACAACGCTGCGGATCTATTTTTCCTGCTCCGACTGTGACTGATGCTCAGCACGACTGTGTTACCTCATTGAGGAATACCCCACCAGCTGTTCTGCTGTAGAGGAATACCCCTGCAGGCCTCTCTGATTTTGCCCTCGTAACGTTTCCTGAGACCGTGTCAAGTCTCTGCAGGTAGGTTCAAATAAAGCGAGACCTGTCTGTAGTGTTTGGCCAGCCTTGATTTTCTAAAAAATATAGTTTTATTTTAGGCCTAGAAAGTTTAGTCCGGGCTACCTCAGGGGTCAGAGGCTCGATGGTAACAATCGGTGCAACTTCCAACCAGTGTTTCCGTGGTAACAGTAGGTGACGCCTGCCGACCAGTGTTTCCATGGTAACAGTAGGTGACGCCTGCCGACCAGTGTTTCCATGGTAACAGTAGGTGACACCATCTGACCAGTGGTATCAAAGATACGATAAGATTTTCTGCTGGAGTCCAAAGAGCTGTACAGTTTGAAAGCGTTGCATAGTCAGCCATGTTTTTTTTAGTGTGAAAATAAAAATATTTTACCCAGAATTCATAGCAAATGAGTCCTATTAAGATACTGGAGAGGTAGAGAGTTTTGTGATGAAATTAGATGCCCATCTGAAGCCTGGAGATTAGTTAGATCTAAGTCTATCTTGTGAACCCGGGCTTCTAAAGGCCAGACTCTAATATTGGCGGTGTCGAGGAGGCTCAGCTAATATAGATACAGAACATTACCTTTGTTTACATCCTTGTTATTTCTTCTTGGATTATTTTCTCAGATGTCTTACAACACTTTGTTGATGAGTGACTTTCTGTCTATATAATCTTTGAAGCATCCTTTTTTCCCCTCACATGAAGAGGTTCTGGTTTGCTGTTGAGCATGTGAAGAGGATTCGGTGAGGGATCAGAGTAAAGGCAGAGCGCTGGTTGGAGTCCTGTTAGACAGACAGAGAGGATGACAGAGACTCAAAGAAAGGTATAACTTGATAACATGCACTGGAAAAGGATACCTCTCTTCATCTCTCTCTTTTGATCAGTCCCGAAAGCACAAGGACTGACCAACTACCTCCGCTCTGTACAACACCTCTTCACCTTTTAACAGTCAGAGGCCACGGTCGAACTACAACTAAAAGGTCAAAGGGACGCTCTTTAACATCAGCAAAGTTCACCGTTGATGTCAAACTGGAGCAGCCGTCCCTAATCGGCGAGGGACTGTGACGTCCCTTATCAGCTACTTCCACTGCCGTCATGACATTTTACCTTTGCCAGTTTCACAGGAAATTATATTTCCAGCTGAATTGATGCCTGAGTTCAGCAACACAGGCGGAAACCCAGCAGCTCCATCAGAGAAAGTTCACTGAAGTCTGTATTGGGGGGTTTTCTAGTCAGAACGCAACATGTAGACGCCTTGTGCACCCAATCACCCGCCACGACCTCCCTAAGACTTTTCACTGCAGTCACTGCATTATGTTGATAACCAGGTTTTGTGCTGACTTTATGATACAACCATGTTAGATCTGAATCAATCCAAAGATTACTTCAGCGATTGAGCAACAAAAAGTTTCTCCAATGTAAAGATATGCTGTTTCCTCAGTTTTCTATCATTATTGATGTTTGCAGACATTACCTTGTCTCTACAAAGTCTTGATGGGTATTTTTTTTACGTGTGCATTAGTATCCTGGTTATTATTGAGATTTTGGATTATGCTGGTTATGTTTTGTGCATGTACATACATCCTAGTTTCAGAAACATGGATTTTTGCAGAAACCCAATATAAACCAGAATGATTCACTGTAATAATGAGCTACACACTGAAGTGAAAGGCTGACGCTGATAATGCAGAGTGAATACCATATTGCTGGGCTTCCTGTCCAATTCTGGTGGTCCAATGGAGAAGCTCAATTCAGCCTCTTACTCCAGGTATGATGAGAAAGGATAAAAACACATCAGACATTGTTACTCATTAAAATTGCGTTTGTTGATCAAGATTAGCAGCTCTTTCTGTTTTTTGTCTTTCGGATAACAGCGTGAGATGTAAACGGTTCAGAGAACGGGACTTGCTTCCTCTCTGCTCTGCCTCGAGGAATAAAGAGATAAATTGAAGCTGAGCCCCGGTGATGAATAGGTGTCGTGTCCAGGGGCTGTGCTGGTACAACCTAAACTGCTTGAAGCCACACAAACAAGAGATAAGCTGCTGGCCTACACGTCACCTTAGCTCAGGCTTAATTCATAAATGTACTTCTTATGATGGCAGCACTAACCTGGAGGGGAGACCAACGAGCCTGTGAGATGTCCAAATCTTGAACCAGATAGATTAAGTGGATCAGAAGTCTGCTGCCCTTCTTGAAGGAAGGAAAAAACCCTCCTCGCAGTGATAACATCAGCCTGTGATCTTCACTGCGCTGCACAAATTAGTAATAGTTGAATTCTATTGTAGTGCTGTTGGCGAGATGAAGAGACAGGTATCTTCTGAAGAGAAGATCAAACCACCACCAACTCTATATATCTTGAAATATATTCAACTAACGATTGTCCATGGTGCAGGATAAAAGAGAAAAATACAGATCATGAAAGTTTATGGTCCCTTTGTCAAATATTTGACTCGATGCAAAGTCAGAGCACAAATGAAATCTAAAAGGAGTATTCTAATATTTCACCTAATTTGATTATGTTATTTGTCTGAACATAAAATCGTGACGCTGTGATGATGCAGTTTCAAGGTTGCCCAATCAGCAGCACTAAAGGTGTCTGGAGGAACAATCACATAAGGCAGCAATATACAGTGATATAGGTCATTTTCTGTATATTCAACTGAGAAATGTTATATATAAATGTATATATATATATAAAATAACCTAATGGGACTGTTATTAATCCAGTAAATAGTCTGCAATGGTCTAATTCAAATACCAGCAGACCGAAATCTGTCATCTCACAGTGTACATCACCTGACACTAAATACATGCATTACCCAAATATGTGTTCACACTTCATTTAGGGAGCTCTGAACACCACGTAGTGATGCCTGCTGGAGACCCGAGCTCCTGCAGAGAACCAGAAAGTGTGGTAGTATTATGTGAGTACTACTCACTGTGTGTACTGAAGTTCTGCCTCTGTGATTTCCTGCCAGGCTGTTCGATACGCCTCCAAACCACCACAACGCCTCCACCTTGTTTATGAAACTCATAGCAGCGAGAACCCGACACTGCACCAGGAGTTCACCGTCTGCGGCTCGGCTCTCCTCCTCTTCACTCCCCCGCTCCGGCGCTTTCCATTCCACCATAATGACAACACCAACACAGCGGAGCGTGACATGAAGAAGAAAACCCTTCTGAGCCATTAAGAGATAGACACAGACGGGATGGAGTGTTTACAGTGAGCTGGCCTCTTTCTGCTCTCCAGCTCTTCAATCTCATCTCCTCCGTCCTCGTTCTCACTAACACTTCATATCTTTCTGTCACCACTCCGCTGTCTGTTTCCATCTGGGGTTCTCCATCTCTCATCTCAGTCTATGTTTACACCAAAGCCCTGTCTCTTAGTGTTCACTCTCCTACTCTCTCCCTTTTAGAAACCTTTTGTTATTTCCGTCTCTCCGCGTCAGGTGCCTTCTTCTCTCTACCACTCTCTCCATTTCTGGGTCCATTTTTAGGAGAAATGTATCTCTACAGTATCAAAATATGCACTAAAGTTAATGGAAACTATTCACTCAGCACTGCAACGTACTTTACTCAATAATAAATGAAAATATTATCAAGTGACTGATACACTTTCAGCAAATTATCATAGTTTTCTGGTTCTTTTTTCATATTAGATTTTACAGGAGCAAATAACATACTGTTTTTTTTTTTTTTTCTATTTAGTTTTTACCAAACCTACACTGGAATTTGACTTACAAAGATTGTCCTCCAAAGAAGAACAACTGTGCCAGTAGTTGCCCCAAATCCACATAAGTGACCCTCTGGCAGCTGTAGAAATTCTGAATGGGAACAAACAATGAAGTGTTGTGATATTATAGAGCGACAAAGTCCACTTAGGTAGGAGGTCGGAGCGGATGGATGAGTCAACAAAACATCTTAAACACAGGAGGCTGCTGTTTCCCGCCGACAGTCAACTGGTTTTTTTGCATATTGTTCTGCTGATGGCGCTTCAGATCGGAACACGCTTCAGTGTCTTTCTAGAGGGCATGGACAAACAACCAGTTTTGTTGATTTGGAAGTCTTACTGCCCATTAATTGGCACAATAATTGACCCGACACTGCACTATAACACTATACAAAAAGATTTGACAACTCAACAACTGGACCACCGCTGCAATTACTTCCTTCTGTCCTTCGTCTTGATGATTGTCAGGTAAATAGTAGAAATACCCCATTTTCAGTAAAAAGTAAATCTACCGGAAACATATGCTTGTATGTATTTTACTGGCCAGCATGATGTCGCATTGTGTTGTGGCCAGGTTAAACTTTATGTTATTTATCTCTAAAACAACAGGGACCTGGTCTTTGTGAACCAGAAGAGCTGCAACAGAAAGAGTGGAACGAGAGCAACAGGTTCATGAGTTTGGCCACAGAGGTAAGCTTGTTCCTTTACCAATCCAACATTTATGTTCACGCTCGGCCAGCGGCCCCCAGGGTCGAGTCTGAGGCTGTTAAAACAGTGTGTTATAGTATACTGGTGTGTTTTCCTTCACTCAGGAAGCCTGATCATGACACGGTGCCGGACTAAATGGTACGCACTGCATGAAAAATCACAAGCCAGGAGCTACTGTCCCTTGCTGAAATCTTCACCATTAGACTACAGACTCTTCTCACCCTGCTCACCATCTTTTTAACTTCCTCTCTTCTTTTAAAAGACCGTGAAGTATCAGAACCAGGACAGCCAGGTTCTGCAACAGCACTCAGCCAGAGGCCGTTCATGCCCTTGACTTCTAAATCTCTATCGTGCTGTTATCATTCTAGTCTATACGACACTGTAAAGGCATACAGGTATACATCACAGCTGCTTTGTGGTACTGATAGAATCTGAATGGGAATGTTTGTGTGAGCTCACATAACCAAATTCCAATCATCTACATTGAAATGGCAATAAAATATTGAATGTTGAATGTAATGTCGATCTGAACACGGCCGAAGCTTACTGACTATATCTGCAGTGGTTTCCTTTCCTATAAGTGAAGTGACAGTTCTGAATCAGCATGATGTTCGTGCAGGTTTTGGACTGGTTTGATGTAAGTGCAGAACACATGAGAAGTTTTTCTGAGGACCAGGGAGTCCTCCCAGTAAACTCGAAGCCTGGCCAGCTTTGCCTGTCAAGGGAGCTTAAAGTCTCAGCAGCCATGAGGTTTTTGATGAACACTCATGAAGCCCCACTGTATTATGAATATATGAAGTCCTGTTGTCTGTTTTTCTTTTTGTAGCAAAAGTGTCTCATTCACCAGCACGTCAATACTAATCGGTTCGGTTTGCAGTCCAGTCCAGACGTGAGTGCGGTTTCACTCTTCATCGCTGGTTGTTGTGATAATGACAATAAAAACCCAAACTGCTCTATAACTGTTTTGTCAAGACATTGAGATTAATGATACTTCACCAGCCCTTCTATCCCCTGTATTCACTCTGCCCCCCCCCCCCAGACCGTGCAGTGTCATCCGTTCCTGTATATTTACGGGGACAATTTCAGGGGGATATTAGGATGAAGAGGCAGAGCCTGAATGCAAGTCAATCCTGACATTAAGGTAATTCATCACACTATTGACGCTTCACGCTTGCCACATTGTGCATGCTGGGCCTGTGCTTCTGAGTGTGTGTTTGAGAGACAAATAGAGTTTGTGTGTGTGTGTGCAGCTCGAGGGCTAATATTGCTTCATAACAGACTATTTTCCATGCCACATTACCTCTCTATCCCTCATCCCTCCATCCTCTCTGCCTGTCTTGTTTCAGGCCCAATATAATAAAAAAAAACAGCATGCCATGGGCCATTGTTGCCATTGCGACTGTTTGTTGAGTGCGGCTGATCGATAGAGGCTGTGAATATTTTCCACTCATCTCTGTCCTGTTGTACAGAGCCATCGATCCGGCCTCAACAACGCGCCTCCACAGATGCCAAGGAGACGGACAGGAAGGCAGGCAGGTGGCTCTTCAAGATGTCCTGCGATGCCAAAGAGCAAAACCCATTTCACCCCCGCGGTTCGATCGGAGGATTGCTCACTTTATATGTTCATGACATCTGGGGAAGAGGGGAGAATGTCTCTGCTCGGAGACGAAAAGAAAGAACGAGGAGGCGTCGATGACAAATCATCAGCGTCCGATGTGAACCAGGGAGATTAAAACTGGTGTATGTGTTCGAAGGACCGTTCGTGACGGGTCACAGGTTCAAACAGCAGGAACTGATGTGTTCACCAGAAATATCCCATCTGCTCATTATCCATGAGCAAAACACCCGAGTGTCCACTTCATCTGAAACCTGCGGTTTTAATTGAAAGCTTCCAGGCTTCTAACAGTCTGTACACTTCTTAGGTAGACATGATGGATATTATTTTCAGGATAGGTCGAGCTACTGAAAGATGTGGCCAACTACAATCGTACATGTTCTAGTTTTTACTAAAGTAGTATTCTCAGAGATCTGTTTCGTTCTCTTTGGCGGCACCTTTGGCCATAAGCGGCATTTGGAGATGTGTTTTTGGACCTCAGTTCCCAGATCCAAACCTGTGTCCTCACTGACGTTCGCTTTTTAACAGTTTTTTTGCCTTCATCTGAACGTCAGTTTTGTTTCTTTTTCTATGGATTTGCACTTGTTTTTGAACTTTCTTCGTCTCTAGCCTTCAATCTTTTCTTGTTTGTTGTTTGCTTCACACAGTGAGTTGAAGCGTTCCTCAGTGCATGGAGTTGCCTATTTGTAAGGGAGATTATCTAATTGTTATCACATGACCAAAGTACAGTATTTTATATTATTTTGTCACGTGATACCATCCACTGAGGAGGGCCATGAAATGATACTGAAAGCTTTGGAGTATGGGGCCATCAGATAAGATTTATAGGGTCAAACTGCTGTTTCCAAGGTCAAGAATTAACAAGTTAATTTACATCCTAAATGATACATTTGCACCACTAAAAGTCGTCCTGTCTCCTACTCGCCATCCTTGCTTGCTCTGTAACCCCGGATGAACAGACAATCACTGGATTACTGTTGATACTGATGAACAAGACTAAGCTCGACGATTATGAGTTAAATATCTGGAGTTCTTTCTATGATTTCTGTATTGTATTTCTGATGTATTTAAGGAAATTTATCCTCAGGCGACATCCGAGAACAACCACCTATAAGAGTATGCTGCACTGCTTCCAGAGGTGTCATTTGTGACACAAAATGCATCAAACAGGAGACATTAAATTATTTTATTCATGAAGGAGCTGAAAATGAATTTGATGCATTTCTATCTCCACTTCTTCCTTTTTGGATGGCAGGAGGAACACAACAACAAAAGAAAAGCAGGAAAAATTGCAGAGGAACAACAAATTACAAGTGAAATTGCAGCGTTTGATTCATACAGGATTAGTATTATCAGGGGAGTTCTGTTTTCAGCAGAATGCGGAAGGCAATTTGCACTTTTACTTCACAAATTACAGACGTTGCAGATTTGTTGAAATCACTGGCAGTTTCCGCAATTATTACAAATCACCGGATGTCCCCCGGTAGTATTAGAGCTGAGTGAACAAGTTATAAGAGAATAAATGCAGAATTTCTGAGGTTTTAACCAAGAGAGAGAAAAAAAGTAAATGCATTTGCAACACCGGGGAAAATCAGGAAAATGATCTGTCACTCAGTGACTTTACACCCTTTAAAGGCATCATTGTCTGATGTACTTTTGTGCTGTCAGTCATTTCTTTTATCATTTGCCGGTAAATATCACAACTTATTTTTCTCTGTGCATTTCATTTTGGAATACATACTCTAATGACTGAAATTAGTTTGCAGGCTTTATTCGAGGTCGCAGTAGGTTTTTTCCTGACATCACCTGCCCACCCACCTGAGCTGTGACGCATGTGATACAGCTTTCTGCGTCTCTCTGTGGTCGAGCGCTTGTTGCCAGTGAACTTCCTGTAGAGTTATTAAAGTTGGATCGCGCTGATAAAGGTTGTCCTCTCGCTGTACCTATTCCCAGAGACAAAGGACTTATTTTTAGCTGAGCACTACACACAGTCAGGCTTTACCTTGAGCACAGACTCTTTCACACTGACAAACACAGACAGCTGAGAAGCAAACGTACACAAAATGAAAAATGTTCCACACGCAAAAAGAAGTGCGCGCATTCACAACCATGCACTTACATCAACACACAGGGTCTGAATCATTTAAGAGACATGGAGGTGTCTTTTCTTCCACCACTCGTATCTTATTTCTGACCTTTTAAGGAGAAACAAGACTAAAGAAATAAGGAAGACAAGGTTACACAGACAAGTTTAAAAAGGCTAAAGCTGCAGCAAAACTCAAACCTTCATCTCACTTAGGAGCCCAACCAGAAGACCTGTTGGTACGGCTTCAGAAATGAGAAATAAAATGTAATGGTTTAATCATTCAGACTGACTAGATACTCTGTAACAATCATCATGTAATGAGGTGACAGATTATAATAAAACTATGAAAGAATGATAAGAGGGTGTGAAAGACGGAAGCAAATTCAGTGTGAACTGAAGGCTGAATTAAAACTGACCTCAAAGTCACGAGTTCTGTGTACATTTTGTTCATCCCTAAATATCTTTAATTCACTTACAGGGAAAGATTTTCTTTGTTTACTTATGAAATGTACTATGGAAATAAAACAGCCTTGCCTGTGTCACATACTAGCCCCATAATTTTAGAACGTGAGTAGAGATGAAACAATGTAAAAAAAAAGTCAATTGGCAGAAAAGTAATCTACCACAATTTAAATAATCAATGAGTTGTTTAAATTGGTAATTGAGATTTTTTTTATTTATTTATTTATTTTTAAGAGATTAGATAGTACACTGAATATCTGGATTTGGACTGTTGATTTTAAAATAAAGTTACTGAAATATCTCAACAGCTCTGGGAAATTATTTTAAAGGTCAAACGTTTAATCAGCAGACCTAAACGTTACGATGTTGTCTATGTGCTAATAGAATTATGATATATATATATATATATATATATATATATATATATATATATATATATATATATATATATAGTTGAAGTCGAGTGTTGAAGGAACATAAACAGTGTATTGTATGTGGGGTGAGATAATGTCTCAGAATCGCCTTCTCCAATAAGGAGAAATAAGAACTTGATCAACCACAAATCAAACACAAAGCCGGACATGTTGTGGGACAAATCTTTGGACATGTTAACATTAGGGTGGGGTAAGTAATACGTGTGGCTGAATCAACAGAAAGCTGATGGAGATGCCACATGGATGCCAGGGACTCATTAAAAGTCTAATAGTTCCTACCAGCTGCATTGGACCAGGGGTCCTTAACCTTTTACAGGCAGCAAACTCCCTGAGCTACACTCATGCTCATTAAAACATATTACTTCTTCACAGCTGAATGCAAACCAAACAAGAAGGTCAAACTACCAAACACCTCATTAACAAACTGACATTTAAAAAAAAACAAAAAAATGGTCTCACCTCGACAGCCAGACTCATTAAAACACATTACTTCAGTTTAACTGCAAACCAAACCAAGAAGCACAAACTATAGAAGCAATTATCAGCCTCGTGTTAGAGAAGAAATGCTGCCATCGCCACGATGGTGAGTTCAGAGCCCAAAAAACACAACAAATCAAGACTGAGTCAACTAAACTGAATAGATTGTAATTTAGGAAGTATTACTAAGTTTAGTGTGTGTTTCAGGCTCACCTTCAAAACAGGTTCGGTAAAATCCTCGACTGCAGTGTCAGGATTCAACTGAACTTAGCAGAGAAAGCACATTAATAAAATTCACAAATAGTTTGAATCAAATGGGTTGAAATTCAATAATAAAATACTGGAATAAAGAAAGAAACAAGTAAAAAAAGAGCAGTGTGATATTATGACCAGAAAAGAGCTGCAGATTCGTTATATTTTTGCATCTAAACTGACATTTAATGCCAGTGTTTAATTAAAATACATGTGTAGACACATTTTCTTTTACTATGAGACCAAACTGTGCAGATTCATTGACACTCTACTGAAATTTGCATCTGCATTAACAAGTGTAGACATGGTAACAAGTTCCTGTACAGATCACTTGTTACCAGGTGGAAATGGGATGTATTGGCATCTCTTTGGAAATGTATATATGTACAAAATTCACCAAACCCACACAAAGTGTTCTTTCCTTGTTCTTAACTTTTAGTTAAGTCCAACTTTGTACGAAAAACTGACAGCAAAATCCCCAAGCCTCTGCTCTGGGAAATCGACAGTTGAGCAGATTAGAACCGCACAGTAAAGAGCGGCTGAGATGATGATGATGATGATGATGATGATGACGATGATGATCATGTCCCAGCCGTATGTCAGAGGGCTAATAGTGTGGATATTGTCATGTCGGTCTTAAAATGTCAGAGAAAGCTCAACCAATATTCCGGATAATGAAGCCAGTGTATTCTGATGTTCTGTAAGCTTTTCTTAATAACCTCCTATTCCACTTTCTCCCTTATGTCTCACTTTCTAACTTTTTCTGTCTTTCCCAGCAGCAACTGTCGACTCCTCTGTGACTGGTCCTCCATATTAAATCCTTTGCTCTCCTCATTCAACGCTTCTTCTGCTTTCATCTCTCTCGCTTTCTACTCCAAACTCCGTGCAGATTTTTCTATCTTTAAAGCAGCATTAATCCAGTCGAACCCGCATTTTCTCTTCCAGTTCATTCGTGATTGATTCATAGTGTTTTTACTCATAAGTATGATTGATTTTGACATTATATTGCCCCAGAGAAAACTATCTGGCCCTTAACTGCCTCCCAATCCAAATTAAATATGAATAATACATATCAAAACTTTAAGTACAATATCATTGGACTGAGGCCAGAATAGTATATAGAAATCCTAAAACTGCATCAATATAGTTTCAATATAGCTGCGTTAACTGAAGGACATTCAGCACTGTGATTATGGGTTTGACGGTGATGAATAAAAGCTATGAGGCACAGTTGAGTACCATCAGTTGGAGTGAAGCACCTCTAATCACAGCACTCTCAGGTGAAACTCTACCCTGCAGGTAAAGAACACTGTCAGTCTCATAACAGCTTCTACACAACAGCAGTGGATCACTGTCTGAACTCATTTTCTTCTAAAGAGTCTTCTTGTAAAGTTGGAAAATGAACCTGAGGAGTTGCTTCATCACTGCAGGTGCTGCACCTATCTGGAGAATTACACCTGGTTGTGGAGGATGAATATCTGTTAATGATTTCTTTCCGTCATTCAGACATGTGTCTCGTGGCTTTATTCAGACATGAAAGCATATTTATGGAACGAGCGAATGCTTGCGTGATATTTGGCAGCTGAGAGGCTGCATCATTACTGGGTTTTAAGACTTAGTATGTCATTGAAGCCTTAATTAATGTCCATTGTGAGTGCGAGGGACACTGATAAATTATCACATCAATTTCATCATTAAACATCATTAGAGAGTGAATTCTGCTGCCTGCTGTATAATATCTACAGTGCACAAACATTGATTGACAGGACGTCAAGTGTTTTTCTGGTTATTAATTTATTCATCCACATGGTTGGCATGAATGTAAATTGAAATATATAAACAGACTGGGGTCAGATTATAACTATAGCTGTAAAAGGGATTTTTTTTAGACTTATTCTGGCCCAATGCCAGAGAGAAAAACATATTAACCTAATGTTCATCTTACAGTATCTATAATGTGGCAAACTGCCCGGGATGTGTGTGATATTGGCACAAAATAAGAAATCTTCAGTCTGGGGCTCTAAATGAAGGAGGATAAGAAATGACCAGAGCAAACTGGCCACAGATGGAGGTTGTGACATCAATTGAAGGAGAGGGAATGAGGTGTTGCTGGAATCAGAAACATCAGAAACAACATCTGCTTCTGATTGTCTCTCTGTTACATCACTCATCAGCTGCAGCAGGTCGCTGCACTGCTCTTCACACTCTGCCTGCTCGTGTGTGTGTGTTTACATCTGTTTAATGCACCTATTTCTGCTCGTGTGTGTGTGTGTGTACATTGAATAGCACGCAGGACACTCTCATATACAGAAGAGTGGACATTATACGTGTGTGTTTGTGTGTGTAGCATCCATCTGTCAGCCTGACGCATCGCCCCAGTCAGCAGTCGTCTCCCCTTCACACGTCATTGGCTGTCGCCGTGAGGCCGGGACTTATTCAGCCAATTAGCTCAGAGCGAGATGGAGGGACCTGCTGTGTAAGCTGTTGCCGTGTGTCTGAATGTCAGCGGCCACAATCAATGGCTGCGACACAGTGAGTGGAAGGAGAGGAAACAGGTGACAGGTCGCCACGCTGTAACATGTCATCATATCACCGGCTGAGGTCTCAGCAGCACACAGACACAGACTCTAAGTGAAAAATCAGGTAAAAAAAAAAAGAAAAACGCTTCTTTTGGGGACACGGCGGTAGCCTTGTGTGAAGACACATCCTGTAATCCATCCCATCCTCGTACCTGAAACAACACAATTCTACATAAACACTGGTCTTTTCAACCCTCTTAAACTATTGACCACTGCTGTCACTGTCTGCAGACGGACCGCTGTGTAATTTAACTTTCTCTGCACTGGACATGAAGCAGCTCAGGACCGACAGTCTGACATTCTGCTGTACTGTACAGCTCTCAGGTATGAACTCTATGGAACTGAAATTATACACGTGTCTTTCTGTTGCTAAGCAGATATTAAATACCTTTTTTTGCTATTGTTCAGCCTCCTGTAGTCTCAACATTTAGACCAGCAGAGAAAAATAACAGACTGACATTTAACGTGAGCAGAAGAAAACTGCGGGGAAGTTCCTGGAGGACACAAAAGCTCCACTGGACGCTGACTCCGTCTTTTCTCCGTCCTCCCTGAAGCCTCCAGCCGAAGACGCTGCTGTTGTCCAATATGAGACCGGACAGTTGTTTGTCTATTAGTGCCTGCTAATCGCACCGAGCCACCCGTGTCAATAAAACTCATTATATGAAACAAGAGGCTCATCAGCCGGGCACTGCCCTGCTTATCGGCACAGCCAGGACCAATTCATCACTGCCACGTTTATGAAACATCATCATCTTTTTAAATCAGTGTGGGCTGGGCTGAAACAGATTACATGTAATGGACAAAGTCTAAGCTGATTAGTAACTTAAAAGTAGTAACTCCAGTTTGTGCAACTTCTTAGAAAAGCTGCTAATAGCTTAGAATAAACTTAATCTTTTGGTTTTCATATTTTATTACTAATAATTCTCTGTTTAATGCTTTAAACCAGGGTGTTTTTCCTTGGTTTTTCCACCCTATATACAGGGCATGGGCACTTCATGTCTGAGCATGCCTTATACATTGTTCCTATCAGGATAAAGTAGCCTACTAATGCCATAATTTGGCATGTCAGCTAACCTTTACAAGATCTAGTACAATTTTATATCAGAGTAACCTGGGTCACTGAAAGGCCATTGAAATAAAGTTTACTCTAAATAAGGTTTTAAACATCCCACATCCACACTTTCATGTTTCAGATTTTGGTTAAATGATGCATTTCGTGTGCAATCGAGGCCACCGTTGGTTTGATTACTACACATTCAGAACCAGTCTCACTGGCTGAATAACCTCCACATTTACATGAGCTACTTTATCCGTCAAAGGGGCGACTGCCAACTGCTGATCGACATCTTTGCTTTCACTGCCTGTAAAAATGCATTGAGTTTGACTGGTGGAGTCCTCAGAGAGCACAGCAGACAGATTATCCTACAAAACGTTTCTTTTTTCATTTGTCCTCTGTTACCTACAAGCAGTTCCTGTTTGCACTTTAACCGAGGATGCAGAGACAAGAATCAGCTGGATTACTTTCACAATGTTGAAAAACTACTCTGAAATTATAAGGAGCACTTTTTTTTTGTAGTCGATCAACGATCAGAAACGAGAGGGACTGTTGTGACAGCGTAAATTGTGCAAATGTATGCATGTGTGATCTGTGAGCTCCGGCTTGAGGGTTGAAAAAAGGAGATATAGTTTTTCATAGAAAATATGCCACCTGAGTATTAACTAGTAAAGTAATTTTTTAAGTGGCATTTTAAGGCCACAGAAATATTCTCTTTTTGTTCACAGTGTTGGATTTCTCTCACATATATTTTTCATAGCTTGGGTTGTAGGAATTCACGCTGTTGCACTCGTTATAGGATTCTCCGAATGTCAGCGGCTCGGTTACTAGAATGCAAAGTGTAAAGTGACACAAATGCTATTTGTTCAGACGTCTCATTACAAAACAACTGTTCAAATCATAAATGTTTCTTCCTGCAAAGCCACTGAATAGGAAATGTATTTCGCCACAAAGTGTCCAAAACTGATTGAATTGTCTTTGTGCAGAGAAATGTTGATGTTTGCAGGCCAAACACAGACAGATGTAATGACCAGACCCAGAGAGCGACAGAGATCAGAAGAAAACATACAGGAGCTCAACCAGCTAATTAATGAGACTAATATAGCCGTGTGTGTGCCAGCTGCACTGTGCTGAGGTGTGTGTCTGTCGGCTCGTGGTGCTTTATCACTGTTGTTGTTGTCACATGTCACAGCGCCGATGCCAGATGTGTCAGTCAGTGTTTAAAGCCTATTAACAGTGTCAGATGTGATCGGCAGCAGCTGGACAAACAGTAAAGCTGACAGTGTGTTGCTTCCAGCCAGATACACAAATCTACATGTGAAGCTTTTAACTGGCATTCCTGTCAGCGTCTAATGAGATACGTTATTGATCCATGTAGGGAGGTTGTCCTTTTTCCTGCCTGTCCCTAGCAGGAAGGTCAGAGGTCAGGGTCAGCTACAGAGAGGCCCTCTGGGAGCTCTAGTTGGTCTCCTAAAGACATAAATATGCAAGTACGACATAAATAATTAAGGTGCCAATTCAGTGTGTACTGCTGAAACAAGCAGTCGATTGATCGATCGGCCGATTGTAAATGTTTAATGACAGCGGCTGTTTTCACAGTTTTAGCTGTTGCTGAGGGTTATGAGATGCTTTTGAGTATAACACAGCAGAGATTACAGGCAGGTTTCCAGAGTCTGTTGGCAGACGAAGCAACAGGTTTTCTTCTTCCTCACTTTACCTCAGAGCGGCTTGGAGGCAGGTCCACCCGTGTTTCAGTTGTATCGTGGCAATTCTTGACTTTTCCATGAGTTTGCTAACAGCTCTAGTCGTGAAATCCAAAATGGTTCGATTCAAACTGGGCAGGTGCTTTCAATCCTCATCTCCGTCAGTGTTTGCCTCCGGTGAGGTGGCCTGCATCCACATGATCAGAAACAAAGCAAATGTGTTTCCGTCCAACACTGTCTGCTTTTTTTTTTTTTTTTAATTTTACCTGCTTTAGTTAAAGGAAATGTTTATATGCCTCAATTTTTTTGACTGAGTACTGAATCAGTTCTGGAATCGTCATATAAAAATGGATTGGATTTAGTTTTTTCCCAAAGCATATTTTAACCGACCTGTTCATGTCTCATACCAAGGGAAGTTGTCCTGAAACCAAAATCAGTTCTTATCATTTATTTGCACAATATGAGCATTTGAAAAAAAAAAAAAAAAAAAAAAAAAAAAAAGAAGAATGTATTACAATAGTGAAAACCACAGTTTCCTACGTGTTGGCCAAGAGGGTTATTGTGTGTCTCCCCTTTTAGAGTACACATCATTTCTCAGGAGGGAAATGAGACCGATATCACGCAGTTATCTGTGCACACAGTAATGCAGCACTGGATAAGTGCACACTAGCAGTTGGCAATATGTAAGTAATACCTTAAAGCATTTACGACAGAGTTCTGGAGGGAAAAACTGCTCGCCACCCCCTGCGGAGAGATTTCTCTGCACATTCATGGGTGTATGGGAATAACTATCTTTGTCTTTGAAACAATGCAGAAGCCGAATGAATCCTTACTGGGAGACTGAATGAGTCAAAGAGCAAATCAGACACAAAGAGCGCACACTTCCATCAGGAAAGAATACTGGTAGTGAGTGTGAACTCCGCTGCTAATTGAGTTGTTTAAGTGATCGAGCCAGACTAGAGCAGAAATCTTTTCTCGCTTGATTTGTTGAAGGAGCGCCAGTAGAAATTTGACCCAGTGCTGGTAGCTGGTATGGCCTGGCAGCTATCAGTCAGCTGGGTCAATGCTTGGCTGTAGTTCTCTGCCTGCAGTCCAGAGGCTGCCTGCTCCCATTACTGCTATTCAAAGGCTGCATTCACGCTGCCTCTCTTTTAGTAGGCCAAGACGCAGTCGTGGCTCTGGCACTGTCCTGACTCCTCGCCGCTTCTCTCCAAACCCCTTTAATTCCATCCTCCCGTCTCCTCTCATGCCCTCTGTTGTCTTCCTCCTCCTTCGTCATCCTCACAGCAGCCTGTTCCAGTTCCTTGAAGCAGAATTGAAATTTCTTTTGCAGTCACAGCAAAACATACATTGGCCTTGTTGAAACGGTCAATATTTCTGCAGCGCTTCATTCATCACAGCCTGCAGCTGATCAACAGGGTCTCACAAGAGGTCTTTGTTTTCCAGCAGTGACCTCTGAGTCACGTTTCTTTTTCACATTTCCTGTTTCTTCTGTACTTCTTTTTTTCTCCCGTTATGCTAATTTCCCCAAGGGGACTTGAGTTCAAGTTTGATTCACTGATGTTTTCCAAGGACATGTGGACATGTGCACGCAGGTACAGTAAAGACGTGATGAGACACGTGATGGGAAGCTTTGAGCTTTCCTCCCAAGGCTGTGTTCAACAGAAAGACTGGACGAATTTAGTTAGAATTTGGTTTATTTCAGGTCAAATGATGTCTAGGGTTAAATCTAGGCCAAATGCGTCCCTCTCGTGCATTATTTGATTCATCACCATCCACAAAATGAGTTTAAAAAGATTCATTATCATGCATGTTGATCTATTTTATCCATAAAGTGTCTCAAAATTAATTTGTGCCCAGGCTCAGCTGATTTTCTCAGCACAGAGGAAAACCCTGGCATAGTAGAGCCCCGACGGCCACGACCCGCGTCCTGCCCTCCCTCCTCGTCTTAATGACAACAATTTGCTGCTCCTCTGCTCTGATGCACCCCACCTTTAATCCCTGAACATCTGAGTCTCTGCTTAATGATTGCTAATACCTTCCTACTGTAACATACAGAGAGAGATGACGATGACGTGTCCTTCCCATAAGGACTGTGTGTGTGTGTGTGTGTGTGTGTGTGTGTGTCACCAAACTCAATTAAAGCTTGTATCACAGTAACATGGCACTTGGAAATACATAAATTCCTGCTTTCAGGCTCAATGATTTCACTCAGCAACATTGCTGAGAGTATGTGGGCGTCATGAGAACAACAGCAGGAGCACTCATCGGTATTTTAACCACGTTATTTAAAACACTTACCATATATGGAAGTGAAACCAGAAGGGAAATTGGGTATCTGTCTGATCATGTGATCGCAACAGATTTTCATCCAGACATACTGCTGCCTCAAGTTGATGAGTGAAATGTTGCCATCACCAATAGAAAACTACAAAAATACACTGTAAAAAAGCTGTAATTTCCCTTTAAACATTGGATACATTGTGCGTAGAATGCCGCATGTATGTGATACGTGTCGGCAACTTTCATAATCTCTAGATTTTTCTGTGCAAATCTTTTTGAAACAAGATCAATTTTCTGTTGATTGACTGAAAATCTCTGAGAAATATCTTCCCAGAGGAGATTACTGCCTCGGTTACATATACAGGATGTGTATGTAGCTGTGTGTAACAAAGAAAGAGTGTGCGTGTGCGTGTGTGTCAGAGTGGTGTCAGAGTGTATTACAGCCTATCACAGCTAAATGTGAAACACGGCTGTGTAAATGGGCTGAGAGATAGAAATGATGAGAGCAGCTATCAGCAGGCAGAGACACCACAATTACCACCCAGCACCAATCCCAACCTCCCCTGAATGTCTGATTCACTGAGGGGCCGACTGTCTCACCGGCTGACATCGTGGATTTCGCAGCAGGTTCAAATGACGCAATTTTCTTCTCCATACGTATACACGTATGCGAATGCAGAAGTCCACAATCTGTAAAAATCCCATCAATCAGAGTTCATCCGAACATTATTTGACATTTTCCTTCTCAAGAAAACCAAAACGCTCTTTGATTGTTCCACACAGTTTTCCTTCCTCTCCTGGGTTGAGCATCATATAGGCTGTGGTGAAAATTATTAATGAAAACACTAAATGCTTTTTTTTCCTCTCAGCACAGGAAACTCATTCAGAGGAGTTCATCTGTAAGTGTGAGTAGAATCTGCTGCATAAAATACAGATGGGAATACATTTTTTAATCACATGGGGTCCCCAGGTGAGTAGACCAATGACAACATGGCTTCAAACATGCTTATGAGCTCACAGACCACAGACTTTATCTACCCCCTGAAGCACACACACATAAAAAAAGGTATTACTATTATCTTAATTGTGGCCTTCTACCCATCAGAGTAACCAACATTCATTGGTTACTTTGGTATCACAGTAAGGAAGGAAAAATCAGACAATCTTTGTGAAAGTGGCTGTGCAGGATTGCTGGGATCTCAGACTTACTTGCTAATCATTAAGAAAGATAAAATAAACCCATTAATCATAAAGTGCAAATCAGTTAATTGCATCGAACAATGTAACACGATAAAAAGTTACAAAACAGAAGCAGACAAGTATACAAAGAGGCAGCAATCAAGTAAAGAAAGTAATACAATAGCAAACAATAAAATCAACAGACTTAATCATGCAATTAAATACGACATTTCAAAATGTTAAGTAGTCTGGAGTGGCTATGAAAGAAATGGATTACTGACATTTATGCTTTTATGTCTAAAGATGAGCAAACTATTATGATGAATAAATAAAAGCAGATTGTGCATAAATAAAACAAATCGGCTAAAACAGTGCTCCATCGATGCTTGGTAAGGTCAATGTGACTCAGCTGCTACATGTAAAAATGTATTAAGAGCGGATGTTTACCGGGCGGATGCACTGCCCAGCGTCGGCGCGGCGGCCACATCAGTGGCTCGGTCGCCTCGTGTTTCCCCGAGCTGCAGTGACGGAGGACAAGAACCTCATCGACTGTCAGGAATCCTGTCGGGAATCCCATCAAAGAATTCCACAGCAATTAATGTGCTGCTGCAAATTTCATTCAGTATTAATGACAACGTGCAGCTCCCTGATCTACCAGAGTATATGTTAATGAAGAGTGGACGAGCAGTATGTCTGATATTAGAAATGATTGTCAAAGTGACCACTGATCTGCAAACAGATCACTTCACTGTCTCCTCATGAGGATGCAACTAACGATTGCTTTCATTATCCATTAGTCTGATTATTGCCTTCACTGGTTGGTAAAATGTTAAAATCAAAAATAGTTATAGGTTATAGGTGTCTGATCCCCAAAGATCCTCAGTTTACACTGATAGGAAACAGAGAAAAAGTAGCAAATTATACAATTTTTGAGAAGTTGAAACCAGATAATTTTGGCTTGGAAGTGTCTTAAACTGTCGATCATCAAAGTAGCTGATGATTCATTTTCTGATCGTTTAGTCTGTAAAATGTCAGAAATGTGCCCGTGACAAGAACCCCAGGTGATGTCTTCACCAATCAACAGTCCAAGATCCAGAGGTGTTTAATTTACAGTGACAAGACCATTATCGTAATTATTCTATTTACTTTCTTTTTTGATCGGTTGAATTAGCCGATTAATTGAACGGTTGTTCTTATCTAATCAAACAGCATTGCTCTATTTGTCCAGAGAAAGGATCCGTCAGTCAGCTGACAGAAGGACGTGAAGGGCCGGATTAAGTGGAAAGTTAACCAGATAAACTACTAATGTTGCTTTGTGACCAGTCCAATATTAAGCAACCCAATAAACTACAGCATCCCAGCACAGCGGGATCAATTCAGCAGAGATTTTAATTCAATTAAAAGAATATTACACGCCCCACAAAGGAAGGATTTTTATTGGGGCTTTTGGGTTTGATTGTATATTGCATGTTGAATGTAATGCCGACGACTGTGGATCACAGCATCTCTACGTAGACCATTTTTTAAACTCTCTCAACAGCTCGAGTAAATAAACATTTACTCGCATTCAATAAGCTGCTGCCAAGTCAATTCCACCCAACTAAAGCCATTGTTTCTGCAGGAAGAAAGAGCGATTGGACTCATTACCATTAGCTCAGAGATGATATTTTGAAGCAGCACGGCACCCATTGTGCCTCACAATCCCTCCTAATCCGAAACCTCCCCACAGCGGCCGCCGTGCGTGCCAGGCCGGCCCCTTTATTTCTGGCCAATAATAAACGGCCCGACAGCGCTGCCGTCCCAGAAGCCCCTGCGGTTGCCATGGTAGTTAATAAGGCTCGTTACAATCAAAGGCACAGAGAGGGCTGTGGACTCTCCAGGGGAGGCCAGTCGAGCCCCGAGGAACGCAATTAGGCCCGAGCCAGAGATCCTCCACATACCTGATGGTATGGATCCTGCTCCGGAGCGGCGGCGGCTGCAGGAGGCATGATCACTATCTGTGTGCAGGAATGTGTGTGTCCTACCACAGGCACAGTGTGGGGACTCGTCTTCTTTATGGGGACATAATGCAAGTCCCCTTAACGTAATTCATTACATTTTAGGCTGAAGACTTAGTTCAAGGTTAAGTTTAGGCAAGTAGTGGTTATGGTTACGGTAAGTCTCCAGGGAATGAATGTAAGTCAATGTAACGTCCCCGAAAGTGATGGAAACACTACTGTGTGTGTGTAAATTGAAAACAGTGGGTGGGCACAGAGGGGGTGTGTGTGTGTGTGTGTGTGTGTGTTTGTGTGTTTGTGTGTAAATTGAAAGCAATGGGTGGGCTCAGAGGGAGATGAAATGGATAATGGGTGCTCACTGAAGGCAAAAAGCTCACCTCTAATAACACAGACTGATGGTTACAATCACTATAATCACTAATAGATTTAGTGTAACTGCCATTTTAGTGTGATTTTTTTATGAATTGCAGAAATAACTTTGAACCAGAGTGAGCGTAGTTAATCTAATTACATACAGAGTTCAATTATTGGTTTTGTGTGCAGTTTCTCGCAGGCAGCGGGGACGTCCATTAGAAAACATGTTTCCTAAACAGTGTTTTTGCTTCTCTGAATTCTATGTCCCGTGACCCCTGCTATTTGTAATAATGGAGGAGGAGTAATAACATGTGTGGTCATGGTAAATCTACTTCAACAGCACTACTCACTGACAAAGTCATCAAGTGTTTATATAATAATTGCCTTTTCCATTACAATATGCAGTCTTTATTTCAGCTGAGTCCAGGTGCATCCACTAAAAAACGCTGCAGGGAACCCTGGACCATAACCAAAATAATTCATATGAGCATTTTCTGATCTGCTATCTCTATACTCAAGGTCCTCTTATGTTTACTCAACAAATCTCCTTGTTTAAGGCTGGAGAAAGTTCTGGTTGAAGGAAACCAACACTGTCAGTATGAGATGAGACGTAAACAGCGATCCTCTGCCGTTGTTTCTGAGAAGACTAACCTGACAGCGGCGCCACACTGGTCGACAGCAACGGTGAAGAGAAACAGAATGCAGGAGAAAGAACAAAGACTTAAATCGCACTGGAACACCGGCACAGACTGAAGGTAAACACACACACACACACACACACACACACACACACACAGGCAATAATATTGACTTATCGTCCTAATGTTCAGTGAACTGTTTCATTGACAGTAATGGTGCGGCTTCGTGTCTGCAATAATCAGGAAGATCAGGACCACGAGAGACGCACATTAAAAGACTAAATGTAGTGTTGCCGTCACCTAAATGGAATTAAAGAAAAGGCTCAAATCAAGTTTAATTAGTGTGTGTCAGTAGCTTCTCGCTCATGTCGCTTCTGCTGCCTCTGCTGAGCCCGTTTCCACTTTGCCTTTGGGCAGTAATTACTTCTTCATACTGTGTGCTGTGTCACGGGAACACAAAGCTTGCAACCACACAAAACACACACACACACCACTAATGCATGACACTGAACTTAAAATTAACAAATGGTGCAATTCCTTCCTCAGCTGGACCTCACAAAGTCCTAGTTTCAACATGGGGAGTCAACATGTTTAGTGTTCAGCTGGTTTGACTGACGTTCATAAACGTGTTGCCTGCATTTAAATTCAATTCAGTTTCCAATACAAAGAACTTTATTAACCTCAAGCTGGGCAATTATAAAGGTATATGCAAAAGCACACACACACTTACGCACAAACACACACACACACACACACATCACGCTACAAACCATGACATGACTCACTACGAGTCTGCAGCTGCTGTCAGTAACACAGAGGACACAGGACAGCAACCAACAACCCGCTGCAGATATGACAGGCATGAAATGAACACACAGCAGCCACAATAGTACACTGTACAATAATAAGCAGGTATTTTGTATCCCCCCTTTCACTCATTCACATCCAGTATTCTGCCTCTTCTGTCCGCTGCCTGTGCTGCATGTGATGCTGAGCTACTGGTCTGAAACTGCATATCGGCCGTCAGTGAAGGTGAAGGTGGAGAGGAGATCGGAGTCACTGCCCTACTTTCCACGTCGGCCGGAATATGAGATATTGCGGGGCGTGTGAGCAAACTATAAATAAATAAAACACCACCAACGTACAACAGGATGCGAGTGGTGCATATATAACAGCGCTTGTATGAGTGGTTGATGTAGCCTATCATCTCTGCATCAACATGGCTGGGACACGTTGGGGTGTGAAGTGGCTCTTTGAAAGCACTGATAACGTATGAGAAAGAGGACGGCACAGCATCACTTTGAGTTACAGCAGTGGATTTCATAAAAGTGTTCTTTGTAGCATTCGTTTGCACTTTCTACCTCACAATCCTCAGGACCGAAGAGCAAAATACTGCTGCGGGTTTGTAAAATCCTGCTTCAAAAGGAGTAAAATCAGCCGTGCCGCATTGTGTCACCTACAAAAACACCACTTGAACTGTTTCCTGGATTATATTGTATCCTCTCACCTGTACCTGCAGCAGCATGTTTTTTTGACAGTGCTGTTGTTGTTCTGAACATGACCTTGACTATGCATTTACATATTTGTTTCCGTGTAAATGCAGAGATGATGACACTAAAACACATACGGGGAATCTCTCGGGGCGGTCTATGTTAATACACAGGCAGACTGAACGACAGAGTGGCAGCTACAGATCCAGAAAGACAAGGACGGAGAGAGAGACAGAGACATAACAAGGGGAGAGAGAGAGAAACCAGAGGTGGTGGTGGACGTTTGTGTGTGTGTGTGTGTGTGTGTGTTGGCAGGATAATTGGTGTCAGAGTCCAGCTGAAGAGCCTGTCATTGCTCGGCTCTGCGGGCTGGCGGCCTGTCTCCCAGAACAAAAGGTGGACAAAGACAGTGATAAAGACCTGAAGATGGAATAATGACAGTCGAGCGTGGACTAATCTTTTCACCGCAGAGTGCAGATTGTCTGAAGTCAGTCACTATGTTTAGCTGACAAAGTTGATAAAAATAGAGAGCTGTGGTCAAACTGTCTCCATCTGAACGGCAGGAAGGCAGGAGACGAAAAACCTCCCTGTTCAGCAGAGATTTACAATAGTGGTAGTGAAAGTACCAACTGAGACTTCTCACCAACTCTGCATCTTATAGTTTTAGTTTAACAGCACATACACAGCCTGACCAGCACAAAACAGCAGACGGCGTTATGTTAACTCAGAACAACTAGTTTTATTTCCTTACAATTTTGCTGAAAACTCTATTTGATCAAGTCCACGATTTTGTGGGTCCACAGTGTTTCACCGTGCCTCGCTGACTGGTTTGGGTTTTTAAACATGAGACTTCAGAAAGTCACTTCCCCCCATAGATGAACACACACCATCTGCCACGAGTACGTGTGGTTGGAGACGGGCTTGCGTGGCGAGCGGCACACAGGGATTGGTTTAGTTTGAACAAACTTCAAAGACCACACAACAAACTTTAATGACTTAAAATAAATCTACTGGAATCCACTCAAAAGAACAGTACTGGGACTGTCTTACTGGAATGCAATCAAATACTCGAGACGTTGAAGGTTTGAAGTTTTCTTTTAAGTAAAAAAAAAAAAAAAAAGAAGCATTTCATCAGGAAAAACTGGCCCACTGATGTGCTCACCCTTGGACATGACTCAGGGGACACTGACCTGCTACCGTCTAAAGAAATAAGAGGAACAAACGCTTCTTTAATTTTCATAATAAATAATTAGTCAACATATTTGGAACAAGGGGCAGAGAGATTTAAAAAAAAACACCATGCTGTCACTTAATAAGTTCAAAACATTATCACAGTGTGACATTCAAATCATGCAGCATTCAAGTAAAATGGAAATTAAAAGACTTACAAAAAGTAAGAAAGTAATGTATGCTGTCACACCTCAATAATTCACTTCTGCTGTTCTTGGATGTTGTGTTGCTAAGGTGAGGATGGCTATATCTCAAATAAATATGGTCATAAAGAGTAAAAATCTAAATAAAAGTAAAGATACAAGTTTTTGTTACAAGCAACCAAATGATGCCAGCAGCAAATACCATCTCAAGTGAATAAAGTCACATTTGTCTGCCGACGTGAATCCTATAAATGGTAACTGCACTGCACAGTACTGAGCATTCATATCATGTTCAGTGTAAATATTACAAAATAAATCATCATCAGGCCCTTCCACATATTTGTAGTTGTTGCCATTGCCATGGTAACAGCTGGTAAGGAATGATTTAACACCTTATGCACGTTTTAAGTTATATCTCGTCCAACTCTACATCAAAACTAAGTCATGGTGCTGCCCATTTCTCCTCGTCACGGCGCAGCAGAAGCTGAGTCCAAAATGCATTATTGTAATGAACAAGGAGCTGCTTCATAAAACACCTCAAAAATAGCCTGTTAGTCTGATATTATTCTATTACTATTTTAATGCTGGAAATGACTCATGTATATGCAGCACAGAGGCACATCTTCAGCAGTCTGCCGGTATCAGATTCCACTTATATAACCGGTCTGCCATCTGTGTTTTTTCACGTTTCCTACTTTGTAATAAATAGTATTAATATGGAATATGAAACTCTAAAAATGCCAACAGCCATGTCTCTTGCCTATTTAAAAAGAGCTGTTTTATCATTTTTATAAGAAACCTTCGAGTGGTTTCCCTTACAGAGGAGGTCTGGAACCTGATTAGACGGGTTTTTTCATTTGCTTGTGGTTTTATTTCATTAGATCTATTTAGGTTAAATGTCTCAACAGTCTATAAAAGCCTTTGAAACGTTACTGTCATAAAGGGGCGTACAGATATATAAACTTCTCGAAGGCACCAGCAGAGCCAAATATGGCACTTACATATTGGTGCAATGAAGCATCAGATAATCCATCTGTTCCCTCCTTCCCTCCGGTCCCACTAAGCAACTTAGCAGTGAATTAATTGATTCACGTTCTTCACTGCTGTGTTTTCACCAAAAATGCGCCTGTTTTGGCTCATGTATCAGGGCTGGTTTTAATGGATTGTTTGCTTGTTTTCTAATATTGATCAGCATGATCATTAACTGTGAGCAAATCAACCTTGTTTCTACTGGCCAATCATGCAAATTGCAAGTCGAACGAAGGCAATATTTGACCTTCAAGTTTGCCAGAGCTCACACCAAAACAAGAAATGCATTCATCAGTTGCACTTGGCGTCGACTGAGGTGATTGAGAAGTGAACTGCACCTTTAGCTGGTTCAGGCTGCAGAAACATAACAGCATACATTCCCCCACCAGTTCTCCTGTCTCATATCTCCTTGTGATATACAGTTTTTGATGTATTCTGCTTAGGAATATGCAATAAAATGGAACTGTCAGATGGCTGATGTAAAAGCTCCTGCTCTGTAGTCAACTATCAAGTCTCAGACCCTTTGAAGTTCTCATGTCATGAAGTCTATTATATTCTCACAGAGCATAATGATACCTGGATCTTTTTAACATACATCCTCCGCTGCCTCCAACATCACCGCTACTCTGTTTGTTTTTTATTATCAGGTTGAGGAGGGGGGGGCAGTCTGCTTGAACAGGAGAGGAAATGCACACACACACACACAGAGTAAGCAGGCACACACAGATAGTTAAGAACATGGATGAATTAACATACATAAAACATATTTTAAGTGTTAAGCCCATATAAAATATACATGAACTCATACCTACACATATACTCCACATACTATTAAGTGGACTGTACTTGCTGGTATGAAGTGTACGGGCTGTTTTGTATGTTGCAAAATATATCACGGTAAAAAAAAAAAAAAGATATCACAATGCCAGTTTCCAACACTGTGCAGCCCTAGTATGGGCACTTCCAAACTGCACACAGTCAAGTACAGAGTTGCAAAGAAACACAGGCACTTTGTGTGGAGGACACTACAACTATATATTACAGTTCATATAAACAGCAGAGTGAGATTTTATTAGAGCTGAAGAGAGCGGGGGAGAAGGTGAGCTTAAGAGCCCATAAGAGATGATCTATCACTTCCTTCCGCCATTTTATTTAAAAGCAAAGTAGTTGTGTTTTATTTTGGGCTGTTTGTAGTTAGTGCAGTGTTATGGTTGTCTAAGAACACAAGAGGACATTTTGAACAAGCTGATAAATCCCCAGCCTTCAAACACTGAATCATGCAGCTGATGGTAACGAAGTCTAGCAGCTCGGTGAATGATCAGCCACTGACAGGCTGGTTTCCTGTTCCAAACGTCATGTGACTGAAAGCATTTAGTAGCTTTAACCAATAATATTTGAAAAATAATTGAAAATTGACAGGTAAGCCTCAACACAGAGTATCAGTACCAGGGTTATTTATATATTATAGAGTTATATTGAAGTGTGCAGCATCAGTGAGGCAAAATGAGGCCAAAATAACACACTGTATGTGATTTGGGAGGATTTCTGCGTGAACCAGGGCAACATTCTGTATTTTCAGGCAGTGAAGTCTGTAACGCTGCGGTGTAGAGAAAAGGATCATCATCTGAAATCATTTTACTGCAACAATCTAAGGGTTCGCATTAGTTCTGGGTATTAACTAGTAATACAAAATATATACTTGGCCCTCCAGCAGAAAAACATGTCAGAGCTTATAGCTTCCAAGTCAGTTCAGTCAATTAATGAAGTTCCCTCCTGGGAATCAATAAAGCGTTCTCTTTTATTTATGTTGTGAATAAAGGTGGATTATCATTTCAATAATTTAACACTGATCCTCCTCAAAGGTCAAAGGTGTACGTGTGACTGATCCTCTAAACCTGGGTTTAGACTTGGGTTCATCTAACAGTGTAAACAGGTTAAATGCAGACTTCAGGTATGTGTGAGATGTGTTTGCCAAATGAAGATCTTCTTCTAAAATCAGCAGGGACAGTAGCTCATTAATAATAAATGGCATTAATCATAGTCTTAACAGCGGTGCCATATGTACAAAGATCTGTCGGACACGCCTGAGCTACAACCTGGGACTGAATGAGAACGTCATACCGACATGGCAGCACCAAACTGTGCAGACACGCTGACACGACTAGTTTCACTGTTTCAACAAATACTTTAAATCAGGACCAGTGCAGGACCAGCAGACCCTTGCTTTGATTGTCCCTGACCCCCATACAGGACCTGCTGCACACACCACACTGGTCCAGTGTGATATATACAAATGTAAAAAGAAAAGTCTGCACTGAGTCTAAATACAATCTGTGTAAGTGGAAATGAATCATGGAAATTGAACAGAATGTTTTTGAATTGAGCCACATTTCATAATTTTTCTTTGACAACTGGAAGTTGGACTCAGCCCAACGTGATCTGATCAGTCACGATGCCCATCAGCGCAATAACTGGCTCAACAGCCAGAGTGTGTCCGCCCCTGAGATTAGTGTTAGTTAACTGCCACATTAATCAACATATTTAACCTGCGTCGGTTGTTTACGGGGGAGGCCCTGTCTGCTCCTTATCTGTGGTCAGCAGACGAGCGTGGACGAACGACTGCAGTTTTACTTACAGATAATAGAACACAGTGGATCCGCTGAGATCAGATAGAAGATGCTCTGCCATTACTGCGGTCCCGCTACCAGATAATGTCCACTCTAATCTGATAGTGTATGGATGTCCATTATTCAGACAGCTATTGGACTGTCAGTGGTCAGCCAGCTAGATAAGTGGTGGCTCCATTAGAGGACGGGTGGGCAGCTACTGTATGTGTGTGGGCGTGCAGCATTTTTCTTTCAGGGTTTTACTCAACTCCATGTTTTTTTTTTCCCTTTTAAATTGTTGTGATATTGTCTAAAGTTGCTCATGTGGGTTTAATCGTCAGCTAATCAGTACCTGACTGATCCAGAAACTCACTCCTGTGTGACTACATGATGCATCTGTCTCTTCAATAATTGTCACTTCCCTTTAATACATACAGTCGTTCATTTATCCATCGCTCAAGCCATTAAATCTATAATCCATTCATTCCTTTTTAAAGCCGCAATCCATCTGTCCATACATCTTTTTTTTTTCTCCATTGACCCAGACATCCATCCATCCTCTTATGTACGGACCAAAGCCTGGATGTGTTTCATCAGAGATTTCACACAGTTCAAAGGGAGTTCAGTCTCCGATACAGAACCAGGCTTCTGAAACAGAGGGAGAAACTGCCCCAATGAACTAAAGTGTGTTTGGATTTGGACATTGATGTTTCAAAAATGAGTTAATGACTTACCTTTCTGTCATCTGGTTGCCAGCTCAATCCTTCCTGACACCTAAAACAAGAAGAAAATGGAAACTTTTGTTATAAATAATGCAATGTGTAATAGCCAACTTCAGGAACAGCAATAACATCACATAACAGGAGAATCGTCTGTAACCGTGCCCTCTAGTTTCATCAGTCAACGTCAATCAAATGCAACTTAGACAGGAGGAAACTGTGCATTTGTTGGGGACTATTTTCAGCGGTGGATTAATCTACATTTGGTGCTCTAGTGAGTATTTAGGGCAGCAGGAGGTGTGTGTGTGTGTGTGTGTGTGTGTGTGTGTGTGTGATTGAGTCACAGTGGTCAGAGGAACATGCCAACCCGTGCAACACTGTGCCTCATTGATGTGTTTTTAATAGTTTTTGGACAACAATGGAGCTCTGTGGCTCAGAGGACGAAGATATATCAGGCTTTAAAATAAAATAAAAAATACAGCATTCAAAGTCTAAAACAAATTATCCATCACATCTTTACACTATCTTTCAAACATGTTTAGTACAGCAGTTAGAGGGAAATGAAACGCAGAGGAAATCATGTGTCAGATGTTACAGGAACATAGTTGAACCCACTGAGTCATCATGACCGCAATTCTCATTTAATCGTTTAGCATTTGTTGCCAAACTGCATCCCTTTTACACTGAAGAAACGCTGAAAATGGAGCGACTCTGAGGCAAATGGATTCATTTTAGAGACGCAGAGGCAGCTGACAAATGGATGTCATCACAGAGGAGAAGGAATGAGGTAAAATGGAGGCAAAAACAGCAGAATAAATTACAGGGGTGAGTTTTGTCCCATCTACATGTCTCTGTATCTGATAGATGACTTATAAACACTCGGAGAGCGAGAGGAGGAGAGAGTGAGTGTGATTCCAGGAGACACGGAGCAAAAATGCTGAGAGAGAGCAAAAATACATTGATCAATCAGCTTTGAATACAGAGCTCCTCTTCTTTCCATCACTCAGTTCCTTTCTTCATTTGTCCCTTTTCCTCTCTCAACTTCCCTTCGCCTTCCCTCTTTTCCCCTGAATTTCTTTCCATAACATAACGGAGGAGATCTCACTGGGCACTGTAGATTATCAAAAGCCTTCTCAGGCTCTCTACCGCTGGATGAAATTGGACTACTTGAGTTTTAAAAGCCAACCGGCTACTTTGATCTCAAGATAGCATCACTAAGATCACATACTGTAGGGCACTCTGTGTGTGTGTGTGTGTGTGTGTGTGTGTGTGTGTGTGTGTGCTTAAGAGATGATTTCACAAAAAGAGAAAATCCTCCAAAGTGAAGACACAAAAGGTTCTCATTTTGGGGAGGAGACATTTTGGGATTTGGATTTAAAAGACGGGGCAAACGTTGGGTAGAGGTTATGATAAGCTTTTAGTGGTCAGGTGTATTGGGATTAAGGATGGAGCTTGGATGAAATGCCTTCAGATGTACAGTACGTGTTTGTCACTCTCATGCTTCAGTGTTTGATGGCTCCTGCTGTCTCCGCTTGCTGCAGGAAGTAGACCTTATTTGGATTAGAGCCCACGGTGCTTCCCGGTGACCCATGATAGGAGGTCCCATGTTTCTCAATCAATTATGAAGGCAAAGACAGCGGCAGTTAATTTGCTAATGGCCGTCCTCTGTGGGTTTTTATAATCTTATAATTGAGCAATGCGATAGACAAATACGGGTCAACAGTTACAGCAACGCAGACCTTTAAACACTCTCACAGCAGCATCAAACCAAGGTGCAAGCTTTGGGATTTTATTTAGTTCCCTTTGGTAAATATCAAACCACATACACAGAAAAAGTTTAATGTTTCTAAGTAATCATAGTTATTGCTCTATTTGTTGTATCTGATTTATAGGGTGCAAGTAGAAGATATTTTTTTAATTGCCAGCCAAAATGTTCAGAAAAGACTACCAAGCTGTGTTTGAATACTGGTAAATGCCAACAGAGTTTATTTTCTCTCTTGAACTTTGAACCAAGTTACCCCACTGAGCGGTTCTGGGTAACTGGGACAGGCAATTTAGTTGAAATCCTATTGGCAGGTAATAGTCAAGGTTAATAGCAACTCTTATGATTAGCATTGATTCTGCTATTAGAACAACTTAATCTGACATTAGACGAGGAATTACTACATTATATATTTTCAAAATGAATTGCAGCTTCCACTGAACATTCACTTAAATATACATTCACATACACACTCGTATCCTGGTCTCGATCATATTCAGGATATAACGTTTAATGATGCAAGTGATGACACCTTCATAGGCTAAAACCTTAAACCACATTACTCTAATAAGCAGGATATTGGCGTGGCAGTAGACACACTGACTGTCTGAGACCTGGTGGTAGCCATCACGTCAGGGCCTCCACTTTAGACTCCACAGCTGATCACAGCCAAGCCTGCGCATCGCTGTAGGGGAAGCAGTGGTCATGGTTGTCTGATTTAATCATGTGTGGACCTCACTCCATCCAAACAAGCACTCACTGATATTATTCCATTATGAGCTCCTCCTCTGTGCGCCGCCGTTAATGCTGAGGTCCTATTAAAGATTATGGCAGAAAACAAGCAGGGAGGGCTCGGAAAAGTTCAGGCAGACTTTGATGCTGAGTAAAGGAGGAGTGCTGGAGGGAGGTATGGATTCAAGGAAGGGCTAATAGTCTATTATTGTGTGGTTTTCCTTTTAAAAGTTTGTTTATGGGCTAATGGCATGCAGCAGGGAAAGTTTTTATGCTGATGACGGTGTATAGTTTCAAGTATAAGTAAAGGAGTAAACAAGAGAAGTGCTGAGGCATGAATGTATTAGCATTGGAACCAGCAGACAGGCAGGCCGGACCAAGTACGCACACATACAGTACACACAGTATATATATTCAAGACACACATTACATCCATACATACATATCCACACACGCATGGACAAATCCAGCATTAACTAAAACAAAATGCTAATTCAATAAAGGTTCATTAATGTATATTTTATACAAACACACATTTACAACCTAACAGACTATCTGCCAGCTGCACAAAGCAATGCATCTATAACAGGGAAGCCATTGTTGTATTTACAGCAGGTGAGACATGCTACAACAAAACACTGATGGCTGAAAAACTGTTACTGCAGGAAGCTTTGGCAAAAAAAAGGGAGCATTTTCCTCAGCAGAACCCTCCCTCCATACATGCAGGGTAAATAAATCCTTTTAAAGACCTGCATAATATGACAGAGGGCCACAACTGTGACTCATTACAATTATCATCCTGTCACAGCAGCCTGTCTCACTGCACTGCTGCAGCTCATTAACCCCCCTCACATCTTCCCTGCACCTCTCCAGCTGATTATCTCTGGTTGGCTATGAAGCAGCAGAAACACACAGATTGCTGCTTCAGATGAAGGTGCATAATACAGGTCTTTACACACACAGCTGTGCAATCACACTGGTCATATTTTACTACCTGTTTAAGTTAGGGCAGCAATGTTTACTTTCATGATCTATCTGTCCATTAAGTCTATAAATTGTTGAAAAATGTAATTTCACAACAGTCCAAACCCCATATTTCTTTTAAAAATCATAGACATAAAAAGTATAAAATATAGAAATATAAGAAAGATAAACAAGTACTGCAAGTCAACAAGTGAGTGCAACATTAGTGGACAAACTGGGTGATGTTTTGACATGTACGAGGACCCTGAATTATAGAAGTCGACCCTTTTTCCACTTTTGAAGTTTTCAGCTGCTCTCAATATTGTGAAACATGCTGCAAATCTACCTAAGAAGGTGAAATTCGTAATTTCCTGCACATTCAGACTACAGCAAACACTGTTAGTCTCTGGCATGCAGCCTTGAGTTAAGCTATTTCATCTTATTGATGTTGGTCTTTAGTGAAAACATCAACTGGCCAGCTAAAATGAGCATGAATATTCACTGCACTGAGTACTGGCTTTGTCAACTGAACAGGTGGGAGAGGACAGGTGCACAGTGTCAGTGACCACATTAAAAGCTCGGCTTTTCAGTGTTTCACCACACAGATGGAACTAAAAACATATCCATTAAAACCGTGATGGATTTCAGCTCTAAAACTGTCTGTGAGTGCAGCCGCATCCTGTGACAATGAGCAACATTCACATTTATGAGTTGAGAACAAACTGCGGAGTTGCAGTGCAGCACCCAGAAGGCTGAATTGAATATGAAAGCATCCACAAATGTCACCGGCTGGACCGTGTTCATTCAGTCGCCTGAACTCGTGGCCTCGGTGTCGTCTGTGTAAAGTAGATGGTATACCCTCTTTCTCCATACACCTTTCTCTCTTTCCCCATCCCAACTGCACTCTCCTCTATTCTTCTCCCACATACTATCCCCCTTCTGTTCCTTTCTTCTCCTCTCTCCATCATTAGGTTTGTGTAACTCTCTTAATGCAGCATGACTGTATAAACTGAGAGCTTGCGTAAACGAATGGGCCACAGCAAATTTACCTCCTCTCTCATTGCCCCCGTCTTTTTCTTTCTGCATGCTCATTTAAGCCGACATCGTTCACAATGCCTCTTCTTAGCTCCTAAACCTCCTCCTTGTTTTGGCTGACTCCCCTGACCCCTCTCTCACCCCTCCGCTTTCAGTCTGCAGGCTGATTTAGCCTCCGTGGCTTCTCAGGGGCACAAAAACCTAACTGCATGTCGGGGCTACAGAGACACTACTTTAAGACCGCAAAAATTGTGATTGGTCAGCTTGGAGTTGAGTAAAGGAGCAGTAACTTCCTTTGTTTACAGTAACACGGACATATTTTGGGACATATTACAGCAAATCCTCCGATTGTCACTCTATCACAAAGTGAATGACAGGATGTCAACACTATTACTTTATATTAAATTATTATTCCATTATGACATTATTTTAAAACTGTTAATTGTTGAGATCAAGTGGTGGAATTCAAAGTATATTTACTCAAGTACTGTACTGCTGCTTTTGTATAACCATTTTATGTAACTTTATACTTCTATTCCACCACATTTCAGAGGATAGAGAAGATTGTACTTTTTACTTCACTACTTTAGATGTTTCATTCATTAATAAGTATATTAAACATTAACACGCCACTTTGCACATTAACATGGAAGCATGGTATTACTATTTCATCAGTAAGAGGAATACAAGTATACTGCATTTTAATGCACGCTCCGACAAAGTCAATTTATTTTGAGGTAAAAGTGAAAACGAAATGTTGTTAACCATCCCTCATTGCACAGGAAAACTGTGGACACAACTACAGCAAGTATGGAGGGTCAAAGTCAAAGCAGGAAGTCTGTATGTGAGGAGTGCAAGTTTGTCTAACTTGTGTTTCCTCTCATGGTCTGACAGCTTCTGTTTCTTGACCCACTGGACTTAAATAACTTCAACATGATCAATGCTGCCTAATCTTCTCTTCCCTCAAAGAGTCGCATGTTTGACACGTCGGTGAGCTCATGAATGTGCATTCATCCCCTGAACACTCACTTCACACAACACTCCCTCGCCCACTCTCCCTTTTATCTCTCACAGCAGCTTTTCTTCTCTTCCTCTACTCTCTCTCTCTCTCTCACATGAGAAGTCATTCCAGTGTCTCCCTGTCAGCTGACACTGTGCTCCATGACAGTCAGTCTGCTGACACCAACAGCATCCCCTCACGAAAGGTACGGCCTGTTAAAGTGAAAGGTATACATTGTGTGTGTGTGTGTGTGTGTGTGTGTGTGTGTGTGGGAGAGTGAGTGAGAGTGAGAGAGAGAGAGAGACGGGGTAAGTGGTGTGTGTCTTTGTGTATTCTGCGCGTGCATGCTTGTGTATCTGTCTATGTGCTCCTGTGTATTTGTGAGTCAGGGTAAGTGGTGCATGCCTTAGGTGTGTTTTGAGAGCACCCATGCATTCATGAGTCTGTGTGTGTCTGTGTGTGTCCGTGTGTGTGTCCGTGGGTGTGTGTGTTTGTCCGTGGGTGTTTGTGTGTGTCTGTGGGTGTGTGTGTTTGTCCATGTGAGCGTGTGTTTGTCCGTGTGAGTGTGTGTGTGTCCGTGTGTGTGTGTGTCAGATAGATTATGTGTTGATTTCTGCCATCTCTTCTTCATGAATGATTCAAAGGACTCCAAATAGGAAATTGTCTCTCTGACCAGCCCACTTTCCATCTCCAAAGCCTTCTGTTTCACTCTCACTCTTTCACACTCACACTCACACACACACTCACACACGATGAAACTCTCCATCTCCCTTGGCATACGCCACTTTGGGATTGTGTATGAATGTATTTGTGGAATGTCTGTATCTGTGTGTGAGTGAGGCTCCATGCTTTCAAGCGTGCATATGTGATTGTACACATTTGCTCTGTGTGTGTGTGTGTGTGTGTGTGTGTGTGTGTTGGTGTGTAGCTGATCAGAGAGCCGGCCCCAGGCTGTGGCCGGATCAGTTTGAGTTGGCGGTGCAGAGCAGAGAGCAGCGATCAGGAGGAGATGCTCAGCCTTAATCTGATTGCGGCTCCAAACTCTGCACACTCGACTGGCAAAGAAGCACTGAAGAGAGGTCTGGGATCACACACACACGCACACACACACACAAACACACACACACACACACACACACACACACACAGCTAAAAAATCCACAATGAAGGCGCTGTTTACCAAAACATTACATGGGACCTTTCCTAATGCTGCATTAGCAACCAACAGTCCAAAATCCAAATATGCAGTTTGCAGTGAAATAAAACTGGTTTTGTTTAATTAAGTTTTAAATCCCGAAGAGATTAACTGACTCAAATTGTTGTTGATACATTTTCTGTCGCTGGATTAATTGACTAATCGTTTCAGTGTTTATACGTCAATGTCATGTTAACAGTATTTTGCTGTTACCAGAATAAAGTCCACTTATCATCAATTCCTGAACCATCCATCTATCCATTAGTTTGTTCTCTAGCTTGATAAATATCCTTGGAGACAATAAAATCTGCAATACTGCATTATTAGATGAGCACAGAAAGTGGTTTGTACATTTAATCAGATTTGCGGTTTGTTATAAAATAGATATTGCTCTTGGTTTGGATTCTCTCTCTCTCTCTCTCTCTCTCTCTCTCTCTCTCTAACCACAAAACAAATGGTTTAGAAAAAGGTACACATGACACACATGATGTCAATGTGGGCTTGAAACCGCTTTGACACAAGAATCAAAGGTTAGATCAAAACAATGAATACATTTCTGTTGTAATGAGACTGGGGGGCTCCTAAGGAATAAACATGTGCACTGCCCCTATCACTATAAATAATGGAAGTCCTGCTTCAGGGACTGAAACTGAAATGGCTTTTAAAAATAATAAGATTTCCCGTCACGGTTATCATCTGTTTTGTTGAAAAATATATTAGTATCTGCAAACTCCCAGCGGAGAATGAAACAATAAATTGTGCACGAATGAGAGGTGAAGCTCTGAATGTCCGGAGTGATCTACAGCACGACACCATGTAAAATAACCAGAAGAAAACCCGAACCCATCAGTCCACCCAGCACCAACATGTAAATCAACACATGTCTGACCTTTCCATTCAGCAATCCCCCCGTGAGAAATGTCCCCCTCTTCAGATTAAATATGGCTGAGTATTAACGGCTTTAATAAAGTTGCTGAGTGGCATGGAGGTCACACCGCCTAGACATTCAATTAACTCAGTAAAGTGGATTAAAACACACTGCAATCAACACGTCAGGAACAGTAAATCTAGCAGAGGTATGTTGGGCGCAGATATGTTGGTAAAATCATTAGCAGCATTAACACACACCAGCCATGCCACATCGTTTGACGGGAGTGATGAAATAAAATGTTTTCAGCTTTTGTACAGAGTTGATGTGCGGTACATTAACGCATATCTTTGACATCTTTGACCTCTGCACATTCCTGCACAAATTGTACAGCCTTTTCATTTTAAAAACATACATAGCACATATTTAATATTCATTATTTATAATATTCTGTTGTACATTTTCTTTATTCTTATTATATATTTATGTTATGTTTCTTGACTTTTGCACTTTCTCAGTTTACTGTTACGCACCAAAACACCACAGCAAATTCAGTGAAAAAACCTAAATAAATAAACCCTGATTCTGATCAACACATCGCCGGTGTGCAGGTTTACATAGAAAACCCATAAGTTTCCTTCTGAATCACTCAGGCTCACAACAGCTTTTAATGCAGTAGTTACATAGTCACTACAGAAATACGAACAGCAACATGTTTCTTACTGAGGATACAGAAAGTGAAATGTAGAACAGGCCACGTCAAGACAAACCACCAAAGTCCCATGAGACGTGTTGGGGTCAGGGAGGCAGCCTGAATAACAAGCCAGCAGGCCGGAATAGGCTACCGCTGCTCCCGGAGAATCCCAAGGTGAGTCTGAGCATCCACCGGGAGTTAAATGAAGAACAGTTTAATTTTACCAGAAGAGGAGAGAAGACAGCTGAGGCCGGATGGGGAGGAGAGAGAGAGGGAGACTCAAAAGGCAAGAGCAGGGAGTTTTTCTTGGTAACTAATGGTGCGTGTCACATTTAAATTTTAAAAAATGTTACCAAAACAAGGCCACACTAGTGAAAGCCTCAGGGAGAAGGCAGAAACATTAAGACTGCTTTGCTGCCCATATTTTAGCTTAATATGCCATATGTTGGGCTGTTTGTCCTCCTCCATTAGACCCTGATGAATACTGGGATCGCTCAAATACATTCGCTTTACAATGATCCCATTTAAGGAATTTAAAAATGCCTTTTTATTTATCATTTTATTTTCATTCCCCACAGCAGCCACATGCTGTACAGCAGCCTCACTGTTTACTGATTGGCTTACTCCAGACTGAAAGATGCACACGACACAGGCCTCCTGTTTAGCTTCAGGGCTGACTCAGGTGAGCTAATCTACCTGTGGAAAGATCCAAGCAACAACAACAACAACAACGTTTGTCGACCTCCTCGCCACAAAAGACACCGCCGCTACAGCTCCGAGTTCTCATCGCCTAGTGCAACGTCGAGAGGGAGGGGGAGCGTCGGCACACACAAGCTCGATTCAAGGTGAAGCTTTAAAAGGAAACCAGTGTAGAGCATGTAGGTGACCCCTGCGTCTCCCCGGATGAACTAGAACAAAAGGACAGCCCCACCAGGATCAGTCCAGGAGGGACGCTGTGCTGCAACAACTCTCTTCCACACAACACTAAATAATAGATGGTTTGAAAATGTCTCACTGGCTTTATAATTCCACTGTGGAGCAAACAAACAGCTGCTGTTTACCAAATCTTTTTTTAAACAGGCCTATGTTGCCCCCCCTCCCGGCCTGGTGGGGGTCTGGGAGAGGTTTGTTCTTCAACCCTGCAGCTTTGTGTAGAATCAAAAAGGCAGAAAACTTTAGATCGCGTTCAGCTCGGCCGCAGGATTTATTCTGCTTCCTCTACATAGAAATGACTTCAACAAACTTCACCAAAACAAATGTGTGTTGCAGCGTCAGGTAAGTTACAGTATTTTCAACTGTAGAACCACAACATGTCATACATTGAAGTGAGTAACCATTACATGTACAACAGGAAGCTGCTTCATAATAAAAGTCATACAATAGTTGGCCAGAGGAAAGATTTCAAGTGGTGAGAGGAAGTTAACAACATGTGAACCGATAAGAAAACTCATTCCACAGTACGTACTAACAGTGGAAAGTATACTTTAACTGTCATGGAATACTGTGTTTGCAGTTTTTCTAAAATAAATCATTGTACTTTACCATTTTCTCAGACTTCCATTTTCCCTAAAGGGACATTCCTTCACAATGTGGGCACAAAACAAAGAACACACACACAATAAAACAAGCAGCAGATGTACTGTGCATATGACAACAGACACCCACACAGATGTCACGTCATGCAGGCAGAAGAAAACAACACAGCAGCAGTCAGCCACAATGAGCAGACCCACGGTGCATATGCTCAACGTATATTTTGCACAGACAGAAAATGATATGAAAAGGAAACCAGGGTCAAGGTTAGAAGAACAGAAGCAGAGGTGATGGTAAAGAGCTCAACCTGCTCATATTACCATGAAATTTCACTTGTGCGATAACTGCCTCAGCCCAGCCGTTCTGCTGGAGAACCACAGCAACAGACAGATAAACAGTGAGTTCAACCAGCCAGATCTTTGTTGCAAATGTGTTGACGTATAAAAGAGCAGCGCTAAACAAAGAGATAGATATATTTAAAGATATCGAAAGAAAAAGAAAAATATGGAAAGAAAGATAACAAAAACCCTACCGTTATAATAAAAAATGTAAGTGTAATGATGAAGAGTCTGTGTTTTGTTCTGTTGTGGTCTTCAGGATTTAAGGAGGAAGAGGCCCAGTGTGACAATGAGTTCATTCTATTTGTGTCCAAATCCAGGCCTGCAGGCATCTCTACAGGAGCTACGCCTCAACCTGCTGAATCCTGCTGCTGATCCTCACACTCTTTCCAACACCCCCCCCCCACCCTCACCACACCTGGATCTGTGCTCAACAGCTGCACTCAAACAACTAAAAAACAGGACTGAGATTATTCTTCCCTCTGTATGGAACTTATCTTTCCCCAATCCCCTTCGAGTGGAAAATCATGTGACGGGATCAGCTGGAGACTGAAGGAAGTGCGCTTCAGCAGGGTGTCGAATGTAGGGCCACAAACAAGGATTATTTTGGGATTAATAAATGATCAAATGTGTGTAAAGTGTCTAATAAAAACTTTAGGGGGGCTGCTGGCTCAGGAAGTAGAGGCAGTGATCTCTGGGTTGGCAGTTCACATGATATAGCGCTTTATAAGTGCAGTCCATTCACTGTTGTACCGTCAAAGGAAGTGCACCGATTTCGCTTCCGCACCTGCTGACAGTTTCCAGTTCACTGGCTTCTTTTAAAATTGTACCATTTGAGTAGTTTTTAGAAACAAAAACAGCCGAATAGAGAAAAGGAAACATGTTGACCAGAGAAAACCAAAGTGCACAGCAGCGTTTAGCTGACAGCCGGTGTGAAATCTCCCACCCTGGTTTGCATACAATGCTTTTTATCGTCCCGGAGACAAACACGGTCACAGTTTGACAACATTACAATCATCCACAGAGCGCTGACAGGATTACCACATGCACTGTTCTGGTCTGACACTTACGTCATGGCACTTTGTGATATTATAGGAGATCAAACTCTGTGCTAATACGAACAGAGGATATCAAATGTGTGTTTTGTAGCTGTTGCCAAATGTGCATATTGATGTGATGCGGCGCTTGTTCCGATGACAGTGGAGAAAAAACAAGATTCTCAAGCAACGTTTGAGGCTGATGAGGGAAGAGAGGTGGAGAGGAAGGAGGGATGGAAAGGAAACGAGAATAAAGCGTGGGAACTGAGGAGCAGAGGGAAGGGTGAAAAGGAGAAGAGCATAGAAAACTGGGAGAAAGGACAAGAATGGGACAGGACAGAGGAGAGGAAACAAGGAGAGGAAACAAGGAGAGAAAAAAGAGGAAAGGGAAGAAGAGGACAACAAACAAACAAACAAGCGGTTTCCAGGCCTGCAGAGAGCTGGGAAATAATGCGAGGATTGTATAAAGGCTCGGAAGAGAAGAGCCCAGTCCTGGTTAGCTCACAGCCCCATTCAGCCCCAAGGCCCTCTGGGTAATATGAGCAGTCTTGCACAAAGCAGATGGTACCCAGGGACGCCCCCCCCACCCCACCCCTATCCTCGGTCAATGAGCCAAATCAATGCCCATTTGTCCCCTCACCTCCCCTTCTTTCCTATCATTCTTCTTTATTTTGGCCTCTCTGTATTTTCCTCTCCACCAGGCCCCCCGCCCCCCCCCCCCCCCCCCCCCACCTTTCTTTGCTTCTTATATCTACATATCAGCATCTTGTATTCATCCTCCCTCCTCGCTCTCTTTTGTCTCCCTTTTTATGCTCTTCTAGTTTTTATAAATGCCGGAGCTCGCAGAAGTTACTTTTTCATCATTTCAATCGTCCATGTTCCTGACATTTACATGCAGAAATACAAAATTATTAACAATTTTTGAACACTTTGTTTTTTATGATCTGTTCTGACAGTTTACTTAACTCCCCCCCCCTCCTCTAACACTGCTCTCTACTTCTCTGTTTCATTATTTCATCTCTTTCTATCCATTGCCCGTTTTGCCATTTAATTCCCTTTCTCTCTCTTTTCTTCCCATCTATCTTTAACCTGCTCTCCTCCCCTGGTGACCTCCTTCAACCTTCCCTCCTGTCCTACTCTCCACACCTCCTTCCTCCTTCCTCCATCTAAGTCCTCCCCTCAGTGTCGAGTGTCTTTTGCTTGCCTGAGCTTTGGCTCTGCGGGCGCCTTGCGGCGTTTCTTCCCTCGGCTGACAGGAGGTGACAGAGGGCAGAAAGAGGAAAAGAAAGTACGAGAAGGAGGCGGGGGAGGGTGAGAGGCAAAGGGAGGGAGGGAGGGAGGTTGACGGTTATGACAGCAACAATGAAAACAAACAAGATAGGATGAGAGGCGAGGAGGGAGATGAGGAGGAAGACGGCAGAATGTTGCTTTACGCTGAGATACAGAAACCTCAGGCGACGTCTCATGATGTCATGAGGAGGAGGAGGATGACTGGAGACGAGAGGAGAGAACGGTGGTAAAAAAAAGGTAATTGATGGGCAAGGGGGGTTAAAGAGAAAATGAGTGGAGAGAGAACAGGTAAAGAGGGTGAAATCGACTGGCCCTCAACCAGAAGACATTTTCAGTAAACAGGAGATTGGTGACTCATCCACCTGAATGCTCCAAATTGATTTGCGAGACAGAAAATGTGAGTGTTTGCATCAACTATTACTCACTACATAGCACTCATGCCTTGGCTCTGCATGCCATTAAGTCATTTTCTTGTTCAAGTAACAGTACGGCTTGTCAGGGAAATGAGCAGAGGAGGTGGAACAGGAGGGAGGACAGATGAGGTAAAAGTCTTGGGCATGGAGGATAATATGGGTAAAGAGAGAATATGAAAATATGAAAGATTGAATTTTGTGGGCAAACAAAAATAGGCAAGAAGAGAACACATGAGAAAAACTGCTGTTTTTAGATCTGTAGAAAAATAATTATCTAAATTTCAAAAACATAAAAAGAAAAAAACAGCAAGGGAAGACCAATGACAGTCCAAGAGAGTGTGAATCATCATCATCACCATCACCATCATCATCAGGTGTTTTATCTCAGTGAAAGAAAGCGCTGCCAAACATCTACCGCCACGTTTTCTGCTACTCAAGTCTCCCTGGGGGGGTAACAGCCTCTTTCCGATACCAACGAAACTGCCGAAGTGACAGCCTCCGTTTGGACACCAGTTCACTACAGGGCGTACAAATCTAGAATGAGGATCTTTAAACTGACAAGAGGAATAAAACTAAAGAAAATATCAGAAATGCAAACTATACCTGGAGTCAGGTGTGTGTTCAGCCACCTGCATGGTTCCATTCTGCGTGCAAAGAGGTGAAATGTGAAGGAGGAAAAAAAAAAGAAACAAAGAGGACCAACTCCAGAAAAAGACCCAGAATAACTTCTGTCCTCTGACTGGCTGAGGGGGAGTTTCCAACACGCTGCATCAGACACCGCATCTTATCACAGCAGAGACAGTCAATGTTTAATGGAAGGCCGGTAGAGAGAGAGAGGGAGTGAGGGAGGGAGAAGGTGGACAGAGGGGGAGAGGAAAGCAATGAGAGAGAAAAGGAGACGCTGTAGCGGCGGAGTGTGGCGAATCGACAAAATGGTGACAGTGGAGGATACGCTGTTCGTCTCTTCACTTCCCTCTAAAGGCCTCTTTCATTTCATTTTACTGGGTCACATTCACATCAAAGGATCGCTGTCTGTTTGGGAGTGTGTGGGTGAGTGCTGTGTTTGGAGTGAACGCAAGACGAAGTGCGTGGCTAAATGTTTGGAGAGGGAGACAACCTTCATGATATAGCAACAGCCTGTTGTACCAAACACTGGAATTGCTATACTGCTACTGAAACTGCCTTTTCATATTACTGTATTTACAATATGAACATCCTCACATTAGCTGGTGGCGATCAAACCCTCACTGAGTCACAGCCTTGTAGGTATTTTGCTACACACACACAAACTTTAAGCCTTGTTTAGCTGATAGTTTTGGATTTACAGCACATTTGCTGTGTGGTTCACCACCAAGCACCAACAGACAAACACAAAGTTATCAGACTATTTTCAGATGGTGGGAACCAAACCGGAGTTTAAAAGGAGGGTGAATATTAGACTTACATTCACCAGGTGGACACAGACACCGATCCAAGGGGATGATCAGGTTTTATGGTTTGAGAAAGTCCCCTTGTTATGAAGGCTACCATTTAAAATCAGCTAAATACAAAAGAAGAAGAGCGTCTATAAGAATCTGCTGGGTGTGAGAGATAGGTAGATGGATGGATGTGTAGCACGTCGAGACCAGGGTTTGCAAACTAACATTTGTGTTTCCATTAACCATAAATACACTCTCTCCCTAACTAACCATAACCATACTGTGGTTGCTTGTAGGACGGATTTTTGCAAATGTTAAAAATGTTTTACAGGATCGTCAAATATTGACGCTCTACCATGATGCTGGGGTTGAAAGAATGCCGGGGTGAATCCACAAGAAACTAACTGCATTAATCATTACACAGGATCCTGCCAATAGTGTCCAATAATTGTGAGGGCTTTCTATAAGACAAGCAAATATTCTATCACCCAGTGTGTGTGATGTGTTTCTGTATGAAGCTGGGATATGACAGACCCACATCAGTCCTCCAGGCTCAAACTTATTACTGTATAAATCTCTGTTCTGTTTTCTCTCTGACCCCCATGCAAGGCTGACCACTCATGACTCCATACATGATCTTGAAACCACTAATGTTACTGTGCCTCTGACCCTGATCAGGATTATCAACTGAACTGTAGTCCAGCAGTTAATAACAACATGAGATGTTCTGTTACTGTATATGAACACAGCAGGAAGTGTGTGATTCACGGCCGGGTCAACCGCACATAACACAGCTCAACTGTGGGGAAAAAAAACATAATGTGTGCATTGTTTTCTTCACGATATATAAATAACCTTTAATTATTCAGGCACAGATGCTCTCATTCAGTCACGCTTAGCTTCACACACACACACACACACACACAGTAAGTATTCACACAATCACTCCACTAATGCAATTAAGAGTCTTAAAGCAACACTGTGTATGTGTTTATATTGTACTAATTTGCTTTGACATGTACATTTTGGAGCCATAGAATTTCTGCCTGGATAACGTTTAATGACAACAACTTTCTTGGCTTTGGGGCCAAATTAATAAAACTTACGAGTGCAAGGACAGAGATATGCAGTTTTTTTTAGCAAGAATTACATCTCCTCCTCTAAATCACATGACAAAATACAATGCAACAGTCCCCAAGAATGACACATTAATGTCTGAGGCCCAAGGACATCATTTCTCAGTGCCTTTTATAACCGTCACTAAACACTGTTACAAAAATAAAACTGATTTGAACTGGTTAGGTACAAAAACAACTTGGTTAGGGATCATTGGGTTAAATAACTACTTCATTAAAGTAAGTTGACTGACGGCAGGAAACAGGAAGTGTTCTACGCTCACTGTGTCAGCGTCTTTGTTGCTATAACAACGTCACACTGTTTCCCGACGGACAAGAATCATCATTTTCATAGCCAGAGGTCTTTGTCATCACGAACGTATAAACAAACAGTGTTCGGGGACATTTGCTGTAAAGACTGCTGTGTTTTCTCCTGAGACGACACACATTCAGAAAGGAACCAGAAAGTAATCAATACCATGAGCTTATAGGGCTCGAAGTGAAACAGACTGACGTGTGACGTGGGAGAGTGTGAGGCAGATAGTCATGGAATGGTTCGGTGATTTATTGATAAAAATGAAAAAACAAAGGCTTACTGACGTGGGTAGCAAGTCCAGATCGATTATTGATTAATTGAGGGTCCCAGGAAAACAGGAATGGAGCAGGGAAAAGGGTCCAGGTTCCAGGTTCCAAAGCAATGGTTCAAAGCAACAAAGACAAATTGGAAAGTGACTGAGGAACAGGACCTGACGGGGGGCTGGTGTATGTGTTGCTGATTAGGGAAGTGGCACCAGGTGAGCAGGTGGGTGAGGCAGTCAGGTGATGCGGAGCGGCAGGAACTGGAAAATGGCTGATGTTGAAAAACTAAATATAATAAACACAGAAAACTACCATGATCCAACCTTTGTAAATGAAAATAAAACTGATTGAAAATTAAAATTGAGCGCACAAAAGTAGTTATATAAGAACACACACGCTCATACATACACACACACACACACACACACACAATCAGGAAATAAGCAAACAACCTTAAAAATAATTTTTAGAGATATGATAGGACGCCTGAGGAAATATGTTGACAGTGAACGGTTCACAGATACATATAAATATTTCTCATCATCTTAACCAAATTGCCACCGAATAATAAACCATATAAAAAGCTAGATTCTAAAATGCTTCTGTTGCTTCATGCACTGGCTTGTTTTTATGTCTCACCTAATAAAGACACACAGGGTTCTTTGTGTGCCAATTGTACGGCTTGTTTCCATAAGAAGAGAGCGTTCCTCTCCAATGGTGTCGAGATCTTAGCTCCCATCGTGTTAATAAATAAATATCTTGTCTTTGATGCCTTTGTCTTATTTTTAGCCTTTTCTGAAGTCACTTGATGCACAGTTTGTATTCTCTGAATCTTTCCCTCTAATCGTTTTATCTCTTAATAATGAATCACCCCCAACTGTCTCTGCAGCAAAGATTAATGAAAGAAAAAACAGGCGTGTGGGACCAGCTGATCAACATAATCAGACATTTGTGATATATTAAACCAGGGTGGGGAACCTCTTTCCTTTCAAGGGCCATTAAAGTTTGTATAACATCCTTCGAGGGCCATACTAAATTACTGAACACGCATCACACCAACCTCTACTAATAAGATGGCATCTGATGTCAGAGGGTAGTGATGATGATGATGATACTCGCAGCTGGTTTTCCAGGTTTGATGCAAACTTCAGTTCGTGTCTCCTCAGAAAGGGAAAATCCTCCGGGCATGCACACAGAGCTGGAGCAGATGAGGTTGTTGGACCCAGCTTCCAGCTCCTCGTTGCTTTAGGGCTCAGTGATTTGGTATTGGAGGTTGTCAGGCGCGTCAGCTGGTTCCACATTAAACAGCTAATATGTTCAGTTCCTTTTCCTTACTGTTCACGTCCTGAAACCTGTCATAGCAGGCTTTTGTTCTTGCAGAGTAGGAAAATGCAGTGTTACCGCTTTCCAGTAGGCACTTGCCACAGCTTTCATTTCACTTCAAATGATTTCACATTTGAAAGCAGAGAGCAGGGAAGCTGGTTGGGACCGTAGACTGTATAAAACAAGCACACGTCATCGCAGGCCACAGAGAAACACTGGACATTTCTTGCAGTGTCCTTCAGTGTTTTTTAATATATATTAATATATCTCGTGCAACAAGACACTCCTTCATATTTTCTCCTTCTGAATGAGGTTTCAGCTTCTTAGCTATTAGCTCACACCACAAAATATATCTGCATAACATGGTCTCTGTCAGGACGTGGCTTTGTGAGAGCTGTTTGTTGGGCAAACAAACTCCACCAAAGAGTTAACTTTATCCGAGCACATTTGTGCTTGCAACTCATCCAGTTTACCATGTGTCAAATTATAATGCTAATCATTTTCACCACTGCAAAACTAGGCACACTGGCTTGCCTTTTAACTCAACATAAAAAATATTCAAAATTCAGCAGTGTTGAAATTTAACCACCATGTGCGTGTTGTGTTCACCCTGACTTGTGTAAGGCACCACCCGGAAGAATGTGTTAGTCTACTGTCTCATGTTATTTTATTTTATTGCAGAAAAAAGTAACTGTTGTAATTGAGAATTTTATTTGTTTTTCTGAGTCACTTTTTTGTATTTATGAATTCCCTTGTGGGCCGCACCAAACGCTCTCCCCCATCCCTGCATTAAACTGTCGGACAGTTTTCTGTCTCTGCTGCCCAGCTCTGCAGTGGAGTCAGAGGTCACAGGCACTTAGGATTCAGTTCACGTGTGAAGGGCTCTTGAGATTGGATACCTGCTGACGTGGGTCTTTATCGTCACATGGAGGCCACCAGCTGACCCGCTGACCTCTGCCATGTCTCACACTAGTTTCTAGTCAGTATCAAGTGAAGCTCACAGCAGGCTAATCGATGCCTTTAATTCAGCGCACTGATTGATGGGAAAGAAAGAAGTCTCAGTCAGCAGTGCTGAGCCGCCACACTGCGACTGACACCTTCTATTGACTGCTCTCAGTGTGTGTTAGTGTGTGTGTGTAGGTGTGTGTGCTCTGGGGGAGAAATATATGTTCATATGCTGCTGGTTTGTTTATTTGTGATGGTGTTTGTCTTCTCGTGTGATCACGTATGTGTGGAAACAGATGTTCTGTTAGTACAGGTTACTGTCACCTCCACATCTGGTCGACACCCTCAAGATGAACACCTGTAACTGCAGCGATCATGCAGCACCAAACACTGAACAAACAACTTGTCTGCAACTGTAGAGAAATATTTGTCGCCTCTTAAGAAAATCCGTCTGCAAAGGAGACTCGTTCAGACAGTGGAACAGTAACTGTGTTCACGTTTACTTGAAAATATGGAAGAGGCTCGATGTTCTTAATGAATAAGAGAGGAGGAAGAAAGAGAGGAAGAAGAGGAAGAAAAGTCTACCTCACATCTGATTGTGGTACCAGAGACCACAGATTCATATCTCAGACATGCCAACTCTGCTTCTTTTAACCCATGATCTTTTGCAGACCTTAACCAAGTAGTTTAAGTTGTTTAAACTTAACCAAATCTCAACCATAGAGGAGGGAGATCAGAAAACGCTCACAGGACTCATTTCTGTAACAGTCGTGTGGGTCAAACTTATGAGCAGGAAGTAGGGACGGCTGTTACGTAGCTCAAGGTTGACTGATATTTTCATAGACGGATACTTTGACGATATTTTAATCTCATTCACTCAACCTCTGCTTGGTGGAACATCATTAAAATCAATGAGCAGGTGTCTGACATTACTCAGGGTGAGATCATGTGCTCATTCATTTCTTTACTAACTGTACTTCCTTGAATTCCTGTTAAGCCTAGTGTTGGAGTAAATACAGCATGTGTGCGGAAGTGTTTGCCCATGAGGATTTGTGTGTACCGTACGAGGGACTGACCACATCTCGTGTCCCCTCAAAGTTTTATATTCATGCCAGTCATTGGGAAGGACACCGAGGAACTCTGACCTGAAGATTAGGCTGCCATGACTGATCTGTGAGGGCTTTTTCTCTCCAAACACCAAATCTGAACCTCACTTGCTGTATCTGTACGAACCAGAACACCAATCTAATATCGTGCTGTCCTTCTCTCAAAATTGGAATCTGTAAAACTCATGGCATTAAACTCATAATATATTAATGTAAAGTAACACAAGGCCTGGGATGCTGCAGCAGCCCCCCCACCACAGCATCCCTACTTGGTTGCCATCACTGGAGTTGATTTTGAGTTTTTTGAGTTCCCGACCGATGATCCAAAGCAATGCGGATGTGATTCTATTGGTAATACAATGTAGACATGTCCCTCACATTTACTGTGGCAAGTATCATTTCATCTTGAGGAGACATAACAAGTCAAGAAGAAGAAGAAAGTTAGTTGTATTCGGTTTATTTGTTTCCATTTGGTCTTTTAAATTTTAGGATGAAAGCATTATTCCCAACCGCTGGCTCTAATCCTTTCTGTTGCTTTGTGCTGTTTTGTGTTTTGGTTGAATTGGACCAAGACAATGGGGCTATTTTTATTGTATTTCCCTGTGTGGTAACAAATATCTAGCTGTGCTGCTCCACACACACACACACACACACTGCGGACTGCTTAACTGTGTGTGTGCGCCACAGAAATTATTTAGGCCAGTTTTTCTATTAGAGGAGCAGCTGACTAATCCCTGTTTTAGAGGGAGAGGAGAATAATCTGCCTTTGTCTGTTTTTTGTGTGTGTGTTTTTTTGTTTGTCATTGTGTATCTTTGTGTGTGTGTGTGTGTGTGTGTGTGTGTGTGTGTGTGTGTGTGTGTGTGTGTGTGTGTGTGTGTGTGTGTGTGTGTGTGTGTGTGTGAGAGAGAGAGAGAGAGAGAGAGAGAGAGAGAGAGAGAGAGAGAGAGAGAGAGAGTTTTGTTGAGGTTAAAAATGAGAATCACAGAATGTTCCTCTCATGTCATTTTGTGCTTTAGTTTCTGTATATCTGTGTGATTGGCCACATGTGAGCCTGTGTTTAGTGTCTGTTAAAGAATTTCTAACTGTACACAAGTAAATGCAGCAGATATCAAATGTAATTAACACATTTTGTTAATTTCATGGCAGAATTACATGAATTCATAGAATTGCAAGCTTTGATACCTATTTCTATTTGTGTGTTAATTTCATTACAGCGTGACTAAAGATCCATGCTGACAAAGGCCTGTTTTTATACTCACTGCATTTTAACAGAATTCACTGGAACTATTCTTTACCAAAGACAATGGTCCAAAAACACAGTTGATGTTTTGTTTTTTTTTGTGGTGTGTGTCCATCCCGTCCCTTTAGTTTAATCAGCACAGATGTGTGTGTGTGTGTGGTTCTTCCATTAGAATAAAAGGAGAGTGCTTACTAATTACGGTGGACATATTTCACCGCAGCGGCATTCTCTGGCCTATTAAAGTCCTCGGCTGTAATTAGCCCAAAGAGACTACAGTTTGGTGTGTGTGTGTGTGTGTGTGTGTGTGTGTGTGTGTGTGTGTGTGTGTCTATTGTCAGTGGATATTTAAAAAGGAGATGGGATTTTTCTCCAACCAAGAACAGTTTCCTAATGTGGACAGTAATGATAATAATCAGAGAGAGGAGCTGATTGAAAAGATGGAAGGAGGTTTTGGGGGGGGGGGGGGGGGGGGCAATCACTGTGCCGACTAAGACTACCTAAAGAGACGAAGGGACTGCATTAATTGGCTCTCAGACTTGAATGAAGCCGATACTGACAGTGAGAAGACTTCCACACTAAGCAGGTTTAATTAGAAAATGCTTCTTTTCGTTCCCTTTAAGCCCTCCGTCCACACGTTTTTCTCACTCAAAATCGGAGCATTTCAGTTGGAGTGAACACACGTGGAAATGCCCGCCTCATGTTTCAGTGTTGACAAGGAAAACTGAGCTTGTGTAAAGTGAAACCGTGTCCAGTCACGGCTGGAGCTGTGTGGCTGTGAAGTCGCCTTTAACCTGCACTGATCTCTCTTTTTAAATGCCAGTGCAGCCGATCACACGGTGCTGCTCGTGTTAAAGACCTGTATTTATGCTGATTTTGTGAGAGACTGAAGTCTCAGTGCAGCAGCACAGGAATTTATTGTTTGCCTGCTTAACAAAACAGGTCAAATTTATGAGCTGCAATCAAACTATCAAAATATTTTCTGCTCCTTCAGCTGTTTGATTGCAGAAACTAACAATGTATTGTACATGAGAACAACTAAATCTTGAGTTTGGCTGGATTGACGGGGATCCAAGGGACTCATTCCAGTGGATAGGGCTTATATTATATTCCAGTTACATTTAGTTTTTAGTGCCACTGATTTCCCAAGTCCCAAGTCAATGACTTGCACGCAGTATGCTAAACTAGGAAAGCTGTGGTTTTAGACTGGTGATCGGTATCAGAAGATACAATTATTTGAGGCATCAGAGTCTGTGTTGGGAATGGTAAAAAACACAGTATACGTTAGTGATCACACAGAGACCAGGAGGGGACTTGACAGAGGTTAAATCAAAAGAAAAGGATGTTTAGATGTTGCAGTGTGGACAGAGATCTTAGTTTCCAGGTTGAGCCTGCTGAGTGTGAACCGAACTGTAAAGTCTGAGAAGAAAGAGGAAGGAGAAACAGAGATCCTGACAGTAATGGGAAGAAAGCTGGGAGAGAGACTGTGGGGGAGGAGATGGAGAAAGAAAGGTGTCAGACGTGATAAAGAAGGAAGTAACCGCAAAGACATGGGGAGGTGAGAGAGGGCCGCCAGACGCACCAATCAAAGTGCTGAAGCAGGCGACAGGAGAGGAGAGGAGCGATGGAAATTAAAGGCTTTGTCAGGTTGGAGATAGAAAGAAGGAAGAGAAAGGGGGGCATACACACACACACACACACACACACACACACACACACAAACACATAAAAAGACATTCAATGAAAAACTACCACCTCTCTTCACACACACACACACACACACCTTCACTTGGTGTTTAATAATCTGGCCGACTCAGCTCGGGCTCCACTACAGTGGTGTAATTGGAGAATTGGAAAAGGAACATGAAAGCCAAATGTGATTAGTGGTGTGTGGAAAGAACAGGTCAGAGCCGTAGATCGACTGTCACAGTGTGACTTCCATGTAAAAACTAATGGATGTGGCAGGACGGAGCCGCCGGGGAATCACACGGCGGATAGATCAGGGATGTGAAGCAGCGGGGTCCTTCGGGTGTCTGGTGATATTGATTCTTAAGTTGTACATTCAATATGTGCTGAGAGTCCTTATGAAATATAGTGATTTTGGTTACTTTTTTTTATTGACAGATATGTAGAATGTCCTTAGTTAAAGATGTCCTGTGGATTTATGGTGTAAACATTCATGTCACCCTAACACTGAGTTTTACTCCTGAGGTCTAACGAAGGTGTTGGATGAATTTTTAATTACAGCCTTGTGATTCATATTTATGAGGGTCCAGTCTTCTTCTTATTCTTTGTCTTTTGTCTAGTTACGTTTGCATTTTTAAGGTTTTTTCCTGTGTTCAGCACAAACAGCAATTAAGGTCTTTTTTCCCCCCACGGCTCAGCAGTCATATTGACTGATTGATTCAGTGCAACAGAAACTGATGTTATCAATATGGAACTATTGATAGTTGAAGTCCAGCTGGTGAATATCTAACGTTAAACCTGGTTCTAAGCAAAGTGATTTAAAATACTCCCTAGAGAGAATAAAAAGGACTGTGTATGGCCCATTGTGGCCATACACATATTTCCTCCGTGGCTCCGCACAACAACCAGCTCCAGGTCGAGTTGGAAAGACCTGGTTTTAATCTCAGAATTCTGACTTTAAACTCACACGTGGCCCTAATCCTCTTCCAAAGACATGAATGGCAAACACAGTCACACCCAAAAAGCAGGGTAAATGACGCAGCGTCCATGTTTTAAGATGGGTCGGGTAGCTTGCCGACATTGATGCAGACCTGTAACTCATTTGACGTGAGTCGGGCTCCGCAGTGGGGACACGACGTGGTCGGCCCCTTCCTCCCCCCACCGGGCCCTAATCCTCTTCCATACATTTCTATACAACCAATGTCTTTATGATGAAACTGTTTACTAGAGCACAAAGTTCTTCATAGATCTAGCCTCTTAATTTTGCTCTCAAAGTGCACCAGACTGATGTATTTAACTTTAAAATGTGCAAATGTTTCTTCAAGGGGACCCACCACTGTCTCACAAAATCCTGTGGGAAACAATGGAAAGGACACTGTGAGAACAAACTGGAGATATTAATAGGTCAGTCTCAGAACCTGCTGTGTTGTGGATCCCAGTGGGAGCAGAGGCACTAATACAGCCATAACAGGAGCTGAGAGTCAAAAACAAGTCAGACCAGCACTGTGGGGGAGGCTGTGACTGAGCCCTGGCACTCATTGATCATGGGCCGTCCCAATCCCTGCACCAAGCAGAATCCTCATGGTTTTTCCAGGTAATAATCAGCAGCAGCTGACAGCACAGCCACAGGGACGGACCACAGAGTCCCAGCCCACATTCCTGCACCACCACTCTTATTTCCCATCCCTCCTTTTTCCCCTGAACATCAATGCATCTGTCTCCCTTTTCCCCGCCAACTATTTTTGTCCTTTTTTGCTTTTTCTACTTCTTAATCCCATGTTCCTTTGCGCTCTCCATTAATCAACTTCAACCCAACATCCAATTTTCTCCTCCTCCTCCTCCTCCTCCTCCTCCTCCTCCTTCCTTTCGCTCCATTTGCCGCCTTCTTCGCCTCTACCCTTCCTCTTCCTCCCTGACTGCCCCTCCCACCCAACTTCAGTTGATGAAATGATCATTCCTATAAATTCTTTGATGGCCGTGTCTTGCGGGGAGGAAACGCCTTCTTATCTGTGGGCACTTCGTTTCACTGTCTGTCCAATTCATGTGTGAAACAATGGATGATTAATCCAAATATGGCAGCCCATTAATTGTTTAATAAAAGTGTGTCATGCTCTACCCTTTACACATGATTATTAGTGTCTTTCTCTGGCTGAGCTGGGTGACAGGATGCACACATGGCAAAAAACTGGACTGACTCTTTGTGGCTATATATGTGTTCACAATGCCAAAATCCCCCCACAGCCCAGTGCTGTTCCCTGGGGCCTTGTTTAAACAGTATAACTGGCTAAAAATGTAATAACCACTCTGACCTGCTAACAAAGGTTACCGTCCTGGCACTTATTTAAATTAACATTTTGCAAAGGGTGTCAGTTTTTATAGCAGAGTTAAATCAATATTTCGTTTACCAAATGATGTTCTTCTTTTGTTAGTTTTAATGCCCCATACTAAAAAACAATGGAGCAGGAAATGACTGCAGCCACTAAAACTGTCTGACTCTTGTCCAGTACACAGCATTAACTTTTATCTGCACTCATTCTTTCATTCATCCCATTGTTCAGTTTTGTCTTTATCTCCCTTCAAGGACAGTGAGGACTCAAGCCCGTCAAGCTTGCACTGCTCCATTGACGCTGTCATTAAAAAAAAGTTAATTATCTTGCAAATGTACAAAAAAAATGGAAAAAAATGTGTTTACTTGTTTTATGTTTATTTTCACTATGCAGCATTTTTATTGTTCTAGTGGTAGATGTTTTGAAAGTCAAAACACTGCAAAAGCTGACTCACAAGCTGACTGGTTGACTGGTTGAGGGGGCCTGACACCTGTGCAGAGTCGCTTTACATGATATGGGGCTGTGGATAATTAGAGACATGGGTCTGTGAGTGGGAGAAGTGTCTGTGCACTCCCACCCACTTCACTGACTCACACCAGTCAGATTTAACGGTGCGTGGGTCAGTGGAGTGTAAGGATTTACTGGGAGTCAATGGTTCCTTCTTGCCCCGGATTCCTGGGAAAGTGATGCACGTATCGACCAGAAATAAGCTGCGCATTGATCAGAGTGAGTTTTCAGCACTGTTTTACTTTCACTGACATGAAGTGGCTGGTTGATGGTGATGACTGGGATGATTTGCCTGCCAAATGCAAGCCAAAACTAAATGTAAAGTGATATATGATGGTTATAATATTTGAATAAATTATTTTTGTGTATGAGTGAGCCACATTAAATGCTAGTGTAGAAGCCACAGTCAGAATGTATTTAATGTGGCTGTAAACCAATAATTATAAAGTAAAACAATGATAATTATTCAATGATTTACTTATGTTTAAGACTGAGAGTATGTAAAGATCAAAACAAAGAATCATTGATCCTAGAATTCATTAGAGCCCTAAATGTATATTCATTCGCCGCTGAAAATAGTCCCCAACCAATGCACAATTTCCTCCTGTTTGAGTAACGATGGCTAAAAACTCCAGTGGCCAGCTGTAAAAGGAAATTACTGAACTTATTTCTTCAGTTGGAACCAAGAGGCTTGTGGCTGAAGCCCTGCACGAAGTCAGAAAGTATGGAGAGACAGACTAACACATCGTTTTGGTCTTTTCATGCGATTTGATGCCATTAACAAAAATGTGGCTTAATCTTTTAAGGGGGCAAACAAGTAGTTAGTTACTATATAAACTGCGTTCATAGTTTATTTAATGTAATAACTGAGTTTGACTTATCTGTTTTTTTATTTGTTCCTCAATGGATTACAATGAAAAATAAACTTCAAGCCTGTTTAAAGCCAAACACCACTGATTTAAATGAATTGTGGCAGAAAATTCCAATAAAATAGTTTCAGCTGTTGTTCATTGTTAAAGTTTAGACAACTTGTCAATAAATTTGGAAGTAAGCATCAATCCGGTTTTAAATTTTGTTGTGGTGGAGACCTTTTGGTTCACATTTGGTTCACAGATTGATCTTTTGACTCAAACCTGTCGATCCCTGATGAATACTGCAGCAGAGACAGACAGAGGAGCTTCAGGGGGAATAAATCTGGACGTGTTTGGCTGCTTCCAGCCGCTGACAGTCTGCCTACTCTGATCTGAACTTCTACAGATAACATGTGAGTACTTCTGTGAAAAGACAGAGATGAAGATGAAGAGGAGAAAGAGACATGAATAAAAAGACAGAGAACTGAAACAAAAACACTCAGGAAGAGAACCGGGTGAAAGACCAAGATAGATGACGGAAAGAGTGAAACAACAGAGCACAAATATGCCTCCTGGCAGCTGGAATTACAAATCGATCGCCAGAAAAATGGATCAACAACAATGAATCCAATTAATTAATTCCACTGTCTCCAATGTAAATATTTTATGTTCTATATCGTTGCAAGTTGAATATCTTTGGGTTTTAGATTGTTTGTGATGAACATTTTTCACCATTTTCTGAAATTTGATGGACTTGAGAAATGACAGATATATAAATAAAATATAACAAATAAAAATGCTATCTCCAATTTTGTATTGCTCAATCCCAAATGACTGTTACTTCCCATCCACCTGTCTGAATGTACTGGATAATCTTTTTGGCCAGGTACGTGCCGGGTCTGTCACTGCCTTTTACTTCTTTACGCTACCTTTAAACTTTCCTGTCCTGTCCTTCCATCCATGTATCCATCCATTTATTCATCCTTTTGCATGTCCATTGATCTATCAAGCCATCCCTGACTGATCCATCCATCTCTCCATGGCACCATTGGACAGACTACACCCTAAATCCATTAGCCCCCTCTTCTGAAGCACTGATTACACCCATGGGAGAAGGACTGAGAGAAGCAGAGTGCAGTCTTCCAGCAGGCTGAGAGTGCACAAAGAATACCGTGAAGTAGAGGTCATTCAAATATGTTATTTCAGTAAGAGATTCAAAAACTGTTCATCTGCTGCTATCAGAGGCTCCACTTGCAGGCTTTCCACCTGATGTTTGATGGAGCCTTAGCGAGGTCCAACTCTCCTTGAGAAATTATGATTATCAATGCTTTTCAATGCTTTTCAATGGCCTTTACGCTTTTTACTTCTCACTACTCCCTCCTTTAAACTCTGTGTACCAATTTGTCCAAAGATTTGATCTCAGAAGACCATCCTGCTCACTTAGAAGGTCAAGTAAAACAAATAAAAATAGTATCCCACCACTGTGCATGTTGAGGGCTGCATCTTGGAGACTCCGAGGAGGAATCGCTTTAATGTTATTGTTTCCAGGGGTATGTTTAGCTGAATACGTACTAGATGACCACTGGACAACATCCAACCGCAGCCTGCTCAAAGACTGTGGAGTGGGCGGGAGCTCTTTGCTTCTCTGTTAACGACTGACTGAACATGAGAACGCTTTATTAGCCCCCACGCCTCCATCTCAAACACATTAACAGGTCAGGGTATAGACTCAGGCTAATGCGGAAACACACTAAGGTGTACTTTAACCATGATGGTTGTATAAAAAGAGATGAACAAGGCCGCTTGCCAAGGGAGAAGGGCGTGTGTTATTGATCTGCTAACCAGACAAACAGCTCAGCCTATACAAAGGATGTCAGCCAGAGACTGATAATATTTTATGGGATCTTTCACCAGCACCATGCCGACTGATGGTCCTGCCTTCTGGGAGAAAGAGCAGGGGAGTAGAGTCCATGTTATTGATCAGCCAAAAAGATAAGCACCAAAAACTCCTCAATACTGACAACACTGGTTCTGAGAGCTGAAATCCACTGAAAGCCACGTTTGAAAATGTAATTTAGGAACCAATTTAACCTGCTTACTGTGCAATAAATATATGGACATGGACCATTTATTTGTGGTTAAAGAAAGTGAGATTTAACATCCTTTCAAATGCTAATTTCCACTGATGTATGACAAACCAAATGTAGCTTGCCAAGATTTATGTTGCTATAAACATTATTTGCTCCTAAATGAGGTATGAAATTGTTAAGGTGTGTTATATAACTTTATAAGTGGTCTTGTCACTTGTCAATTTTAGGATTTTTTCCAGCCAACCGGAAGTTGGAACCAGTGTTTGTCGGACTGTCGGATGTATTTCCTGCCTTGACACCTGCTGCTTGTTAAATTACAGAGGACAGACAACCTGCCAGTCCACCAGAAAAGACCGGGGTGTGAATTCAGTGAATGATTTGAAACAAAGCCGTCAAAGTGTCTTTAAACTCACTTTCTCTCAGTGTGCCTCTGACCTTCATCAGGTATCTACATGTACTGTAAGTATCAGGGAGCAAACATTTTATAAAGGAAAAACATGACGTCATTGTGATGGTCCTCGCAGCCTCATGTATTTAAAAACTTCATCATATCATCATCAGTTTTCAACACTTAAGTCAGGAAACACCTTTCGACAACTAAATGATGTTAATGTGCCGTATGGTTACGGCTTAGCTGACTGGTGTTTGCGGAGTTTGTCTTGTGGATGGGATGGTAGTGACGTTCTCTGCACTTACTCATCATTTAAGAGTTGGGGGGGGGACACGGATAATGCCTTAAATGGATAGGAATCGACTCACCACATGGGATTAAACCCGGCTAAGCTGAACTGAGCTGAACTCAGGAGGAATTATTGAAAGTTAAAGAACAGCAACTGCCCCTTTACGTTTACATTAATGTTAGTAGTGACCTAACAATCATTTTCTCGTCTTCAAAAGAAGATGTGTTATAATTTGTTGGCATCTTTGGTAAGGACCAATGTTTTTTTGTCATGATTAGGTTTCAGGCATTAACAGAACTTGGTTAAGGTTAAGGAAAGAACCCTTTCTTGGTTAAATAATGCAAACGTCAACAGTGACAGCAGAACCTGTTTATTTATGAACATCTAAATTAAAACCCAGATATTTCCTTAATCTTAACCAAAGAATTCCTGTTGCCTAAACCTAACCACACGTGGGACTATGGTACATAAATACACCAGACAAAACATTACCAGGGAACAGAATCCAGGCCGCAATTACATTTCCCATCACAATGTAGTTAGGAAAACAAATAAGTACTTTTCAATGTGACTTCTAAGAGACAGGTCTGCAGAAGGGACACATCACGCTGACTCTGGTAAATATCAGATAAAGGCGTCTCTTTAAGCACCTGGAGTGAGAACATTAAACTGAGCTTCTGATCATGAGCTGCAGAAGCTGACATGAAAGACAAAAAACCAACCCTTTTTTGGTGTTTTTTAATTCCACCACTTCTCTAAGTAAATCAGTGAAGCACTTTGCCCCTGGCTTCACAGAATAATTACCATGTAATGAGGAGGCTCGAGGGACCGGAGCATTATAAGATAAATCGCAGGCTGCTCAAGTTTTTTTACGTCTTTCAAATGTGTCCCAGGGGTTTCCTGCCTGCTTAAAGACCATTACACTGCAAAAAATGACACGCCTGAGGCATGTATTTTTTTACCAAGGACATGTGAAGTAACATTGTAAATACACAAGTTTGTCACTTTAATAAATGTAATTTCATGAAGATTTTTCTTACCTGCAAAAGTGAAACAAATATTTAAATATAAAATATCCAATAAAATAAAAATATGTGTGTCGCATTTAAACTGTAATTTTAATGTGTAAGCATTGTTTTGGAGTAAGTAGTCTTATTTAAATCAGTTATTTTAACATTTGTATAACACAAAAAGGTCATTGAGAGCAGGATTCTAGGTGCAGCTTCTCTTATTTAGGATCTTTGAAGCAGCCAGTATCAAGTGAATTATCTGAAATCCAATAAAGCTGTTTCACCAGTGAGATATTATTTCAAATGTCTTGAATAAAGTGGACAGCAGATAGAAATCTCTTCCCGAGCATGTCGTTTTGTGCAGTGTAGGTGGTGCAGCCGGTGCCAGTGGGGTTTATTTTGGAGAGGAGTTATGAGATTTAAGGCTCCTGTGGAGCAGACAACATTTAAAAGCAAATACAGTTTTGCTGGAAAGCATTCAGAGGCCCGGAGCAGAGAAAGGGCACCACCGAAATCCAATGAAATGATTTAGTCGAGATAAAAATACAAAAAACATCCAGCACATTTCATTTTTAAATTTAGGATGGCCAAAACATCACAATTAACTCCACAAAGGTTAAACTCAGTTGACTGCTGTTATTCATTTTGAAACTGGAAGCGCTCCATGACAGATCGCCCAATTATAGACTAATTACTTTAACAAACTTACCCTTCATAGCTCTCTTTGGAGCCACTCCAAAACACATGATTTTAGACTGGAATTGTCTCAGAAAAAAATAATTTTTGTGCATCGCTCTGTGGTTTCATGAAAATTGCATTTTGACTGGTTACTGGTTGGCTTTGTTTTTTTTTTCAACACAATTAGAAACTTGTTTTTGAAAATTGCTAATTCAAATAATGTAATTATAACTGCGGGCGATTTTAAAAACAATCCGTAAAGTTAAATGGTCGTAGCTTCTCTCTTCCCCCTTCCCTTTGCAATTATTGCTAACACGAAACATAAACAGCCTCTCAGGTGATGGATCGACCACTCTCCTTTAATAAAGAAAGAAAAAAGAAAGATGAGTGTTGTTGCTTGTAAGTGGGGAGAAAGAGAGCAGGCATTAGCACCTGGTTAAAATGCCATTAGATAAACACATAGAGCCTTATCAATCACCTGCACACACACACACACACACACACACACACACACACACACCATGTGCACCTCTTGCACCTCTTCTCTCCACATAGATACTTCCATAAATGGCCTGAAGGACATCTGAGGCAGACATGGTGCCAGACTTTGTGTATCCACACACTCGTGAAGGCGAACACAGAGAAACACATGGATGTCTGGACGCATGTGAGGCAGTAGTCGCCTCTCATCTCCTGCTTGTGTTTGTCGGAGCTACCCGGCCTCTCGAAGAGTGCCGAGGCGGGGAAAGGCTCTTATTACTGCCTTCTCTTCCTCGTGCTTCACTAACCATCTCCACTGTCGGAGAGCGGGGACGGAAAATAGACGGATGGGATGGAAAGACGGAATCAGACAGAGTGAAAGAGGAGGCAGAGGAGGGGTGAAGAGGAGATCAAGTGTGTGGGTGTGTGGTGAGCATCTTTATGCACAGTGTGTTTACTTTAGTGTACAATGTCTGTATTTAAAGTGTCTGATCCTGGAGGTGGTTTCTGTGTTCTTCATGTCAGGGTCAAGCGTTTACGAGTGAGCGTGTGTGTGTGTGTGTGTATGTGTGTGTGTGTTTAACATGTGGGAGTGCACATCTCACACATCAGTGTCAAGCCTTTGTGACATTACTGTGAAAGAGCAACCTTTGTAGTGAACCAATGTTTTGTTTGATAATGTTGGAGTTCACCATGGTAACGCAGTGTAAATCTCTTCCGCAACATCCTCCGTGATAAGTGGACCATGACGGGGGGGGGGGGGGTTGAGTGGTTTCTGCCTGCTCGACTGTTACTCAACTGTTCATCTGTCACTATGCTGATCTGATGGACGAGAATAAACAAGGAGCTTTATTTAGATTTTTAAGAACCATTTTTTAAAATCACCACTGAAAAACAACAAGGCCGAGGTCGACAAATTCTCTCTTTTATCCAGTAGCCACCAAAAAAAAGAGAAAACTGATTTACTGTACACCAGAACAGAAATTCACATTTGAAAAAAGCTATAACTGTTGTGCTACTGACACAGTACACTGTATCATAGCTATTATAAAAGCAATTGTCAAATATTTTGCTGAATATTTTCTTTCTAATTAAGTCTACTACAAAATAGTGGAAAATGCAGATAAACATCCAATTTCCAAGACTAAAGTCTTCTAATGTCTTGATATTAAGTCCACAATGACATAAAAACAGAAAAGCTGCAAATCCTTAAAATTGAGAAGCTGGAAGTAGAGAATGTTTGGAAGTTTTGATTGATTCAATGATTTGTGATCAAAGGATTCAAAACCTCTCAGCAGAATTATTTATGTCTCCGTTGTCACTGTTCTCATCTTTCATAATCATTTATTTATGAGAAAACAGCATTTTCCTGAAAGGGCAGTTTTTTTTCTAGCTCTGCATGAAAGGAAATCCTTATCCACTTACTGACTGGATTGAATAGAAAGTGAATTAAACCCTCATGGACTCTTTAATCTAACAAGATTAACAAGGCATTCCTAATCCACAAACAACCAGGACTTTCCACTTTTATGAAACCTTTCAGCCCCGCAGCTTTTACTGCTCTTCTGTTCACCAAAACACTGTAAAAACATCATTACCTAAAGCTCACCATCAGAGTCAGTATCTAAATGTTGTATCCGTTATGGGTTCTGAATAGAAGTGTGTATGATAATGTCTTTAAATGTCTTATGTGTCCCATCAACTTTGTCCAGAAGTCATCGTAACCCCGTCAAATCTAGACCAAACCCCCGTCTATTGGCGTTTTTATGAGCAAAGCCCGTATAACTCTGCAGCTATCAAGCAATGAGTGTAATGACAGTGTTTTATCTAATAAGATCAGCAGCACTCTGTCTGATCCTCCAGCCACCTCCTCCACTGTCAGAAAAAAACAACATTAGCATTTTTATGGTGCAGCTACGGCACACAAATGTCATCATGATTTCTGATATCATCTTATATTACTCTCGTTAAGGCGTCGGGCTACAATAACACTCCCTGGATGGAAATATAACCAACTGATGTATGCTTTGTATTCCAACATGGAGAAATAAATTCCGAGCCCCCACATCCCTCTGTAATGCTCTGTGACACAGTCAGCCAGCATCTATCCCAGACTACAAACAGCCCAGTGAAAAGTGTATACCAGGAAACAGGCATTCCCCCCCCCACCAGCTGGACGGTGGGAGGGAAACTGAACTGAACTGAATGTAAATATATATTAGCCTACAAATATGACACATATGAAACAAAGTAAAGATTAACCTTGGCAAACAAAAATGTAGGTCATTATTTAACCATCAGGTTTAGGTTACTTCTACTAAAACTACCAGGACACTTACAGGAAGGACACTGTGTAGATTTCATAAAATACACACAAAATTAAAACTGCGTCACCTTAATTAGACTGAATCTTATCACATTTAAAAAAAAAAATTACATCTTTCATAGTTTACACATACTAACACATACTAACATAGTATTTAAACATCAGTTAAGAATGACCTTTAGATCCTTCATAAAAAATATTTAAGGTGAAAGCGCATTCAACTTTTACTTGGATGTAAATAATTGGAAAAATATTTTTACAAAACTAAAGTTAGAGACCATGATTTTTGGATGTGTCATTAAAAACACCTTTTGGCGACACACAGATTTTGGTCGCAGCTGGTGTGAAGCCGTGGCAAGATGGTGTTTAGTTTCCATTACTGGGATCAGCTCTAGGCCCTAAGTGACCTTAAGGAAAAACACAGTAAAACGCAGTGTGGATTACAGTATGGAAACCAGAGTGGAGGGCTAAAAGGATGCGTGTGTGCACAACACAAAGACAGGACTGCTGATATAGCAACATGCATGAGACTAAGACACCGTAACAAAAGCATCAAACAGCATATCGAATCACAAGGCGGCAACGCAGAGGCCTGAATGCTGCAAGTAATGTAAACAATTAGTCTTGAAATGGAAAATTCCAACTAATTTGCAGTAGACGACGTTCTGAATATCACAGGAATCTAAAATGATAATCATTACATGCAGAATTGGTGTTTTTTTCTGCTTTTTCTAAATCTCATTCAGTATTCACTGTGAAATTCAAACACCTAAACCTCACACTACACTATACTGGCTTCGTCATGCTTTAGACAAACTACTGTTAAAAGTCCCCCTTTTTCAAATTAATTCCAATATGTATGCGCTCACTTCAAAGACTTATGTCTTTAATCATTTCCCTGGTGTTAATGTGTGGATCTGTGTGACTGGAAAGCAAGACATTACTCCAAAGCTTTGGATAACATCTTCCAGTCTGTATTTTGATGTTGTGATTTAATTTAGCAGAATGACTTAAGCCTCGAGATGTATTTAGAAAAGGTGAAATCTCTGAGGCAAGCAGTTTCCTGGAAGCCTCAGACAAACGTTAGACTTTTATTATTCACTGAATGTGTTCAGTGCATACAGAGTGCAGTAGATGGACGCAGGTTGTTTAATCTACAGCACTACTGTAACAGTCTCACTTACTTTCACTTCCAACATTAATTCTCGATTGTGTCACCTGATTCAAGAATAAAACTCATCTCTAAATACATTTGAAACAAATTAGAAATCTACTCAGTAGATACAGTCAACCGCTTTGGTAACCAAAGATACCTCACAGATGAAAACAAAAATCTGTGTTTTCCAGAACAACTCATGTGGGCATTTTCTCATCCGGCACATCTGGGGCTGAGGTTTAGTTAGGTTAGGACATTAACACTAGTTGGTTAAAGTTCTGGAAACTTTGGCTCCTGGTTTAAATAAACCAGAGACCCGTTGGTGGGAGACTGGACGCAAAATCATGTCCAAGAAAACGTCATTATTCAACTGCGAACTGTCAAACCAAACCAAGTCGATCATTTGGATGTCAGTCCTATTCAAAGTAACCTGTAAAACTGGTTTGTTCAGAGTGTGGTGAATACAACCACTATCGACAGTGCAGAGAAAGCGACATCTTTGGTCCACTCTTGCAGGGCTCTAACCTTCAATTATTTGTCATCAGTCTAGATTATTATTATTACCCCTGACACCTGCCAGGCTCTGTTCAGAAAGAACAAAATGGAAACCTCTGCTAAAATGAACATGGCAGCACAAAAACAGACAAACACAGCAGCACGGGTGTGACTGTGGCCATTTTATATTGGCGTCACCATATTGTGCCCGTGTACAGCCGCTCTCTCGCCTTCAGGCTGATCCGGCCGGACCACAGACAGGCTGCCAGTGCAGAGCCATTAGTCAGAGAGAGGTGAGCCTGTCTTGTCGATCAGCGGCGGGCCCCTTCACAATGAGCTGTAAGGTTGCTCTAATGGGGTCAGCCGGCTCTGGCCTCATTCCACAGTCTGAGAACAGAACCATGGACTCTATCAGACCAAACAGCCGGGCTATTTCTGCCCACGCTGTCATGCGTCGACGCATAAGGGATTATTACTGGGACTACACCAGGACCAACAAACACACAGGAACACACATTGCGAACTTAAACAAACAAGCACACGAACAGTCATTATGATTATGAAGACAAACACACACGGCTCTGGGTAATTCTGCCTGCAGAAATACAGCATCACATCAAAACCCATGAGAGGAGCACATTTATGCACTGATATGTGTGTGTGCTGATGACATCCAGAGCAATGATAGGATCTTTAACCTCTCCTGTAATGACAATCATGATGGCAGTCAGGTAGAGATGAGAGGAGGAGAGGAAAGAGGGATGGCACGGCAATGATACTTATGTCTAGCACTGGAGAGGTCAGGATGAGAGCAGGAGGAGAGGAAAAGATGAAGGAGATGGGAGCGGGAGGAGGTGACGGAGGGGTCAGGGTGAGCGGGGAGAAGATGTTAAAGGGGTAAATGTAAGGTGGAGGACACTGCGAGGGAGCATGAAGGATAGAGGGATGGATGAAGGCTGAGATCAACGAGGGAAGGGATGGAGGAGAAGAGACGAGGAGGAGAGAAGGAGCAAAAGGTTAGATGCTCGGAGGGCAGCAGAGATGAAGGACTGACAAATGGACGCAGGAAGGTTGGAAGGCTGCGGGGGAAATATCAGTGGGATAGATGGAGGTGGTGAGGCGGAGGTGGAGGACAGGATGGACAGGTGACAGGGAGAGATGGAGTGGAAAGAGATAGATACCATGTTGGGAATATGGGGGATGTGTGGAAGAATGGAGAGAGAAAAGAAAAGAGAAAGCAAGAGATACAGAAGTAAGGGAAGCAAGAAAAAGAGAAAGATCTTTCTGGGTGGAAGTGTAGAAGAAGAGCTGGACAGAAGGAAAGAAAACAATAGATGGAATAGAGATATAAAATTGAAACAGGAAGAGAGGCAAACTTTAAAGGAAAGCCGGGGGGGGGGGGGGGGGGGTGTAGACACGTATAGGACAAATAAAGGGATGGAAGGAGGGATGCAGAGAGAAGAGTGCAATGATGAGAGGTGCACAAATAGAAGACAGGATGGAGGGATACATGGGGATAAACAGGCCAGTACGCCTCATTAAAGCTGGATCAGGGCCTAAGCTGGAGAGGTAATTGTCTGGTTTGGTCTGGCGTGGACAGGTCCGGCCCGGCTCGGCACACTGACCCCGGCGCTCTGTGACTTATTAACCCCCCGGCTTCCGGCCCGCTCTCGTACAGCCGGCTGGGTCGAACAGATGCTGGAGGATTAGCTGCAGGCTGTGGGTCCCGCCTCCACTTCCGTCTTAGTTTCAAATGACGGTGAGAGCTCTTCCTGTCGGCTCGCTGGTTCCTGGATATGACACGTCCTGTCTGATTTGTGGGTTTGATCCCGGAGCCTACACTGAGAACAGGGTTCCTGGGGCCCCACCCTCAAACAACAACTCTTTTTTTGTCTATTATTTGTATCAGATCTGATTTTACTCACCGGTTGCTTTGCTGAGATGTGACGATGAGTCCAACAGGGCAGCAACATAAAGAGTCAAACAATCACACAGGGGTACATGCACCTGAGCTCTGTTCAGGTTCAATGTGGGCAAATCCCAGCTACTGTCCCTGGACTTGTACTTCTGTTTGTACAGGGTGTCCAGTGTATGTGCCATCGACGGTAAATACATTAAATCCACAATCACAGTTTAAACACACCCACGTCGTCCTCTGGAGAGGTCTGATCAGGCACAACCAGGGTCACATGCAGTCAGCCATTGGTACGTGGACAGGAGGAACCTGTTTATGCCACAATGCTACTGACACAACCGAGCGTGGACGACTGCACTCACTCACCTCTGCTGAAGCCGCTGAGAGGCAAAGTACTGCTGGCATTAGTGCAGTGATAATGCTGGGCTATAATCAGGTTTTCATGATGTATATTCCTTTGATCAATAAGGTAATCAGATTAAAGGGAGTACGACTATCAAAATAAACGTTACATTTGGAAAAAAGTCAGTCTTCATCTATGTGGCTGGAGTCTGTAGTTGTGGGAAGCTCATTTCTACGAGGAGAGGGATTGTCACATTCATCATGGTGATTTTTGGCCAAAACAGTCACTCTTGAGTGCTGTAAAGCTCCAGAAAACCAGCTGAAGCCTTTACATTATGTTCACTTCACAGTGTAAGAGAAGTGGCTCATACACGGCTTCTTGTTTGGTTGGTGGACCATCGGCATACCGTGCATTGTCGGATTAGTTGGCCTCCTTCAGCTTGAAAAACAGCTGCAGTACAGCACGTCAAGACAACACAGAGCAGGCACCCAAATAAAATCTAAACCTAAAAAAAGTACAACACTGAAGAATAAACAGATGTAACCAGGCCAGTTCCTGCGTCTCACAACCTAAAGTGTCTCCATCCACTGAACACACAAGTAAATCTAGAGCGGGCGGTGTGTGTCGGATCATGCACGCTCTTCCTCTTCAATCTTTCTTGTGTGCGGTCTCTAATGAAGTAGAAATGCCAATAAATGCTTATCTGAAAGCTGTTTGCTCTTCACTAGCGTTGTAATGTGGATGGGAAATTACCTGCAGGTAAATTTTGTGGGTGGTTGATCATCTTGTCGGCTCTAACAGACACTTTGGCAGGAAACCAACCATTTATTTACAAAGTTCAGATTTAATGAAAATAAACTTCATTTATTGATCCCTAAGGGCAGAGGAGTAATTATGTCACATTGGATTGGTTAAATTTAGAAGTAGTTATTATGGATACAACTTCAGTGTAATTAACTGAAATAATATATCTGTCAGAGTCGAGGTAAGAAAAAGGGAGTTGGTAAAACATGTCCCTGCAGATTGCACCAACCACTGAGGCTGATTGGGAAAAAAGCTGCAAACCACTGAAGCAGAATTTTCACTCTCAAGCCAAATCCATCCCATCGCCAGCGGCTCTGCCTAAATCTTTCCACGCTGCCTGGGGAATCCCTCTGACCTTCTGTGGAAAGACAGTTGAGGAGCGGAGGAAGATGGGAAACGATTCCGTGATCAATACGTTACTTCTAATTCAACAGCTCTCGTGTCTAATGGACAGGCAGGGTTGCAGCGCTCAGCGAAACATCTCACTCATCCAGAACCCTCTATCGAAAGCATAAAGGGCCACTGCACATCAATATAAGTGACAATGTTGTGTTTTTCTTGTTTTTCCAGCAGACACATAAGAGTGAGTCAAAGGTCGACATGACTGAGGCAAAGGCCAAGAACTGTGTTTACATTTTCAGTTTTTGCCTCAGAACACCCTTTTATGCAAATTCCAGGTTAATCCTTTATTTCCCCTTGGTTAACCTTTGAGGGTATCTCAACAGGGTTCTGGCCTGTCTAAATCTAAAGTGGCCTTACAAAGTACGGCTAGAGAAGGTGCAGGACATGTAGGCGGGCTTCACGTGTAGTTAATTTAAATGCAACACTTGTAGTAGCTTTTTTTGCTCTGTAATTCAGAAGTAGCCATAGACAATAATGTGATGGTTAATGTAGGTCACTAAAAGTAGGTTTTAAATTAAGGTTAGTTGGTCTACATCATCATTTTTCGAAGCACTCCGGATTAGTTTTAACTGCTGGATAGGTGAAGGGCATGTGAAAAGGGCAAGAGTGAAGCCAAGCGAGTATTAAGAACTGGAGTCAACAGACGACAAGAATCAAAAGTCAAACATGTTTTGACTGGGAAGGATGAAGAACACAACAACATTAAACACTGATGCATTCGAGAGGCTTAGCTTATTTTACTTTACAAAGAGAATGGAAAGGTTTCGTCCAGCATCGGTACCTAAAACTCATCCAACCCCACAGAAGAGGTGTTTGTAGTGCTGAAGACACAGCTCCCATCACCAGGAGGCCACTCTGCATCCTGCTGATGACGCACAACGTGACTGAGAGCTGCCTACAGATATTCAGGCCTGTGTAAACTAAATTCACCGTGCCTTTAAACACAAGAGCTTGGCTCCAAAACAGTTTCCAACAGTCACACACACACAGCAGGAACCTTCTACCTGCTGCCAGGCCTCTTGACAGATGATGTAAACTATAAAAGTGGGTTTTAAAATATTCAGTAATGTGTTTAGAAAGGTGAATCATGAATGATTAAAGACAGCATTATGATGAGTGCCATTAAACCTCTCTACCCTGATCCTCAGCCGAGCTATAAAGACACACTGTCATGCAAATATAGCCTTTCATTTCCCCACAGCAGTGAAAATATGGACATTCACCATTCAGTCACAGTTATAAATGATGAGATATGTCATTTGGTCAACTGCGATAGGCTAAATAAGCCTAAAACACCAGCTAAACGCCTCAGACTCTCTCCTTTGAAACAGTATAATGGCACATAATATGGATGAGTGTTCATATAGTGTTTAATGGACGCTTTCATCTGGAACACCTTACAGTTCTTTGAGTGCATACATTTTACAACGGCCTCCGGGGGAATTGAACCGGTGGTGGTTTAATCTGCCACCTACTGAGCTCCAGCACACAGAGAACAAAGGCTTTCAGTTTCATCTGCACAATAAATATTCATTGCTGTCCAATGAAACCCTCTAAAATGGCCGTTCTTCATGTCAATTCATGGTTAGATAATTTAGAGTTCTTTTTAGGCCGAGACGTAGCAGAATGTTCTCAACCTGTAAAGAAATTAAATCATTCAAAAATCACCAAACACGTAGCCTGGCATCACCAGACTAATTCACAAATGCTTCTGTACTCTTTAGTCAATTTTTGATTTTCAAGGGCTGTTATCAACAGACGCAGACCACAATGTCTCTGGACACAAGTGGACAGACCTCCAACCAATCAGACAACATCCTTCTTATCAACAAAAGCTCCTCTCTGTTTACATCATCATGAATAGAATATGTTTGTCAGACGTTGGACTTGATGATGGGTATACTTAACTATCTTTTGACAGTTTGTGGATTAAACTTTTCATTGATTAATCAAAAACATAACCAAAAGATTTATTTATAATAAATATGAGTTACAGCTGCAGCATCAATGTAAATGAAAAACCTTTGGTTTCTGAGTAAACTCAGCAATTCAAAGACTAATAATAAGAATAATCATTCATGGAAGCCTTCTCACTAAAACACTTCACAAATGTTCATCAAGCATCAAGATGCATGAGCAAAGTGACAGAAAATTCAATGCACGCCAGCTCCCTGGAACAGATGAATGTAGCTGTAGATACTGCGGATGCCAGCTCCAGCACAGAGGAGGTCATGTAAGTCGCCAGGGAGACGACAGCGACGCTGCACTGAGCAAAATCCACAATACCATCTGCCATCAGGACCTCATAGCACAGTGGTTGAATAAGCTTTCATCAGGGCCCTGAAGTAAAGAGATCTATCCAGACAAAATGTTCTCTAAACACTCAGGAAAAGCAGTTCGAAGCACCAAGTAAAGTCTTTTTAATATTTCAGGGAATTAAGATTCCTACACATTTAGAAGGTGTCAGTTTGATCTGTTTTCTCTATCTGCAGGCTGGTGCAGTGTTTGCATTGGGAAGATAATGTCTGCAGTTCTTTACTGTATTGTCTGACATTGCTGTCAAAAACAGCATTAGAGTGATAAGTCTGATTATGATCCGCCCCCACCGTCGTTTAGCTTTAAGTTTATCAAATAAAGAAAACAGACAATGTCGGCTTCAGCAGCAGGACGATGGCAGAGGGTTAGTCATGTTAATATAAGCAAGTTTCATGTGTCATTGCATTGTTTTAATGTTGTTTTTTGCGTTAAAAAGTAATGATGAACCAACCTTCTAAACATTAATTTTGTTCAAAGTAAGAGGAAGATCCAACGATATGATGTTAAAGATCAAACTAAGCGCCTACAGAAATGTAGCAGCAGAAAGACATATTCACACATCGGCAGGCCAAGGACGTCAATCTACACAGATTTCTGTTGTTTCTCTATTTCCACCCAACAGGAAACAGATTTGCTCTTCACAGCTTCATCCACAGAATTTTAATATTTTGTTAAATAATATTTAACTAATTCTGGAAAACACTGAACCTTCCTCTGATGTGTTTATATTTTGAGCTGGAGAGTAAAAATAATCTCTCTACTTTTCTCTTTTTACCTGTCCCACGCTGTGTCTCTCTTTCTTTCATCTCTCCCTCCTCCCTCTCACTTTCCCTTTCTCAACCCTTCTTTCATCTCCTCTCCTCCCCCCTTTCCCTTCTCCTTCCTCCCCCCCATCTATCTATCACTGCTGTCAGTGTGTGTGACTGATAAGCTCTCATCTCACATTACCATTTAATGACCTGGCTTTACATGGAGACACTCACCCATGAAACTCATTACATCAAACATGACATTCAGCTCACAGTGTGTGTGTGTGTGTGTGTGTGTGTGTGTGTGTGTGTGTGACTGCAAAATGGCTCACATCTCTTTCTTGTTTGTGAGCCACACACACACACACACACACACACACACACACACACACACAAACACACAGGTCCATCTTCAAATTCTCTTTCTGCCACAGAGGTAATTTTATAATTGGTCATAGTTAGATCTGACCAAATGTCTTTCTCTCTCCGTCACAGATACACACACACACACAGTCAGACACACACACACACACACACACACAGTCAGACACACACACACACACACACACAGTCAGACACACACACACACACACACAGTCAGACACACACACACACACAGTCAGACACACACACACACACACACACACACACAGTCAGACACACACACACACACACACACACAGTCAGACACACACACACACACACACACACACACACACACACACAGTCAGACACACACACACACACACACACACAGTCAGACACAGTGATGTATCCACAAACCGAATGCACAATTAGCAGCAAATAATGCAACTACATAAAACATGTCGCACACATTCAGACGCATGTGCAAAACCCACAAACACACAAACAGATACAAGAGAACAAATACAGGAACCTCTCTCTCTCTCTCTCTGTCTTTAACACACACTCACACACACACACACACACACACACACATATCCCAACAGATAGAGTCTATTTTTACCTCGCTGCTGACAGCACCCTGCCCCACTGTTCACACTAAGCTGAGCCACGTAATTGGCTGCCATCTATCCTCTTTCTGTGCCTTTCACTCTCTCTGTCTTTAATTCTGCTTTTCTCTCCCTCCCAGTCACCTCCTTAGATATCCCTCCATCCTATACTTCGTGGTATCCGCCGGGTGAGTGGTGCGTTCTGGGCTAAAACCGAGCCCCCCCGTTTTCTGTCGCAGCAGGGGGGCTGAACTGCAGTGGAGCTGAATCCCAGGCTGTTTACGCTGAGGCTGAAGAGAGGGGGATGAGCTGAGGAGGAAGAGTGGGTTTAGGAGGAAGAGAGGAGAATAAGGAGGAAGGACAGATAGGAGTGTTTGGGAGAAGGACAAAGAGAAGGAGACAGGGAAAATGTCTCTGGGGTATTTTTAGGTTGCTATCAGGCGTGTTATTTAACACCTGCTGGGTTCAGTTAGAGAGGAGAGGAGAGGAGACAAGGGGAGGAAACGAGGAGAGGTAACAAGGAGAGGGTGGGGTGGGGGGGTTCAGCATTTATTCAGCTGAAAACCAGTGTTAAACCTGCTTATTATCAAATCCTTTTGAAATCCCTGATTGAATGTACTTACATTAAGCTTTAAACAATGCTAGAATTAAATTCATATTTAACAATTAAAACTAAAGGACTTTCGAAGAACAAAAATGTAGTTTATATTTGTATTTACATGAGCAGATGAATGTTATTGCTCTTTGATGATAAAAAGCTGGGGGATATTATTACATTTCTTAAAGCTTAAGGAATCCAGATATTTAGATTCTGCTAGCCTGGCATTGGATCCAAAATGTTAGTTTTCATGATCTGATGCTGATGAATGAAGCAAAAAACACATTTTAATGCTGAACATCAGTGTTGTATATAACCATGTTTAAACTGTGCTTCCACATGCCTCCATACACAAAGACGATGTCTTTAAAAGACGCAGTGGCAGCCAATACAGGTGCCAGATGAGCAGCCCATCCTTGATCAAGCAAACCGTTAGGACGCCTGCCCTCGTAATGCAACGCACAGTTTCAGGTCGATATTTACTGACTAAGTTCATCGTTAGACGAGCTGGTCAGGAATCGGGGGAAAATCCTGAAGAAATCCTTTCTTCTGTTAACAGAAAACGTTTCAGAAATAAACATATTTCTGCATCTTGAGGAGAAGAAGAAGAGAAGAAAACAGGTTTCACAAGAACCTGGAGCGCTGATTTACTACTCTGCTACACGCTTGTGTGTGTGTGTGTGTGTGTGTGTGCAACCTCCATCTGCAGCAACCTCCATCTGCCTCACACACACACACACACTGTAAAATCCCAAGTCTTTTAATCTCAAAGGGGACCGGCACACACACACGTTTTGGCCTTTGGGAGGCTCCATATGATTCAGTGGAGGAGAAGCAGGACAGCAGCAGCAGAGACTTAACAGCAGACAGACAGGGCTGCATCAGGAGGTAAATGACAAACTCTGCTGTTACCTGATTAATGAATCGATTCTCCATTCTATAAAATGTCCGATCATTGTGAAAAATATCCATCATGAGCTGCCTGAGCAAGGTGACACCTTCAAATGTCTTCAGTTGTCTGGCAAACAGTCCAAAACCCCAAAAATATTTCATTTACAATGATATAAAACAAGAAAAACAGCAAATCTTTGCATCCAGAGAGACTAGAACCAGCTATTGTTCTACATCGTTGCCCAATAAACGACTTAAAAGATTGATCGATTATCAAAATGGTTGGCAATTCATTTTTTGTTGATTGACTAATGAATGAATCAACCTTTTCTGCACTGCATAGGAGAGGACAACCACACACACACACACACATACACACACACAATCAGATTTTTTATACGATTTCTCACTCTGACCATGTGCACAACACACACACACACACACACACACACACACACACACACACACACACACACACAGGCTGTTATTGTGTTCAGTTCTCTTAAATCATACTGCACCATCCATCAGCGAGCTGTCAGATATGACCTTCAACTTGAAAAAGAGAGAGACAGAGAGAGAGACAGACAGCAGAATAAGTCAAGTAACAAAGAGAAAAAGAGGAAGAATGGTCGAGAGGAGAGGATGGAGAGAGGAAGAGAGGGATAAAGAAGGAGAGATGGAAAGAGTGAGATTGATCGACAGCGGTGTGGAAACAGAAAGACAGAGCGAGATGTGACGAGCATTAGATCACTGTCCTGCTGAGATTAGCATGCTGACATCCATATTGAATTTACACTGGAGTTGTGCTTGTCATACGTCTTCACACCGCCAGCTCCCGGGGGGGGGGGGAGGGGGGGGGGGGGGGGGCACGTGTGACACAACTCATATTCAATTTAAACTTGACACGTTTCACCAGTTCTCATTAATCCCTCGGCTGTCAGATCACATGGGAAGAATCACTCCGGTGTGGGGGGGGGGGGGGGGGACTACGCCCGTTGTTACACTTCAGAGTTATCTGCTCTGAGCTCTTAATTCAATTCCGAGTGGATCTTTACTGTCCTGTGAGGGAATCTGGGCTGTCGTTTCACACAAAGAAAGTCACTAAAGCACCGAGGAAAGACAAGAAAGATTTATCTGTAAAACTGTAAAAAGCACTAAAGTGTTGTTGAGGTTTCGGGGGCTCCCTGACCACGTCTGGTTCGGTTGGTTTTTCACTTGCTGTATGTCAAATATTAAATAGTGGATTCATCATTCACAATTGCTTTCTTTTAAATACAGTTTGTCCATCTTGGCAGTGCTGCAGCTGATGAAATAGATCATTTTCATTATCAAATAATCCTTTAACATGGGGCGTTATGACTGTTGGACCCTTGCAATGAATTTGAACATTATGTTTTCAATAAAGTATTACAATGTTGAACTGCCGGACTACATTAAGAGGTAGGACGACACCACATACTTTCAGGGTTTCAGTGGTACACCAAACAAACCAACCCACCAGCATGTATATACAGTTCCAGCCACTGAGAACTGCTGCAGCCTGCCGGAGGCTCTTTGGCTGCCAGCCGGCTATGATCCAGTTCACCCCCCCCCCCCCCCCCCCCCGTTTCCTGACAGGGCATGTCTAGATTAGACTATCATGAAATACAACTGTAACAGGATTATTTATTTTGTGTAGTGTAGTCTAACTTTTTATAGTACTGACCTTAAAACATATGTAGTGCTAGAAACCTGCAGGCAGAACAGTGGGTAGCTGGTCTGGTTAATCTTTCGAGGTTTCTTTGGATTCATTGTTTAATCTACAGTATAAAATGTCAATGGTAGCAATTTTCTTATTTGGTAAAAAACACAGTCCAAAACACAAAAGGTATTCAAACTACAACAATAAAAGCAGAAAAACTCTCCACACTTGAGTTATAAATGGTCACATTTGTTGTTAATTTTCTGTTAATCAATTAACTGACTAATCCTTTCAGCACTACAACCATGGCATCAATAAAAAAACCTTCTGTATCTGTAAAACAAACAGGTGCTGAGTCGTCTCTCTGTGAAACAACAAGAGATGCATGGATTTTAATTTACTTCAAAAATGGCCTTCGACCACCTCAACAAATAAAGAAATCCACATGAAACACTGACGCCTTGACAGCACAGTGAGAGGCCATCTTTTTACAACACTGTTAGTTTCTCTATTCATCTGACAGAGTAAAGGAACTGCAATCCCTTATTTGGGCAGAAATGTAGGTCACCTTTCTGTGGTCTATTTAGAAAAGCCTTCATCACAAAAGAATTTACAAAAATAAACTGGAAAAAAAAACCTGAGGAGGAGAGGTGAAGATGAGCCGGAGAAGAAAGGAATTAACACTTTATCACGGTATGTGTGGAACACTTAGAGCCGGTATGTGTGGGAGTTTGTGGATAAAACAACACTGGATAAAATCCAAAAACTAATGACAACCACTCAGATCAGACAGCAAATCAATATCCAAACCCAACACTGGCTTTGAATCCAGCTATAGTGCCATTACAGGGATACTTAATCATAAAGGAACCATTTAGTCTGAACACGAGTACCAGGCTACACCTCTTCATGTTAAAGAGATCTATTCTAAAACAGGAGGGAATTAAGATAAATATACACCGCAGATACATGTGCTTTAGGGGGGAATTTAACTAAATTACAGTCATTTTAAGTTCCTATTTTCTGCAGCAGTATTCGTGCTGGTGTTAGTATTCTTGCTTTGTTAGCACACCACTGCTGACAGGACAAAAAAAGAAAAAGTCCCATGTGATCCAAAAGAAAGCAAGGGACAGCAGAGAGGAAATTCAATTAGGTGATAAGAAGGACCTCCTGGGGGCCAATGAAGTACAGATAGTCGTCTTAGCATTTCATTTAAATGTAATGTCTTCAGTAGAAACACCTGCAGTCTACCTGCAACAAATCCCCCCCCCCACCCAAACCAATCAGAGAATCTCTCGAAAGAAAGAAAGTAAAGGAAAGAAAGCAGCAAAGAAATGAAGACAAGACAAGCGACCCGGCTGGTTGGATGGACAGATGGATGAAGGGACAGATGGGTGAATAGATGGAGGGATTGGGGGTATAGCTCTAGGCTCGGAGATTAAGCCACAGATTAATTCTTTAACCGGACAGGATGTAGAATATCCACATGAACGTAAATCATACATTTTAACCCCCCCAAACACACACACACACACACACACACACACACACAGTCTAAACCAGGGGTTCATGCTCCTTCTAATATCCAAAGGGACATTAACACCTCAGGGTTGATGTCTCCTTTCCACATGCCTTCACTCCCAAACCTCCAACTGTGTCAGGTTCCTAAAAGGATCCAGTTATACAAAGAGTGGACTACAGAAATGACTAACAATTTAATAGATTACTCAATCGACAGATGGCTATTTTAGTTATTCATCGATTGATTATGCAATTAATCCGTTCAAAGTTGAACCTTGATCCTTGAAATATACTAATGTTTTCAAGGGCTTTTTCTTTTTTACAGCGTTTGAAGGACTTTTGATGAGACAAAACTTTTTCAATTCTAAGACATCACTTTGGGTTCTAGTAACTTGTGATGGACATGTGTTATTATTTATTTTATTTTGGTACCCAGAGCCTTCTCTAACTTCTACTCAATTAGATGCATGAGACGTGTGTTTGAGGATCATTCACAAATAGCAGTTGCAAGGTTGTCTGTGCTGTCTGAGAAGGGAAGACACAGCAGCCAACACACGTCTCATAGGTAGAAGAAGATGGAAAACACATCAGAGTAGCATGCTGAGAGTATGTGTGGAGGTAGAGATGTGCTCTCTCTCTCTCTCTCTGCTAATGGGATGTGAAACACATTGTACAGACGCCACAAAACAACGCATCAGTCCAGTCTCATTTACACATTTCTCTCTATCATCACACTCAGGCTGACTGTTCTTTTGCCTGGCTGGTTTGTGTCTGTTTCCCTGCCTACCTGTCTCTTTTATAAGTCTGTCTCTGTTTACTGTATGAGTAAGAGAGTGTCTCCCTACCTGCCGGTCTGTCTGTCCATCTGCTGGCCTGTCTGGCTCTACGTATCTGCCTGTTTATCTGCCTAGTAAGCCTCTGCAGCTGGACGTATCATAATAACATGCATACAACTTACAGTTGATTACAGTGTATTCATGGCCCACAATTGGATTAGGAACTCTGCTGAAAAAAATAATCAAAGCTGTCTTGATACAACATTGACACAAAAATACAATTTTTTTTTAAGTTTGACAGACAGATTATAAACTAGCCGGGAGAAATCTAACACTGACCAAAACACCAACTTGCCTCCTTCACAAAATCCTTAAAACTGTTCAGAGTCTAAATTTTCTGTGTTTTCAATTGACTTTTCCTTTAAGCTCTCTCAGCTTGTGAGTCTCCTTGTAAGGTCCTCGGGGGATCTTGTGTTTTAAAAATGCACATAACTTTTAGAAATTCACATACGCTTAGACTTAAAATCTAAAAGTAGCAATGGTCAAATTTAGCCAGTCATTGCTGGTAACATTTAGATATAAAAAGCAGGTGAAAATGATGCCAAACATTTAAGCGGTGGTAATTATGAAATAAATTATTGATAAATGAAGATATGTGTAATAATGTACCAGGAGAAGCAGAAATTATCTGACTGATATGATATCAATACCGAGCAGCTACACTAAATAGTACAGTCATGTATTCTAATGGGGTCCAAAGCCCCAAAGCAACCTATAAATACCTGTTTTTGGTAGGAAGGGAAAGGCAAACACAACCACTGACTCTATCTGACAGGATTGAGGCTACTTTCTTTGTCTGCATCTGTCCAGCTTCAATGCTCCTTGATACTGATACCCTAAGTAGGTTGATAATATATTTCAAATGAAAAGAAATGCAGCCTAACTGTATCTGTGCTGCATGGTGAAACATTACGAACCTTAGTTTATATCCCTTATAGAGACTTTCCAGTGGTTGTAAAACTGCCAATGCCCATATGGCACTCAACATGTGAAACTGCAATCAGCATGTATGAAACCTCATGACTGGGTAGCTGAGTCAATAAGTGTGTAGGAGCTCCCCATGGTCCAGTGTCAGCACTGGGATCAAGTTATATTACAGCGTCCTTCAGACACTAACGAGCAAATCTTTGATCCTGAATTCCAACTTGTTTGAATCCATCGATGAACAACGAGCCGATTTGTTGGAACAATTCATGGTGCTAAAACCACGTAGGAGTTCTGTGTGGCTTCTTAAAACTGCATCTTCTCTCTCAGTGGTACTGAAACCTGTGTCAGACCTCCGCACTACCATCACTTTCTATTGCAAAGTCCGCTGGTCCTGAATTCTGAATTTCTTCGAGTCTATCTATGAAATACCAACAGCTATGTTGGAACTCCCCGCAGTGTTAAAACTTACTCTGGCACTGATATCATATTAGAGCTCTCCATGTTCTGGACCCACATCCTCTCTCTCCAAAGTCTTCCTGGGAATCAAAATCCCTCTGAGGAGCTCTCTTTGGTCGTGAAAAACCACTCAACTCGTTTGGATCTCTCCATGAACTACCAGCAGCTATGTTGGAACAATCCATGGCGGTATAATCACGTAGGAGCTCCCTCTGAACCCACATGAGCTCAGGTCGGTCACTTCCTCACCGCTCCTGAGACTCAGGATCCTAGTCAACTTGATTGAATGGATCCACACAGTCCAGTGTTGTATGTCAGAGCTCTCCATGGTGCTGACGTCATGTCGGCACTCACTGAGGCACCCAAACTGTGTGGGAGCTCTCCGAGGTCCTGAAACTGGCGAGCGCTCACCAGGGCACCATGACCTCAGGACCGCCTCTGAGGAGCTCTCCGTGGTGCCGGACCCGGTCAGATCTGTCCCTGAACGACATGCAGCTCGTTCAAACGTCCGTGGAGATATTCAACCCGTCTTTGAAACAGAAGCTCTCTCAGCGTGGAGCCGTCTCTGGTTCCCTTAGAAAACCATCTCTCTGTCCTGCTGAGTCCTGCCACGCTGGGTTGTTTTCTGTACTGTCCAGGGGTCAAACAGTAAGGACCGTCTTACAACTGACATGATCTAGTCAGACGCCAATGAATTAAACATTCTCAGAGCAGATCGTACTTTGCTTCTTTCTCTCTACAAGCAGACGTTATGATCTGCTTACACTGGGTGGAATTACGTAACATCTACTGCAAAAAAAGATATTAATGGTATCTTCCCCATATCATTCGGCCCTACTGGCCCTCTACTGTCTGTTCTTTGCTCTCCTCACCCTCCTCTCATCCTTCCTCTCCTGCTCCCTCTCCTCCCTTGTCCCATCTTTCCTCATCTCATTTCCTCTGCCCTTTTGGATCCCTTGTTTAACACTCTCTGGTCCTTCCCTCTCCTCCTCCTCCTCCTCCTCCTCCTCCTCCCACCCGTCTTGCCCCTGCCCTCCACTGCTCCCTCCACTCCCTTCTCCCATCTTTCCTCACCTCACCCTTCCCTTACTTTCCGATCCTCACCTCTGTTCCTCTTCCTTCTGCCCTGTCTCCCCCCTCCTCCCCCCTCCTCTCCTCTCCTCTCCTCATCTCTAGCCTCCTGCATAATAGATGTGGCTGTAACGCCAGTCAACTGGAGCGGCATGATGAGGCGGCGTTAGAAACAGAGAGTGAGACAGATTGAGAGAGAAAGCGAGTGAGAAGGCTCATGCGGGACCCCCCCCCCCCCCATCACACACAACCACACGCGCGCGAACGGATGCACCCATACACGCGCGCGCACACGCCCAACGTACACGCACGCACAGAAATGCACGCGCACATTCCCATGCAGGCGCGGCCGAGGCGCGAGACGCCAAAATAACAATGAGCGTCTCTGACCGGGGACACGGACAGAGGGACCGGCCCGGGGCCCGGGGCCCGGGGCCGGCCACAGCCCACCACATCACACTAACGGTCCAACTACCGGCAGGAACCCCGCAGAGCAGCTCGGTCCCGCCGGTCCTCCGCCATCTCACACACCCCGCGTTATTAAGAGCCGATCAATCAGCCTTACCTTCATCGATCTCCAGCTCTTCTCCTCTTGTCGTGTCTTTTTTTCGGCCCAGAATCCCTGCTCGTCCTCTCCGATCCGTCCACTGATGGAGGAGTTAAATCACAACCAGAAGAAAAAAAGGGCGATCAGGCGCGGAGCTTATCCCAACTCCCGGCGTCCGCTCCCGTCCACACAGGCGGACACAGAGGCGATCTTGGTAGTTTTCTGGGGCTGAATAAACCGGGAGTGTGTGTGTGTGTGTGTGTGTGTGTGTGTGTGCGGGACCGGACGGCAGTTGAAGCAGCGGCAGAAGCGGGATTACCGGAGCAGACGTGCGCTCCAGGTGCCGCTGGTCTCACCGCGCGAACCCACGACAAGCACTCACGTACACATAGATCCTGAGACGAGGGTGGGTGGATGGAGGGGTCATGCGGTTGCTGGGAGAAAAAAAAAACTCCTATAAGCCTCCCATTCTGCCCCCGGAGCCCGGTTAACGTTACTCCAATACCGTCTGTTAAAGTAACGGGGACGCCAGAGCTCGTGCCATCCGTGTGAACGTCCCCGGATCAGATCCGGAGCCCGGTGAAGCGCTGAAGTGCTGCTGCGAGGCTGAAAACCTTTAATTCCCACAACGTTCAGCTCAAGTCCGGTAAATTCCGCGCGCAGCTCCGGTTTGTGCTTCAAACCCTTAACACGGAGAGAACTCCACCCAGCCGCACCGAGCGCGTCCTTGAGCGCCAGCAACCCTTCACTTATCCAGGCGTCCGTGCGGGGCTGCGCACCGACATGCGGGTATTCCTCCAGGTACAAATCAAACTATTTCAACCCCAAATATTCCGGTACCGTGCGCGGTCCCACCGCCGGCTGGCTGTCCTGTTTCTCCTCAAACCAGGGGAAGCAGATGAAATCCCGGTCCGGTAGCCTCGGAACGGGTCCGGGCGGTGTCCGGCTCCGTCCTCCCTGATCGACAATAAATCTCACAACTGACAACCGCCGGTGAAGACCCGCCGCGGGGCCCGGGAGCGGCTCTCTGGGGGGAAATGGCAGTTTTGAGGGAGATGGAGAATGTGGTTGAAGCTCGACTTTCACCGGCCGGCCTCCCGGTTAACGGCTCTTCGTGGAGGCGTGCAGAGCTGCAGCATACCGAGAGTCGCCTATTTTTAGAGGGGAGAGTCCCCCCGCCGGTGGAGCGCGTCACACTGCCGCTCAGACCCCCGCCTGTGCCCGCTCGGTCCCGCCGCTGCGCGCCTCTCCGTCTCTCGGGAACACGGTGGACAAACGGTAAAGTTTGCACGGCACACGCACATTCCAGCGCGTGCGTCCCGCCGGTTGGAGGCGGCTGTTTGGGCGCACGTGGCTGACTGAGTGGGGGGGGGGGCAGTGCACAAGGGGCTGCGGAGGGGTTCCAGCAAAAAGACACACCCATACAGCCTATCTACCCATCTACCCATCCATCTATTCATCCATCCATCTATTCATCCATCCATCCACTGTTCCGCTTTCTGCTTTTCATCGTCGCTTACTGTTTAAACACTGACTGCTTTATTTACTATCATGAGATAGATCGATAGACAGATTCATAGATCGATGGATGGATAGATAGATACATACATATATTAACAGATATCTTAACAGATAGATACATTATTAGATCAATAGATTAATAGATCAATATATAGATACATAGATAAATAGATAAATAGACAGATGGATACATAGATACATAGATCAATAAATAGATTAATAAATCAATAGATAGAAACATAGATTAATAGATACATTAGTAGATAGATGAATAGGTAGATAGATAAATACATTAATAGATGGATAGATTAATAGATATAGATATATATGGATAGATAGATTAACAGAGAGACAGTTCACCAGAGGATGATCCATAAATAAAGAAGATGGCAAACGAACAGCCAGTAGTTGTGTATGAACATGTTGGAGAAACAGCTGAATATGAATATGAGGCTTTGTTGTGTTCATCTAATGCTTGTTGTCATATTGACCAAAGTGACCAGTTATCTTACCGGGAAAAGATCAATACCTTCAGTTTCTCTTTACATTCACTAGTCTGTTCATTTCAGATTTTCACACTTCTCCACCATCATCTTTACATCCCAAGTAGAGTAATGAAACTGACAAGCAGATTACAACTCTAACAACAGAGGACAAGACAATCAGGCCAAATTTAGTCAAAACGCAGGAAGACCTGGCCAACGTGAACAGGAGGAGACGGAAAAGTGAGTTTTCACTTCTGTGTCAGTTCACGTTTACAGTGATTGACGGAGGAAGAGAATTGAGGAAGAAGAAGGGCAGTAAAGTATGAAGAGGGGAAGGAAGGAAAGGGTTTCGGTGGCAGGAGGGGTGGCTGCTGCTGCCAGTGCGGCCGTGAATTAGAATTAGCAGCGTCGGGGGAGCGTTATGCGTGGGCTGAATGTTGAATATTGTAACGCCGTGTAAGTGGAAACGTGCTTTACATCCCCCAGTCAGACGCCAACACCGCGAACCTCAGGGAGCGCCAGCCGCCACGGGGATGGAAGGCAAAGGAACAGTCATGATGAGTGGTGACTTGGTAATAAATGGAGGGTGGGGGGGGGGGGCACCTCCGCCATGACACACATAGGCAGAAACACACACATACATACACACACACACACACACACACACACACACTTTTACACCGTGGTATAACACTAAGTCATGTTCAGAAAAGTTGACTTGGTAATAAAGACAAGGAATGGAGTAAGGGATCAAGGGTATTGCTTCCTCACACACTCAGACTGACACACACACACCTACACACACCTACACACACACTTATAGAGATATGAGATCCTCTCCAGCCAGTGAATAGTCATTATGTTCATGTAATGAAATATACAAAAGAAAGGTGGATACCAAATGTCTCTAATGTTTGCTCTCTCTCTTTTGCTCTGTTATACACACACACACACACACACACACACACACACACACACACACACACTATAATCTCTGACCTACATGCACACATGTTACAACAAATCCATAGATTAGACATGATAGATTCATCCGGTGGATTGAAAATTTGAGGAAAGGCTGGTGGATGTAAAGCCCCCCACCAACAGATACCTCCAACACACACACACACACACAAACACACACACACACACACACACACACACACACACGGTTCGATGAGGTCTTATCCTGGAGACCCCATATGGGACGTTTTCTGTCGCCGATGATTTGGTATTGAACTGCATTAAACCTTCTCAAATAATGTGCCATTAAGACCCAGGAGAATGCAGAATTTTCATTTCATAAAAACACTGCAGCAGCCGATTTTGCTGATAAAATGAACAACTGAACAAGGAAATGACCGGCTGCGGTGAAATGAAAGCCTCTATAATCTTTAGAAATAATGGCACAGAATTGAAAACCACTGGTCTGCTGTTCGTGGGGAGATAATAGGGGTGAGAGCAGTTCTGGTACATTCACATTACCTTCACTCCAAATAAAATCAACTCCACTGATGATGCCCATCATACTATCTACTTTAGAGATCAATACATTTCTGGAAAGAGATAATTTACCTGCTCCACACACACTAATCAGAAAGTAGGGCTTGTGACATGCAAAATATAGCAAATCCAGAGCTGCATCACAGGCAATGTTCTGGCAAATATGATTGGTTTTGTAATTGCAATATACTTACCAGAACACAATACTGTTGCAGTTATAAACAAAAACAGATGAGCCACCCCCGGCACCTGTAAAGATTCAGACTCTTCAAGAAAACCTGAGACTTTAACTTAAAGCCCCTGTACTCTGCAACAACATGGTGATGGTCTCACAGATCATAGCATGTCACACTGTGCAGGATGTGCCCATGAAACCCTTCTGTTCTGTGTCACACTGATGATTTCAGTTTTGAGGCATGCTCGTGTGATGGAAACGTAGCAGAAAAACAAACTTTGCAAAATCTATGGGTGGTTATAATGCCACGCTGAGTGAAAATTGGTGGGTCTTGAGCAGGTCCTGGCTACCCGTTGCTGGCTATTAAATGTGTGCCTGCTCCCACAAAGGCTCTGATTGGCTGATAGAAATTTCTCCAACCAAACAGTCATTCACAACAACAACATCTCACCTTTTTACAATCACTCCACAAAACTCAAGACGTGAGCGACTACTCGGAGGTCAGGCTATGAATTTAGATTGTCAATTGTCACTGCAAACCTTTAACCAGAGGGTTATCTTACAATTTAACAAGACACGTGAATGACTCTTCAAGAAGCAAAACACACTCTGCACTCAACAAATATTCTCTACTATAATCATGGAAGTTATTATAAGAAACTCAACAAGAGTTTAATCATCATTACCATAAATATATCAACTAAATATAAAGCTGGACACAAATATTCACAAGGTAATAAAAACACGGTTGATTCACCGTAATGTAATTATCTTTCCTTTTTTCCTCCACTTTTCTAATGAACTAAGTTCGAGTCAATTGCTATCGGGACAGTATCTGCACTTCACCAAATTTTTAATTTGGCCAACAATTGATGAAGTAACTTCCATCTCATCAGTCGCCCTCTGAGAAATCATCTCAAACAGATGCCATCTGAATCCAAACAAGGTTTCCCGGCCCTGTTATTAAAAGTCTCCTACTGGGCTGGCCTCAACACCACAGAGAGTTTCCTGTTCGGAGGATTTCTTTCTTCTCTTTCAAACAACTAAAAGAACCATGTAAGACTTCCAATGTGCACTGTGCAAAAGGCAAATAAAGTTGCCTGAACTTGATCTGGATTGGATGTTTTCTGATCCGGCACCTTTATGGTACGACAACTAAAGCTTACTGGTTAAAATTTGGACCGATCGCCTTACTGGTTAAAGAAACCAACTTTGACTGATGGCAGGTGATGAGACGGGAAACATGATCTCATCATATAGTCGTCTTCCCTAAGAGGAAAAGCTTGTAAGAGGATTTAGATTATTGATGACTAAAGCTGTCTTTTTTTCATGGTGAGGACTGTCTGGATTATTCTGTATGATCATATTATATCAAAGGGCTGGAAATATGAGGACAACTTAAACAAACAGGTCATCCCAGGGAGCAAACATTGTTTTATTCTTTATATTTATTCTTTATGTAGCACACAGAAGGCAGGCAGGCAACACAAGGCAATATGAAGACTAAATAAGAGCAAACAATAATAAATCTCACAGGTAAAAGAAGTTATGTTGATGTAGTAACAAATCCACAACCATTGTGACTAATCAATTAAAATAATATTAATAATGTGTTTTCATGATATATGGTAATCTCCCATAACTGCCAAAAGTGAAAAGCTCTCTGTGTTCCTCTCTGCTGCCGGGGATCGTACTGTTTAATACATAAATCATTTGTTTTGCAATGATCTTGTTTTATGTGTGCATTTTTCCTGTGGGTCCCTACATTTGCAATCAGTCATGAGAACTTTGAGAAGCCCTGCTGTAGGGCCACTAGAAAGAGTTCAGACTTTCAGTTTTCTTATCTATCTTCTATCACTTTGCGGGGGGGAGGAGTTAAGTGCAGGTTGGCTATAGCTCCCTGTTGATTTCTTCTCCTGGTTCGATGCTGTGATGTACAAAGCAATATTTGGATAGTGCTGAGAATGTGGCATAACATCACAGATGTCAGCAGAATTATCTGGTTAGTCATATAGTCAAGTCGAAGACCATTTATGCCAACGCAGTGTTTCCTCAACAATCGGCCAGGACCCCCAAAATGCAGCAGGAGTCTGTTTTCTGTCGAGTCCGTACATGACAGTAGAACAATATTCTATTGAGTCTGGCTGACAGAGCGAGAGTGATTTTATTCAGTTTGAGCCATGGGCTTAAAAATTCAACAGCTGCTTCATTCAAGTATCTGAGTTGCTGAAAACCTCAATACAATTCAAGCAACTCATGAATTATGGAAAAAACAAACTATTATGCGTGTACTGGAAGAACACAGACCAATGTGGCGGTTAGGGAGGATAGAGTACAAGCTGAATGGAAATATAATCAACCTGCATTCAGGCTGCGTGATACAGGCAGACTGGAAGGCCGATTGGGAAATAAAAGTTTGCATATGGGAGATGTATATTATTGTAGAGTTTCAAACAGCAATATCTTTGTCATGCAATCAAGCTTTCAGGTTTGAAAGCACAATGCACATCTGGTCTCATTGGACCCGTGACCTTTGTAGCCTGTCATCTCCTTTCTGTTTCACGTCTTTTCTGTCATGCTCTCCAGTAAACTATCTAATGAAGCAGCAATGCCTTAAAGACTGCCGCAAAATGTAAATGGCCTTCTAAATTTCCCCGGAACAACATCTGATGTTTTCTGACAGGAGAATTCTAATTTTGTATGAAGCCACAAGCTATGATATCCTGTTGTCATCTCCCCGGTTCCCTGCAGGCACCGGCACTGGGCCCACAGCTGCCCAGATGTTACAGAAGTGGGCTTGTGACTGCAAGGCCACTCGTTTAAATCCCAGTGCGGCCCGGGGAACCTGCGTGCTAAGAGTTAATGAGCGATAGTTTCTTTTCTCCTTTACAAAATAACCACAGTGTCCCGGGTCCTTTGGCCATGCTGTCCCCCCCTCATACGTCCTGTTGCTCTCCTCCGTTAACATTAAAGGGGAACTCTGCATGAGGCTAGTGGTTTCTTTTTAAACTGTCCATCGTGAGTCTGACAATGTTATAGGAGTGCAATGCTAAATGAGTTGAATACTCGTTTTATTGTTATTAAATTAATTGGAATGCACACATAATCGTGTGGAAATGCAAATTACTTGCTGGTGCATTAAATTAAAATTAATAAAACTTAATGGGCTGGGAATTATTTTGAATAATTATAATGAAATATATACTGGTATAGTATTTATATAATCTCTATAAACAGATATCTATAATACATGCAGAATCTGTAGACAAGGGACCAAGACTTTGGTATCGTAAGTATTCTTGTTTCCATTTGTAGTTTGAGTAGTATTGATCAATCACTATTTTGTTGTAAAACAGTCCGTGTGGAAAGTTAAAGAAGCTGAACACGTTGGCCGAAATGCAATATCGAAACCTATCTGCTATCGTCTGACGATTTAGCTCATTATTATAAAAAAATTAAAAAAAAAATGTATCTGCATTCATGCAGATATCTGTAGAGATTAGCCGAAATGTTGTCAGGACCTAAAACATTTACAAAAAGTAAGTTGCTAGTCGGACTGTAAACTATAACCGGCGTGTTTGCACACATCCCGAAATATCATTCTGCATGACTTATAATGACACATGATTTATTAATGACTCAATATTATGCATTTCACTTCAGTTACAAGACAGCAGATTAGATAACAAGTCATTAACATTCATGCGATGCTTGTACTTATAATTTAGTTTAAGTTGAATGTTTTATGAGTGCTGATAAAATGCATCAGTGAGCATTATACGTTCTTGTAAGTCTGGTCGAACAGACTGTGACTGCATTATAATTGCTCATGTGTACGTTAAAGCTTCACTAAGTGATATTTTTCATATTAAAATGAAATGAAATTACTTTCTGTAATGTAAGAGGGGCGCTGTACTGCAGAACCCAGAGAGATACAACACCAGCTCTGCAGGTTTTAGCTCGCTGATTTCTCGCCCTGTCAGCCAGATCCAGTAAAATGTTGTTCTACTGGGACTTTACAGAAAACAGACAAAGTCCTGATGCATTATTTGGGGGACTGGCCGATTGTTTAGGAAACAAAGAAAATAAGTTGTGTAAATTGTCTTATGTTACGACTCATATTTAGCACCATTTTAGGTCCATAATATTGCTCCATACATCCCTGCATCTGACCAAGATAAGAAACCTGAGCTTCATATCCCCCTACAGCCCGTACCACGTTAGCAAAGTGATAGAAGACAGACAATAAAACTAAAAGTCTAAACTCTTTCTACTGGCCCTACAGGCTGACATCTTTGTTGCACCCCAAAATACTAAATCACTGGATAGTTTTGGATATCAACCTAATTATTATATGGTTCACTCTCATCAACCTGTGACAGACAAAATCAGCGACTTGCTGGTGAAGAAAGTGAAAAATTAAGCAGCTGAAGAGCCAGATATTTTTCTCAGGAGTTGGCTAAAAGGAGAGTTAATATTGGATTTGTATTTGTTGGCTGGCCAGAAACACGACTCCAGATGAATGTTAATGGTGCTTCAAGTCGGCTAGAATGTGGCAGTGTTGTGTCTGCAGCAGTGGTGGAGGAAGTACTCCGATCATTTACTTCAGGAAAAATATGAATACCACACTTTAAAAATACAAGTACTGCATTGAAAATGTTACTTAAGTAAAAGTAATCAGGAAAATGTACTAAATGTACTAAATGTACTAAACGTAAAATAACTCCCCTGTGACTGGACTATTATATATTCTATCATTACATCATTATCACTCATCATTCATGTAAAAGCAGGATTTTACTGTTGGACTTGGTTGACTTGGCTCATTTTTAATGACTATTTTCATTCTGGATTAATCTGCTAATTATTTTCTCTGTTAATCAATTTTTTTGTTTCGAATTCTGAAAATAATGAGAAATGCCGTCACAATGACCCAGAGCCCAAAGTGACACAGTCCAAACTTCAACATTATTAAAAATACACATATAAAATTCTTAAAATAATAACTCAGACTTTAAGGCGCTTCAGAAAATTGTAAATAGGCTCGCCCCTTCAGACCTGTCTGATCTCACTGTACTTTATACTCCATCTCGGGTGCTACGCTCTCAGAATACAGGGCTCCCATCTGTCCTCAGAGTTAAAAAAGAAGTCAGCGGGCTGCAGGACCTGTTCCTACTGTGCCCACTTCCTCTGGAATGACCTGACACCAGACAATCTGACTCCTTTGAGGCCTTAAAATCCAAACTTAAAAGTCATTTTTTGCCTCAGCTTTCATTTAGTGCTCATTTTTAGATTGTTTCAGGCCTCGCAGCTGTTACCATTATTCTTTCGGTGGGTCGGTCTCTTTCTAAAAAATGTCGGGGGCACAGGGGTTACCGCCGGAACTTACAAGAGAGTTAGTATAGGGAAATCTTTTTTCCCACGACTGGTCAGAAACTGCTTCATGTAGTTTTAATAATGCAACACAGACATGAAAAACATGAGTTTTACCAATGGATGCACTAATAAAACTAGTCTGGATTCATCAACAGGTATTTTCCTCCATAGACCTTCAGACATCACAAACAGCAAAGAAAGTTGCGTTGAGCATATTTAAAGCATGAAGGTTGTATATATGTAAAGAGCCATGAAAGCCAATCTTTTGCACCAGTGTGATGGAAAACGAGCAGTATAAAGAAGAGAAGCAGCAGTAAAATGATGGTAAGACTGGCTTCAACATGTGGTTCCTCTGGTTCCCTGTTAGTTTGGCCTACACAACTGAGCAGCTGCTGACATAAATAATGGAAGAGGAGGGAAACCACTGGAATTTTAATCCGCCTCATTTGGCACCTCCACCTACTCCGACAAACTCAAATTATCTCTGGTGCAAAAAGTAAAAAAAAAGTGAATATACTCTCAATTTATTTGATTGGAGGATGTAGTTTTAGAGCGTTTGTATTTGGAAACCAACTGTGTAATAAAACATCTATCAGCCTGTAAAAAATTATGGATTCACGGTATTTTGGAATAAAATCCTTCAATTTTGGAGATGTGGGCGACCAGAGAAACAATTTAAACCCACTTGACTAGAATCAGTGCTCATGAAAACCTCAATCTAACTCAACCACCTTATGAATAATAGAAATCACTAACTGCTACAGCTGTAACACCGTAACCTCATCCATTTTGTATCACATGTATCCCTCATCCCTCTTTTTTCAATTTCTTTTCCTTCTATTTGTCCGTTTAACTCATATCCTCCTCTTTCCACTTGTTCCTCTCCCTTTCTCTCCATCTGTCCTCTCATTCTCACTAAAACCTTCCCTCCATTCATCCCCTAGCCCTCCTCTTTTTTTCCTCCCCATTCCACGAATCTATCCCTCTTTCCACCCTTTCTTTTCCCCTTTATCTGCCAAATAAACGTTATATTTCCCAAATCTCATCTACTGTTTGTCTCTCTCCTCCCTCTATCTATTTTACTTTCTTTTCAACATTCCTACATTTTCATTACAATCCTTTCCCACTTCACACTTCTCCTCTTTCCATTCCTCCCTCACTCTGTATATATCTGCCTCCATTTGCTCTACTCTGTCCATCTGTATCTTTCTGCTGCCTCCCTCCATCTCTGGCAAGCCCTCCTTAACCATCCGTCCTGTTTCCATCATTTTCTCCATCTTGTCTCCTCATTTTGTCCCTCCACAGATATAGTTTGCCCTCTCTTCCTTGACAACCCTCCTATATTTTTCTGTCTCTTTGAGTTTAAGATCAAGTTGAAATATACTTTATTTTTATTTATTTATTTCATTGTGGCTGGTGGCACATAGTACATGTAGGGTTGAAAGAGGAAGAATTGTGGAGATAGGAGATAGCAACAATCAAGGCCAATTACATCGGCTCCTTTATCCCCTTTTAAAAGGATTGCCTTCCCATTACGATTCACTCACTGTTGACTCCATTACCAAACTAAGGTAGATGGTGAGTCCTGTTAGGGTGAATACATGTTTCTGGATGTTCTGAAGGTCCAGCAGTCACCACTTATTTCATGTGTAACAACTGAGGCTCCAATTTTTTTCCCTTTTCGCAGGTTTTCACACAATAATAAATAAATGCGTAAATAAAAAAGGAGCAGATTGGTTTAAACTGTTATTTAACTGTAATTTATGTCCCCACATACCCAAAAGAAGACACTGATCAATGTACAAGAAACAAACTTCTACTGTTACAAGGACAGCTCAGAAATGCTTCTGGTGACAGAAAATGGGAAGAAAATCGCTAATTTATGCACAAAATTAAATAACTACAGTTAAATTATTGCATGGCTGCTTGGTGCAAGACCGGACGAGGTTTGGGATTTTTTGGGGTCCGGCTTCACCAAATCATGTGCATCGTGCACTGTTGACCACAATGCTGATTCAAAATGAGGAGAAAGTAAACTGCATCTCAGGAACATGTATCTGCACCAGCATGAAGACATTGTAGGTCCTCTCTTGATCTACTCTCCTTCTTCACTTCTTCACCCAAACTGCTCTCCATCCCTTTACACTGCAGATAACTTGGTCTCATTAGGAATCTCCATTCTCAGTTTTGTCTTTCTTTCTTGCCTCTTCTACCCTATTCTTCATCTCCTCCTCTCTGTGTGTCTTCAGCCCTCCATCTTGCGATCCCATTAGCCCTCAACTTCTCCTCTCTGGCCTCCTCTTGTCCTTTTATCCCCCCCCCATTCCCTTTCCTTCTTAAATCCCCTCTCCTCTGCTTCCATCCTCCCTCCTCCCTCCTGACCTGCTGCTATGAGAGCAGAGGAGAGAGAAATACAGTAAGAAGCACAAATCAGTTCCCGAAGTTTCCCAACCTCTTCTCTCCAAAGACACTGACGATAAGAGAAGTATTACAGAGGAGGATGATGGGTAATTATGCTGGTGTGGAGATATGCTTGGCTAATCTGGCCTCTCCCTCCCTCTTAATCTCTAATTCTTTCTGTCTCTGTTTCTCCGAACTACAGTGTCAGAGTTTCTCATTATCTGCGTCGTCCTCTCTTTATTTTTCATCACTGTCTCTCCCTGCCTCTCTCTCGCTCTTTCTTTCTCAGGGGCTGCAGGATGTGATATGTGCGGTGATTGAAAAAGGACCGACTGTGTGCGTTTAATTCAATTTTTTGGACTACAGGCACCGTAGATTTTTACTCGGTTGTGTGTGTGTGTGTGTGTGTGTGGTTGACAGTGAACTCCATGCTCAGTGAGCTCGGAGACCACACAAGACATAAAGCGATTCAAACCACACGAAGGCAGAAGCAACATAACAAATGAAGTGAGTGCTGGTTGCAAGGTTGGACGTATGTGTGGTGTTGTGGGAAACAAAGAGGAAAACCAAATCAAGAGGAGAGATGATGATGGTGGGGGAGGGAGAGAGAGAGAGAGAGAGAGAGAGAGAGAGAGAGAGAGAGAGAGAGAGAATGAGGAGCCAGCCTAAATAACCAAGATCCACATCACCGCTGCAGATACATGTCATTAAACTTGCGTCACCACCCGCGACCGACATCGATACATCATTTTTAGCAGCATGACTCTATGGATCGCAGTGTTGGTTGGTCCACCTCTTTGCTTCAGACTGTTTTTCAAGTCCCCAGAGGATGAATCCTGCTCACTATGGTGATCCCGACTTCCTTTAGCGCCACCATGAGGATGACTTCTGTGGTTCTGAGTGAAACATGTCAGCAACTATACAAAGGACTACTTTAGTGAAAATTGGTACAAGACGATATTCTCGTGACTCTGGTGATCCCTTCACTTTTCATGTAGCGCCATCATCAGGTCGAGCTCGAGGTCGACTCCAGTTGGGCTGCCTGGACAGGCTCGCAGGCTTGTGTGTCAGCTGGTTCTTGCTTTGCCAAGAGACCTTTTAATAAATTGTGGGCTACACTTGGATACGCTTTAGGTTAGGGTTAGTGAGACAGTTTGGCTGGTCCTTCCTGAGGCTCAAAGGCTTCAGTTTGAACTGAGGTCTGGGTTACGGTTCTGTTTCTGGGTTAGTATCAGAGGGTAGGGTGGTTGTTTGTGTGACGAGAAAGAGAGCGAAAACAGTCGTGTGGGAGCATTTTAACATGTGTGTGTGTGTGTGTGTGTTTCTGTGTGCGTGAGCTCACATGCAAGTATTTGTGTATGTGCAGTATGTGTGTGCATTTCTGAATGTGTGTGTGAGAAGAGCTGCAGCAGTTGAAATGCTGACTGTAGTAAACTGTGCGTTTCTCTCCCCAGACTCCGGTCATCCTGCTACAGCAGCTGGTACACACAACCAGAAGACTCGCAGCCGCCATCCCAGCTCTTGGGTTTCACTGTGTGTGTGTGTGTGTGTGTGGAGGTCCGACTGAGCGGGCGAGCTGCTTTGTATTCACACAGCTCCACACGTTCACACCTCCGAGCTGCACAGTCCAGACAGCCAACCACAGACCTCAGCTGCTCCACGAGCTGCTCGGCTCGTACAGACCTGGTTTCCTGCACGTCTGCGCTGGTTGGACTCAAAAAATAAAAACTGCCTTTACTTGAAGGGTTTGTAATGGAAACACATGTCTGGATCCTCTAGGAGTTATAGAGTTAGTTTTAAAATGTTCTTTATGGATTATTCTGACCCATATTTGGAAGTATAAGATAAAAATAAAATATTTAATAATAAAAATCTTGTTTTCTGCATTAAAGCTCCTTAAAATTGGTGACATATGTAGGAGTTGCACAAGCCAGAAGTAACAGGTGGCAGAACTAATTCATCCCTACATCCATCAAACTGTTGGATGACAAGTTGCAGAGAGGGAAACGTGCAGTTCACCTGGGGATGAGACCACTCACCTGGTCTGGAGCCTGGACTTCCTCTCAGTACAGATCTCTTCCATCCGTCCAGCGAGTCCAGTAGATCTCAGTCTCTGCTGTGGTCCGGATCCCGCCCGGTTCAGCTCTCCACGTGCAAAACCATTCCGGTTCACCCGACGAGTCCTCCGCGCCCCGCAGCAAGAGGAGATTCACGGACAGTCCGCAGTGCTGCGAGGAAGCCCCCCGACCCCCGACATCGTCCCGGCAGCTGCGGCCTCTCAACGCGCGGCGGGCTCCGGTGAGCCCCCCCCCCACCACCGGGCTCCATCAAACAGCTGCCACCGGACCGTCACCACACATTCAGGATCCCGTTTCACAGAACCGACAACAGAGTCAAACTTTCCCACACACTCAGGTCCGCCCGTCCCGCCCACCTGTCCGTCTCACCTGGGCTCTGGCGTGTGACATCATCCCGTCCCGCCCACCTGTCCGTCTCACCTGGGCTCTGGCGTGTGACGTCATCCCGTCCCGCCCACCTGTCCGTCTCACCTGGGCTCTGGCGTGTGACGTCATCCCGTCCCGCCCACCTGTCCGTCTCACCTGGGCTCTGGCGTGTGACGTCATCACGCGCGTGCTGACACTCCGTGACGTCAGCACCCAGCTTAAAGGGGACACTTCCTCCACATCCTCCCAAAAATCAACAGGAAGACCCCCGAGCTCCAGCTCCCACCACTGCTCAAAATATAAGTCCATCATGTTCACCCAGGTCAGCTTACAGCCGTCTCTCACTCCACATCCAAACGCCGCAGAATCATTTCGAGACATCCTTCTGGAAATTGCAGAGCACAACATCATGTCCTGCCTTCATCTCCGAGTCCGGACAAGTGGTTTCCATTCTGGTTCCACCGTCGTCTGGCATTTCTCCCCCTTCATTACTCCTGACACTCCTCCAGGGTCGGTGCTGCTGCCTCAGCCTGATCGGCCCAAGCGTGCCGTCGTTATATCCGTTCAGATCTCAAAGATCTCAGTTCTGCTTCATCTTGTTTAAAGTAACTGGGGGGTTCGTCGTGCCCGGGGGCCACGGCGGATTCTTTACCTAAGCTCCCCACATCATCACCACCATCATCTGTAAATAAATCCTTAAACGTATCTGTTGATGGTTTGGTCCTTTCTAGTGAATCTTAAATTGGAAGTTAAATGTAAATGTAAATGTAAATATTAACACAAATAAAAACAAATATGACAAAAAAAATTAAATAAAATCGTTTTTACTGCACACACAATAACACAAGGGTAAAGAACGTGCAGCCTACAGTATAAAACATCGATGTACTGCAGTTTGTATTTGGATGGCTGCCAACATACTGTATGTGCTAACACCCATCTGTCTGTCACATAAACCAATATTGACCAATAATATGTTGAGCCTAACAGATCAGAGATATGGGGGGAGGCATCAGCCTTGAATTTAGAGCTCAGTCTCTTTGTGTACTTCATACTTCATCCTCCGCTCTTCCCCACAGTCCATTTCCTCACGTTTCTTTGAAATTTGATACAAACTTTTTTATTCAAATTCCAATGAGAAAATTGTGCAGTTTGCTTTTGTAAAAGAGTGAAACTGGTCATCCAGTTTAGGTGATGGGTGGTGTTTCTGTAGTCGTGTTTATTATCACGTGTCCTTGAACAGTAATACTATTGTATTTCCTACAAATACTTGTAAACCAAATAAAAAATGCAGCTTTAAAATCTCATATTAAGGAGGACATCTGGAAAAGAAACAAACTTTTGTCTCATTTAAGCCACAAATATGTGATTAGTGTGTTTTGAGCTTTGTTTTGTGACATATTGACTGATTCTAATTGAACAGGAGAGTTATGTCTGCAGCAGAGATAATGGTTAGTTTCAGCATAACTGCAAAAAGATGGACTTCAGTGTACAAAGTTATAAGTGTATTTAAAAGAGCAGAGCATTAAATAAAAAGGAACTAACCAGCTCCAGCAGCAGAAGGAGGCTTTTCTTTCAATACTTCATTAGAACTTTTAGCACAGTTGGAGAAGTCTTTAATAAAAAATATCTCTATCTCTGTGTTGTAGCTTCTCATGAACTGGCAAAATAAATATAAAATGCTGTAGTTTCAATCAAAACTCATTTCACATGTGATAGATTTACAAATCGACACATGATAAACCACATGTTGCATGTGTGCATCTGTCACTGATATTACATGCACGTGTGACATGTTGTATTTGTGAAATATTTAAAAATAATGTGCCTGTATCATGTCGAGTTATTCCTATATGTAATGCCTACATTTTCCACAGAAAGGTGAGATGAGTGAAAATGTTTCAGGTGAAGTGAACTACATCTGTGAGACAAACAGAAGATGAGGAAATGTCATCCCACCACTGGGAAGTACATAACAATAAGAAGCAGAAGGTCAGTACATTTGGTGCCTCAGTCACTGCTTCTTATTCACAACTTAAATACAAGGAAATCAAAAAAACACTCCTCTACCAGAAATGAAATGCATGCAAATAACACAAGATTGACATTCACAGTAAGAGAGGGCCATTTTTACTGTGTTAATGGGTACAACTGTACCTATTATCACAGTTACAAAAAGTATGTGGAACAGCTGGAAATCATCAGCAGAACAATCAAAGCACAGAGTGTCCTCAGGGGCATAATGGCTCTCATACAAAGCCTTCGCAGTGAGTTAGGAATAACAAGTGGAATAAGGCAAGGAAGAAAGTTGACTCCCTGAAGCACTGACTTTGACTTTATTTGGACGATTCCATGTTACTATCACATTTACTGTATGAATTTGTATGTGAAATATAAAGTTTTGCTGATGATATCAGGTTTGATATCCCTTGTATTTCTAAATCAATGCTGGGTCAGTGCTTTTTTTTGGCCTGTTCTATAGTTATAGAGGCACCTATAATTAATTGACTCAGTTGCTGTGCTTTTTACCACTGCTAAGTCATACATTAAATTGAATGTAATAGTGCAGATAAGAAGAGAGCAGCAGTGATACAGAACAAAATCTACTGGCCCCTCATGCAGGCTGCAGTGCTGCTGTTTAATTTCGAGTAGTGAGAGATGCTGCAGTGATCTCAGTGGAAACGCTCTCTTCTTACAGTGCAAATGTATTCCACCCCCAAAAAACAAGTGTCCTTAAATGCAACAGAGCTTTTCAAAAAGGTTTAGGACATCTAACCCACCTGTAAGTGAGAGAGGATACTGAAGTTCTACAGTTTCAGAGCTTTTGTGGTTATTTCGCATTTTTAAAGTAGTCTGTTGCATCTGAACTTCCATTACCTGAACTCAATTCTTACTCCAGAAAATTCCACCATTACAAATCCTATTAAAATACTTTACTGCAGCTCTGTGGTTACTGACTTTCTGTAAAAGTACGAATGCAGTCTTGACCTCGCAAATGATAAATTTAACACACAATCACACATTTAGCCAATCTCTGCATTGTAGCGTGCAATGTTGTCTAATTCTTGAAATATTTCCACAAAAAAGTCACATTTAAAGAATTCTCACACTTTCAAAGATAAAATAAAATATTGACAGCAACTGCTTGATATTTTTCCCAAAATTTGGCCTCAACCATTTTATGAATTTACTAATTTAGTTTGTTGGCTGTGTGTTTAGCCTGATAGGTCAGATCCAGGGCAAAGTTCCACAATGGTCATCTGCACAGACAACATAATTATGTAATAGAAGTATCTGTAAATTCTTTAAATGATCATCCTGGTGTTTACATTATACTGCAGAACAAACCGTAGTGACTTGTCAGTGAAAGTTGCTGCAGTAATCTTAGAGGGAACAATCTGTTTCTACAGTCTAAATGTATTCCACCAGAGCTGCAAAAAAGCCTCCCAAAGATATTCTGGGACGTCTCTCCCACCTGCGGGAGACTTCACAACTCCACTCCCATCCTCATCATGTGGGAGGAAAACACCAGCTTCAAATATGGAGGCAGCTTGTGAATACCAGGCTCAAATATCAAAGCATGAGCCAGATCTCCAGCCAGACGGAGCCAGATGGAGAGTCAAGACATGGGAGTATAGCCTCTTATTACTTGTAGCACAATAATAGCCACAGATGATTGCATCTATTATAGTGCCACTTACTGGCAGAGAAGGTATTAACTTCTCCAAATGTCAAAAAAATCTAACTTTAAAATGCTTTGAAAAAACTTTTGTCGATAAATTGTATGGTCCGATCAGTTGATTGTGTTGGCATGAACGCTGCATTTTCATTTCATTTATTGGGCAATAATTGCTTGAAAATTATCTAAATGATGGGATGACCTCAAATTTGTGCTTTATGGTCAGGATACATTCACAGCACGGTTCCACAAATGGCACAAGTAATGGTGGAAAATGTTCAATCTCCCAAGACAGAAACCTGTTTTCTCATCTGCTACCTCGATGGTTACGGTTCGGTGGGGTTTAGGCACAAAAAGTATTTGGTTTAGGTTAGAGACTGTGTCACTCGTTGGTTTAAGAGGTGTTGTGTGGCACTTGTAGAAATGACATTTACATAACTGATCTGAAACAGCAAACACATTTTTAAGAAACATAATGTCACTCACATGTTTGAATCAACGTGATGAGGAAAAGGTAATGGTGTTGTAATCATGGTGTTGGTTAAGTATTGAAAATTTGAATAGTCCCTTGAAGCCTGAGACCAGATGTGTTTACTTTATTAACATTTAACCGAAACCTTGATTCCTCCCTAACGTGGGAAAGTGTCAAAGATCTGCACCTAATAAATCAACCACCTCCCCATGACTTCTGTGTGGTGCAAGAACATAAAAAAAATGTTCCCCTTGATCATAATCCCGGCAGAAGTTACATTTCTCTTGAAATATAACGGGCACAAAAACAGGCAGCTCTCAGTGACGAGCAACAGAACCCGGGCTGGAACATCACAGCGGAGAAGCAAAATGAAGGATCCGGGAAGTGAGGAAAGCTTTCTGGGCAGGAAATGATGTTGTCGCCATAACATTGGTCGACCGTTGACAAAATTTGGGCTATTTCAGTCCACGGCTGTAGAGTCGGTCTGTGTAGCTGTTTGCAGTCGTACCACCACCAGAGGCTCACCACAGTCAATTAACAGAACCAGCATTTATCATCCTCACAGTCACGTATGGTCGGCCGAGCAATTCTTCCTTCTAATTTTAAAGTTCCCGTCACAGAGCGATGCTGTGTGCACAGATATTGTTCAGCTTAGTTTATGAATATGAATGTGAACCTATAGGAGGACCTCGGTTCACTGCCAACATACTGTATAGGTCTAATGTAATATGCAGCAGCCATTGCCCGCTGATGCACATACAATCATACATGCTACAGCTGATTCACACACACAAACACACGCACACACACGCACACACACCCACACCCACACACACACACACACACTCAACACAACATAGTGTGAGATGAGAGCATGAGAGGAAAATACACTCAAATCTCATTGAAATTAAATCATTGAAATGGGAGCAGGAGACACTGAATATAATGAAGCTATTATGTTTATGTTCCCAAGAGGTTGCACACACACACACACACACACACACACACACAGGAGGAAGGGCACAGGATGAAAAGTAGTGCGCTGTTTGCATTGAGATGCATTGAAACTCTTCAGTTGGAATCAAAATGAAATTGAGATGCAGAGAGGAGGACTGAGGAGTGGATGGATGATGAAAGAAAAAGAAGAGGGGGGAAAAACAGAGAAGAGAGTGAGAGTGAAGAGGTGGACACTCATGTCTGTTTGAACTCAGACTCTTTCGCTTGATTATTACGACCAGGTGAAAACAACACTCAACTGAGACCAAACCACAGCACCGAGACAGTTCAAAGAAATCAAAAAAGACAGTTCAAACTTCAACACAGCACAGTTAAATATTGTAGGTAAATAAATGAAAAAGTGCTGTGTCCCTATTACGAGGCTGGATCTTTTGGAGGACATCCCCAAGTGACCATCAGCCAGTCTGTTCTTTAGCAGGCACAGTGCCAATACTGTTTCAACTTGTTTAAATGTCACTTTTGTGCTTTAAAAGCAGATTGAAACAGCTGGGCTGTGGCTCAGGAGGTACAGCAGGTGGTCCACTAACTGCACGGTTGGTGGTTCGATCCCCAGCTACAACACAGCCACTGGGGGATCCACAAGCCAGTGCATTGTCACTGCCATCTGCAGCCAATTTACCAATAGTGTGGTGACAGATACTTTGTGGTAACTGTTTGTAGCCCACCATCTTATCTTAGTAGAATTATTATCATATAGCAATTATTATTAGAGAACTGTAGAATCCACGCTCCTGCATCACTGAAGCCTGCGGGAAGGTGACATAAACCAACAAGAAATAATAGCTTTTCTTTGTGTATGTAAAGAAAAGCCATGTAGCAAATGTGATACATCACTAAATATTAAACAATCATGAAGTGTCAATAAATACAGGCATGTAGGCAAATCTGCATCTTGGAGAGTCCTGTTGCTTTGTCTACGACTGTAGCAGTTCCTGCTCACACTGAACAGACAACAATCACCTGCATTACTTTTGATACTGAAGCAAATGTCTGGATGTGATGATTATATGACGGAATCTGAAGCCACGAGGAAGGCCTTTTTATAAGATTTCTAAGTGGGTTTGTGTGAACGTTTATCCCCGACGGGCACTGGACCTGCTATTACTGGACAGAGTGAGCTCTGCTGATTGTAGCAGATTGTGTAAAATATCTGTGTTTCAGTGTGAACGAGTTATAACTGAAGAAATGTGACTTATTCCCAAACTTGCACATGCTGTTCATATGTGTTTAGAGTGTGTTATCTGTTCATATCCAAAGGATGTGTTTGAATATTGTACCAGAAGCAGTGGCTTTCGTATTGTTCTAAATCCTTTTTTTCCTATGAACCGGTGACTGAGATGACCACCTGAATATCATTTGATTTAAATTTAACACAGTTTTACATATTTTGACCCGCAGACACCAAATTAATGTTTTCTGGCTCTTAACACAATTAACCAAAGTCAATAATGGAACAAAGTCAAACATTTCACCAATTATGGAAAAATGAAATAAACAGTTGGTGTCAGTTTTAATTGGAGTGTTTCCCTGAGAAAGTGTGACACACAGACTGAGGAAAGAGGATATTTATCTGAAAGCACAGAAAGGACAACAGAAAGAGAGAGGAGGTGTTTGTGTGAGTGTCGGTATCACGGAGGCACAGGTTGTCTCTGTTGGCCCTCACACAGAAAGAGAGGTGAAAAGGCTAAGGACAAAGACAGAGTCAGGCTTTGTTGAGTTTATCACTGACACACACACATCCTTGTACTTCTATACTTTTGAGGACCCTCGTTGACATAATGCGTTCCCCAGCCCCTTCCCCACACCTGAACCTGAACCTCATACTAAGCTGAACCTTAAAACCAAGTTTTAAGCCTCAAACAGCCCGTTGACGTTGTGAGGACCGGCCAAAATGTCCTCACTTCCCAAAAATGTCCTCACTCTGTTGGTTAAAAACTTTCTCCGTTCCTCACTATGTAGCAAGTACAAGTGCACACACACACACACACACACACACACACACACACCGGCAGCTGAGTGTGATGAATCGGGAGGTAACAACCGTGTTGTCATGGTTTCCTCTAGTAGAAACCTTATATGCTGGCTCTGAAACCACACATACACATACTGTACACACACACACACACACACACACACACACACACCTACCCACAGGGTGCCCTCTGTGCCTTCCTCTCCAAAAACCTCTCACCAACCAGACAGATGGTGAACATGGTAATTATGGGAGCCATTTACCATCAAGTATGATGTTGTAATGTAGTAGACAAGCAAAGCAGAGGGAGAGAGAACGAGTTTTTTCCCTTCAGTTTTTTTTTTTACGGGAGCCAAGTGAAACCGATTGATCGAGGGACATGGAGCTGCTGGACAAGCTGATTGGATGAAGAAACCAAACAGACAGGAAGTCGACTTGACTGTCAGTAATCTGACCCGTCGACGTGGAGGCCATGTTTCTGCGGTGCGCTGGTGTTTTAATTAAATGCCGAGAGCAGCGCCTCTCGACAGGCAAACACTCGGTCCAATGAAAGGCTGCAGTGGAGAGTCAAGGTCTCAAGTCACATGCGCTTCATCACTTTTAATGCCATTTTACTTTTTTTTTTAACACAGAAACCATTTCAATGGTGAACTTAGAGGAATAATTTTAATTTTTATTGATTTCAAATAAGCAATTTCAATCATTTATAATTTCTAAACTGAATGTTTTGCATGTTTTTTTACAGTCTCTACATCTGAATGTGATAATCGTAGGTGTCACCTGGTGTCAGTCAGCAATGAGCAATGTGATCAGCTGCGAATCATATCCACAGTCAGGAAGAGTTCATCGGCTGGACGTCTAATCCGTTTTGACACAACTGTGATGTTTTTTTCCTTTACTGTTGGTCCTGGATGCTGCGTGTCAGTCTGTGTTATCCCCTCGCATCGTGTCATACCAACACCACGAGAAGCTCCTGAACAGTTGCAGCAGTGGTGAGAAATGTGTGTAATTCAGTCACAACACCAGTGAACCTCACCTGTCTCGCGTGGTCGGTCCGTCCTCCAGCTTACGGGAAATTAAAATCTTTCACCTGTCACTTGTGTTCCCTCCTGTCAGCTCCCCAGTGTGAGTGTGTACAATTGACCGGGTGCATCCTTTAATCCCCACTGGGGGACTCGACCAAAGCTGTTCTATGTTAATTGTGTCCTTTAATCAACCCGTTTGCTTCCTGACTGAGAACCAGATGGTCCGAACAACACCTCCAGTCTGCTGCCTCAGAACATGAACAATAATACGGTGGCACAGCAGCGCTGATGAGCAGGACGTCCCGCAGGTCGACACTACAGCAGCTTGATCTTTGTGTGTTTTCACAATTTGATCCGTATTGACAGCAGCAGATTTTTACAGAGAAATAAAACTATTTAAACTCTCCTAATTTGGTTAAAAGCTAAAATATCTCTCTCAACCCGAGCCACACCTCTGCCGCTGCCATCAGGTCAAGTATCTGGTGGTTGAAATTTCATGAGAAATGTGTTACTTCCCACAACTGTGCTTTTTTGTAGCGTTCTTGGTGACTGAAAGCAGCTTATTTAAACATTGTTCATAATACTACGAAAATTGTAGATATTTTCCTGTTACTCACACAGGTACACACACTGATGCACACACACACACACCTCAGCAGCCACCGGAGTCTAATCATTTCTAAGGGGTGGCCTATTTTCTTTCTGACAGAACAATCAGCCCAGACAGTGAACTGTGGCTTTGTACAGTGTGTTTTACTGATGACATAAACAAATGAATTATTCCTAATGATTCTGCCCCGCTGCCTCTGAAAGCAGAATCAGTAATCAGTGAGTCTGCTACAGGTGGCATGAAGCAGGAACACAAAACAATCCAAAAATAATTGGATTTCAGGGGAGAATTTTCCTATTCTGCTGATTTTATTTTCCTCACAGCAGTGCAGACTTAACCTTGACACCGATACTGTGTGCTGCTGCTGCTGAGAGCTACAGCTACAGTGTGTAGAACTAAACATACTGGGGAGGCGTGATGCAGCAGAGTTAGGTAGCTCCTCAAGCACACTCGATTTAAAAACTACTGAGAACACCCAATCTACTCCCAAATGTATCGAGAAGTTGCAATATGGACTTGAGACCTAAATATAAGCAACCCAACTCACCTCACGAACTTCATCTGGAGGAAGTACAACTCCTAACCATCAATAAGTGTGTCAGCAAAATGGCTGCAGAGGACCAACGGCGAAGGGGCCCACCAGTCTCCACTGACTGGATTCCCCTCCGGCATCCCGCCTATCTGCTGACCACCAACTGAGACCCGTCCTCATTCGCCTGCTGAAGTACCTGTTGTGAAGAAATCTTAGAGCTGATTCACTCGATACAGAAGAAGTTTCAGGAGACATGGATGTCTTAAGCAGGAGTATGTATCGAGGAGAAATGTGAACATCCTAATAGGGTTATTTCTAACTCTAATTCTACTGGATATCAGATCTAAACAAGGAAATAAGTCTACCTTTGCTGTCCTAGCAACAGCATAACTTTTGTACAGTCTCTCTTATCCAGCGTCTCCAACCAGGCACGAGGCTGTTGGGTATAAACCGGAATACACAAGATTTCTAGCTGACCTTCGTCTGCCAGAGGCCAGAGCCAACTCGGCCTTGTCAGGCACACAGAGTGAGACAGTCTTAAGTTACCTTTAACCTACAAGATGGAAGTTTAACATACAAGAGGGAAAATTCCTTCACCCCATGTTGGGATAAAATTCTATGTGTCGCCACAAAGCTGTCCAAAGAGAAAAAGGGATCCATTATGCACAACGAAAACATGATCCTGCTGAAACGAAGACAGGAATATAACCAAGGAGTATTCAGTATTCAGTCTTCTCCATCCTGCAACACTGAGAATCATTCTACTCTCTGATGGAGGGATCATTTAAAGCACTCCGACTTGGCTGCATTTCTCTGATTCTCCAGGAGGTAAGAAAAGATTGTCGACCTTCACCATCTCTTCACTTCCCTAAAAGCAGTAACTAGGTGAGACGACAACAGATGTCCTCCACAGAGTTCTTACTGATAGAAACACATTTTTAGTAACATAAAAACACACCTGGAGCAGTGTATGCCGGGTGGCAGGCAAAAGGGATCCTGGGCGTGCTGACCCCTGGCATCACAGGCATGTTTTCTACAGTACCTGTGGATCAACAAACAGACACATGATGGATTAGCATCGTAATCAACAGCGCCATTTTATTTCTGACTCGCGGTAAGAAGAGGAGTGAAGGAAATTCTGTTCTCAGCCTGATCCACAGAAGCACCACGACACCATCTACTGACCTGGTGGTGCAAATCCACACTGCATTTAAATAGACTGTTAGTTCCTACATTACAATAGCTCCTAATAGTAATATCTAAATAAAATAGTGGGGTTTCATTCATAGTTGTGAATCGGTCAGGCATGTTATGTTTGATGCACAAAATTTAGGCTAAGCTAACCTTCAAGGTTAAAATAAGCAAACGTTGACCATTTGTAGGAGATAATGCGAAGTATTCATTTCCTGAATCAAAGTCTGAGACCTCCCTAAAATATTTCTCATTTTCACTGGTTGCCATTCTCAAGATGGCGGGTCTCAACATGAGCCGGTGATAGAGGGGAGAAGAGATGTGCATCTGAGTCAGCGACACTGAGGGCAATGAGTGGAGTGACAGAGGAAAGTTAGTTGAGCGTACCCGGCTTCCTGTAAGGCCTGCACCCTTTTCTTGAGTGCAAGCAAGGCGTTAAGCGTATGTATGGCCTGTTAGTAGCTGGTACAGCCATAAGGTTTAGTGGTCATTTAATCCCTTAAATCTAAAGAAAATAAGTATGCTGATGATGGCTCTGGTTGACCTTCTGCAGAAGAGGGATACTGAGAGAGAAAGAGTCTATATTTTAATCATGTGTCAACCAGTGCTTAACGAGCTCCTTAGAAATAAATGTCAGGAGTTCATCACACAAAACAGCAAAAATGTAATGCAACCAATACTGATTAATGGGCAAATGGTTGAAATAGGTGATGATTTTAAATATCTTGGTACATTCACTGACAGCAGTCTTACCTTTAAGGAAAATAGTGAAAAACTGTGTATGAGAGCCTTGTGGAAAGCATCATTTCTTTTAACACGACCATGTGGTGCGATTCTGAACAACGACAGGAGGGACAAGATGCAGAAAATAGTGAACATGGCCCCTAAAATCATAGGGAGGTCACAGAGGCAGCTAGGCAGCGTGTATGAAGAACTCTCAACAAGTAAAGCAAACAGAATTATTAATGGCCCTTCTCACCCACTGCACAGTGAATTTGAACTTTGAGCTAATAGAAATATCTACAAGAAATGATTCGTCCCAAGTGCTGTTAAGGTAATAAAAACTGGGATCCTTACCAGAGACTATGATACAGGGTGATGCTCCTGAGACTTTGCTGCAGTATTTTGCACAGTACGTTCATTTCTTGAACACTTATTTATTGTAGACTATGTATTGAGTACATTTTTTTATTGCTGAGATGTCTCTTTCATGTGTTTTGCATTTCTTTATTGCATTTGATGTATGTATTGTTGAATGTTTTTATGGTATGTCTTGTGGTGAAACTGAAGACAAATGTTCACAATGTGGACAATAAAGTTTGTTAATCTTGAATGGAATTATCTTAAAATACAGAATGCCCTTTTCTTTAAATAATAGAAAGAGTCAAAACCATCATCACCATTCACATGAACTGGGTTTTGATTTATGAGTGCACTCATGATCGGTTGGCAGAGTACTATGGCAACAGCCACATTGTTATGGGAGTTGTCATTAATGAAATGTTGTGGAACCACATGAGTCATATCAGGAGCAGTCATATGGGTCGTTTTGGCACTGACATGATGAATTTGTAGTTTGGTTGTGAGGACTTTCTGAAAAAAAAAGGTAAAAACTGTGAAGCCATATGAACAAAAAGGATCCTGTCAGTTTTCTGATGAGGAAAGTGTCGCCCGTTAGTGTCCTTGAGTGAAACACTCCGCACCTACTTGTTCATTCATTACAAGTCACTCAGGATGAGGACATCATCAGCTAAATCCCCAAGTAATAATACTGCAAGGGCACATTGAAGGAAGTACTGGATTTCGCTCATTTATCTCATTTGAGTTCATCTGCACAGATTGCACTAGCAAGCAAATTCTCATTTCTTAATAAATTTCTCGTTTAGTGCAGTGATTCAGTACAAGGCCTCTGGCAGATGCCTTGTTTTTATGACTTGTGTGCTTCTCTGGTGCATCTGCCACACAGATTAATGTTCAGCTGTGCTCCAGAAGGCATTCTCCATCACAGACAGGCTTGTAACCCTCATTTACCCCCTTTGAGTCAGTAATGAAAGTCATATTTGTCTTTAGTCAGCATTGTATCCAGGGCAAGTAATTCTAGACAGCAGACGGGTGGATTTCCTTATTTGATTCAGATCTTCAGAATATCTTGAATTAAATTTTTATCCCACAAAAGTATGAGTTGATCTTTAGTTAACACTGTGAGCCTTAAACCCAACAGCAAAGTTTGAAGCCTTAACCCCCACACAGCATGATAAGCTGTGTTAAACCTCAGGTACACGCAGCTAATGACTGCAACCCCCAGCCTCACAGGAGGCGCCACCCTCCCTCCCAGACCAGTGACTGACGCCTCCGCCTCACCTGAGACCTCAGGTAAGAACAGAGAACAGACAAAATACTAATGTGAGGCACTGAGTTGATGCTGACTTTTTACTTCAGGTATGAGTGCACCAACTTTAATACGTTTCCTATTAGTTATAGTTTCCTGTTCTTCACTTCTCACAGGATACAATAATCTGTTTTCACTGTCATTTAATGAGCAAAAAAAAATGTCTATACGGTTCCTCACAATAGTAATTATGACTGTTTTATTCATTAAAGTTGCACTTTTTGCCTGGATTCCTGTCTTCAACTATTTTTCTTCCTCCATTTTTAAAATTTTCCAGAAACAATAAACATACTGACCTACCGCTGTTTATATGGAGTGTGGACCCTACTTTATCTCAACTGGAAAATCTTCACTGTTTCTGTCATAATGGTTTTAATAATTTTTTCAACATGTGTGTAGGTTTAGGTGTACCTGTGGTTTAATACAATGAGATATCACTGTGTGGATGTTATCCAAATGTAATCTGGGAAATGGAGGAAATCAGTAGGTGTAGAAACATGACCATATTCAGCGTGCGCTCTGACGCAACCGTGGAGGTCACAAACGTCAGCACATCTGCATCACTGCCCCATTGTGATTATCTTAACTATAAGGGCTATTTTTCCATTGTTCCATTGCTGCACATTCTGGTACGTGAACATCAGTTTTTTTGGACAACGATGGAAGATTTTTTCCGGGAGAACATTTGGCTCACAACTCTGGCTCCTGATGTTTTACCAGGAAGTCAGAAGGAAAGCCCGTTTGTCTTTTTTGGTGGCAAAGCTTTCCCTCTCAAGAAAAACCTGATAAGACCTTATTCAGGTAAGTGGTTAGATGGGTTGCTATTGGCTGTTTAAAGTGTAGTAGAAGTAAGAGAAAGGGAGTTAATAACAAATCATAATATAATAATCATAGCTTAATTTTTGTATTTACTGTGTTTTTCTTTTCTATATCCCTGATAAATGCTGGTTTTTGAATAATTGGTCATACATTTTTGTGATGAAGCAGTTTTGTTGTTTTTTAATTTTTTCTTCCTATTGTAGCCCTTTTATAGAGATTATTTTCATTATTCTCCAGCACTGCTCTGATTGCTTTAGTCTGGGAGTAGATTGCTGTTTTAATTATTCAGATCTCAGCCACATAATT
>CM062202.1:2027500-2100000 GCA_031216445.1 Lateolabrax maculatus
ATGGATAAGGTGGCGGTGTGTGTGTGTGTGTGTGTGTGTGTGTGTGTGTGTGTGTGTGTGTGTGTGTGTGATTGCAGGCTTTTATTCAAGGACAGGAGGGAGGAGGGCAAGCTGTGGTAACAATCAGTTACAGCGTCCAATCAGGTGTTTTAATTTAAACTCAGCAAATGTAAAGATTCAGCAAATATTTTCCACCTACTTTTATTTTTTATGTGCATGTGGATTAAATGTGGAAATTGTTGCCAGAGTAATCAATAAAGTTTAAAACAATAACTGCATTGTATTCTCTCGCTCACTGTCCCACATGGAGACGTTCAGGTGGTCGTTTGATAACGCTCGGCTGGACGTATTCAACCAATTAACTTGTTTGACATGCAGGGCTGCACATTTGGGAGTTGTGCTACTTAGCTCCTCTGTGGCCTGGTTACCCATGACACCCTTCTCTTCGTAGATATGCAGATACATTTACATGGTATTTTGCGGAATAATAACACAGTTTTGAACACGGCATTTCATCTGGTTTCGGATCCACCAGTGATCATGTTTTGTCACCTGCCCCTTTAACAGATGGTGTGCCACAGGGCTCAGTTCTTGGTCCAGTTCTGTTTCTGCCTCTTGGTCACATCATGTCTTACTTTAATCCTAATACCTCTATGCAGACAGACACAATTTAAAACTGCTTTGCTTTGCCAGACCAACGAGGAATAATTGATTTTATTGATTTTGTTTGTGGGGGGGGGGGGGGGGGGGGGGGGGACTTGAAATTAAAGGTTGAAATAATGTCCCTTAATAATGTATAGGTCAAGTAATGCATTGGTTGGGGGCGACTACAGAATAGCTATCACTTTCCAAGGCACAAAAGTGATCCGAGGATGAATCCAAGAAAGTTGATCCAAGGGAAACGCTGGTGACTGTGTGTTTACTTGCAGGGTTAAGGCATATGCATACAAACAAGATGTTTTAGCCACAAATATAGACATGCACATAGCACAAACACTGTGAGGTGCTTTAACAAGCCTGCGGTGGGAAATGCCATGACCCTACACTCTATCAGAGATGCACTCTGTTGCTTACTTTTCCCTGAAAGGAAAGATAAAATAAATGGTATACATAAAATAATTTTAAGAAGTGTTCACTTTATCTGTTCTTGAGCTTCTCGGTCACGATTTTTCTTCGGATGTTGTTTTATTATAGTCTTCCCCCATGGGCAAATATGATATTCCAGCATTTTATTTCAAAATAATATGAAAAGGCAGCCACTGCTGTGAAGTTACTGTTGGACAGAAAGCTTAACCAATTCAATAGAGCATGATGTTGTCATATAGACAGCTGGAAATAAAATAATTTACAAGATGGTATTCTTCTCATTTCCCAAAGCTCTTTGAATTTTGAACATAGATGATGAAATTATGACTCAACCCAGTCCCATCATCTTTGTAAGCTACTTCTACAAAGATAACATGAAGAAGTGACCTGAACTCTATATTAGATTTTATTTGTGTATTGTGTGTTTTTTAAGCCTGTTAGGTCTGTGGGCAGCAAGCGAGTTCTGTTGGTTTCCTCCTGCTGCACATTTACATTTAACAACATAAGATTTCAGTCCTGGTTTATCTGGCAGCACTTTTGGTTAGTGGTGGCAATGGCGAGTGTGTTTTACTACCAAAGGCCTCACAGGTCTGTTTGAAATCACATGAATTGACCACTGAGGGCATCAAACACGCCTCAATGTCAGAAATGCAACAGAGGAAGAGCAACTGGCGTTTCTTCTGAGATAAATCAAACCAGTGGAGAGGATTTGTAGCCTCGAGTTGTTTTAATAAAGTCAATAACTTACATCATGCTTTGAGAAACTGCAATCTAGCTCAAGTCATTTTCCACACAACAGTTTAGGTAAAAGGAGTAGTTTACCATCATGACGGGTTGGAAGTGTGCCAGTTATTACAACCTGTTGCCTGCAACAAATACATTGAATTTCCTGCTGCTGACTCGTAACAAAGCAGTCCTGTTGTTCGCAGTTGTTGCCTTTGATATGAAGCAGCAGAAGCAGGAAATGTCTGGTTTCTTAATTATTACAGCTAGAAGAGTGAACAGTAAATAATGAAGCTGATATCAGTGAAATCAAATTACAAACAGTAGCACTGAAGTACAGGCTCTTTGAGTGAGTACGTTATTTAAATACAGTGCAGGGATGGTGGACGACAATTATGACATAGAGAGATAATTACTGATTACAAATCAATGAATCGCTATTGCTGAAGAAATCCTGACAATTTTTTTTCTATGTGTGATGTTTTCTTGAAACATGAAATCTTAAGGACTAATACTTTAATTAAATCAAGGTAGGTCATTTACCAAGAAATCTAATAACAACTGTGCATTTAAACACATAACATGTTCTCTGAGGTAACTTTATTTAGAAGAAGCAAAATGTAAGCAAAATATAAACTTTAAACTATGTATTTCTACATAGTGCACTTCAGAGAATCATTATATATGTAACACAGATTCAGGTACAAATTAAAATAACATTAAAACACTGAACTCTTAAGCATGTACTATTAATAGTTTTTTTAATTAAATAAATTTGGCAGGGTGCTGTTGAAGAGAAGCCCTTCAGTTTTCTAACAAAAGCCTTTTGTAAATGCAAGAGTTTTCTACCAGGCTTCTGTGTAAGTCACCCTGGATCCAAGTGTCAGGTAAATGCCTGAAAGGTGTAATGTAGCAGTTGGGGGAGGAGGGTCAAGGTAACACTGCCCCATCCAACCCCCGTTCCCAGCTCCTCGCCGGGCAGCTCCCCTGGCTCGGACAGGGGTTAAGCACCTTGCTCAGGGGCACCACAAAACTATTTACTGAGACGGAGCAGCTTTGGCTGATTTCCCCTGCCATAGCTGGGCTTTCAACCCCCACCCCCACCCCCCAGCCAGGCCGGATTAATATAGGAGGGTAAAGTAGATGAGACAGAAGAGGCAGAGGTTATTATTCCTCTCTGTCTCACTCACACTTTCTGTCTCTCTGTATCTACCTGCCTTCACCACAGGCCACTCTGTCTTATAGATCTATTTACAGCTTTCCCTCAACACTGATTAAAAGTCCATTTAATCTAATCTCTACCTTTGTATACGTCTCACTGCTTTCGACTCTCTTTCTTCCTTTGTCCCCAGGTGTCCTCAACCACTGGACGCTGAAGGCAGTGTGTTAGCACTTTAAGATGGATCTTGAGGTTCAGTCCCTGGCTGTGGTCCATCTGGTTCGGTTGTGCATTGACCTGCATGACAGTAAAAAAGACATATACAGCTGAAATGCAGCACTCCTTTTTTTATTTGCCTTATGAAGCTCACTTTGATGTGTGTTGCTGCTTGAGGCTGTGAAATAAAACTCTCTTGTTTCTCCTTCTTTTGAGTTGCATCTCAGTGATGTGACTAACCAAACATGGCCTTCAGTGAAACGTGTTGTGTGTTTAAATTCAACTGAAATCCAGTGAATGTTGAACACTGGTGGTGTGTTGCAGCTGCATGTGTCTGCAGACAGTATGAAGGTTCATGTCTTTGTCACTTCACTAGTAACATCTACAGGATGGAGGTGACAGCATAAACCTTTTGCATGTTATGACCTTATGGTGAAGCTGAAGCTGGCCATGTGTCACTGAGGTAGAGCGTCATGATCAGATTAATAACTTGGTTTTGGTCAGGGAATGATCATGCTCATGGTTAAAATACAGTCACTGTGTCTCCCGTGTCAAAGTCCCATGTTTAGTCGCCCCATCCATCCAGCCTGAACTGTATAATAACGTCACCTGGCTTCCTCCTTTGTTCCTGATGGACTAGAGACATAAATCCTACAGAACTTTGGTGGTTCCCACCAAGATGGCATTCCTTGACAAGAAAAAGAGGAAAAATATGTCTGTTTTTTTATGCAATGAGTCAAGTACTAAGAGAAAAGTGTTCCTGTACCGTATGGACTGCTCAAGGCTGCAGGAATACCATTGTGCTTTATAACCTCAATTAACTTGCTGCCAATGGCTTGTCACATCAATCTTTGTGCTTTTCTTGAAATGTAAGTCTTGGTGCATTGGAATAATGGTTTGCATCGGTTAATAATGGCAATCCAGCAAAAGTAATTTGCTGTATAGTGTAATGTCGGCTCGGCTTGTTTGTGTACACGGATGTTCCAAACACTACTTGTTCACCTGTGACATCTTCCTTTCTCAGAATCTCAGATGGTCGACACTTCGCCACAAGAATTCATATTATTTCTGTTGTTGAAAAGAGACCAATCAATAAGTGTGAAGAACTGTTTCTCCCCCATCCAGAAAGCAAGGACCTCGGACTGGAACTGTTGAAGAGTTGACGCGAGACAAAGTGAGGCAGTGAGATGGAAAGCCCTTCTGGTTGCCATCTCTCCTTTATATCGATTTGTTCCATTTTTCTGCTCTTACTGCCCTTGAGACTTCAGTTCTTAATTGATTCACAACTGTGTTTTTCTCACCTTGGTCACCATAAAATTCAAAAACATTTATGAAGGACAGTAATATTATGTAGAGAAAGTACGTAAAAATCCATCTGCTGTTTGTGACTGTATAATATAAACAATTTGTTAACGATGGCAACACGTATGCGCGTCAGAGATTTTCCCTGTTTAATCCAACAGTCAAAGTGTGTGACTTGGCGATCCAACAGTAATGCCCCCTCATTTTATCCTCTTTTTCAACCTCACTACCTGTTAGTCATTATTCATAACATGTGGTATAATGCTCATTATATATTATTCCTATACAGAAACATTAGAAGCATTAAAGTGCTGCATTTAAACTGCTGTCAGTCACCAGAATGTGATTTCCCCACATGGGTCCTGATGATGCAGGATGAAATCGCCAACATCTCCCTTTACATTGTGTGTGTTCACTGTTGCCATTAGTCCACACAGCAGACAGCAGAGTATAACAGTCTCATTATCTGAGACCACCACTACTCCTCTGCTGGTGTTTGGCCCCATGTTTTCTGTGCTCCTCTGCACAAAATGAGTCGATAAGAGGACCCACTTTTTGGTGGAAGTTCCTTAACAAATTTGCATTTAATCAAATCACCTAAACTAATTGGTCCTGGTGGTCTGTCCCCTTTACCCAGTGTGTCATGCAGCCTTGTCAGTATCATATCACAGCTCATAAAAAATGAGTCAGGTAATCACATTTTTGTGTGTATTTTAAATGTGTCTCTTTCTCAAATTCTCAAATATGTCCTTTTTTTTTGTTTGTTTTACAAGTAACAGTTGTACCTTCTTCTAAATGGGCTTCATGGGTTTTCACCTTCTCTCTGGTTTTTTCAAATCAACGACTGACTCTAAGAGCCGAAGGGCCTCTGGCTGCTCAGTATCCATCTGCCTCGGACTGCAGTGATCAGCCTGAAATGAAACTATCACCCCGACAGAGCAGATGGAAAGAGCAGAGGCTCTGAGATCTAATGGAGGTGTGTGTGTGTCTGCTGTGTTCCTAAATGCATGTTTGTGCATCGTGTGGAAGAAGTGAAAGAGAGGCAGAGACAAAGGCCAGACTCATGAGCATGCTTCTCTGGCCTCCTCGAGGCTGAGCTAAAAGGGGTTAGCTGGTGTTGGTGCTGGGGTCAACCTCGCTTCAAGTCTATTTGTTTTTCTTCTTCCAGCCCGTCCTCACAGAAGGAGCCAACAGTGGGACATGTATTACCACCATTATATCACTTCAATGATCAGCCATCCAAAATCATTTATGCAAGGTGAAAACATCGATCATATCGTCATATTTAAGATGTGCCTTTATTTTGAAATTCCCATGGCACGTCTGTGACACCGTTTTTCGTCCAAGCGTTCGTGTTTAGCGCCAGGTAGTGTTTCCAACGTGTGACTTTCTCACTACATTAAGCGACTTTTCAGACACTCTTAGCGAATAGATTTTCACATTTTCAAAAAGTAAATTTTTTTGTACGTACGTTTTGCATAAATAAATAGATTAATGAATACAAAATTTAGTCCAGTAATAACATTGTCAAATCATATTTCAGTTTCTTTTTGTGAATTGATATCAATACAGGTGGTTTTGTGAGTCACTGACAAACGACCTGTCCTGTCTTCGGGCGGTGTGTCGGTCCGGTCCTGTGGAGTTTGCTGAAAACACTCTCATATGTCGTTTTCGGAGTCATTGGAAATAAACCTATCCTGTCGTTTTTGGTATGAGGACGGGTTGCCTCTTCCCTTCTCCCTCACTGCCTCTCTGAGGCTGGGGTATTCAACAGGGGTCTGCAAGTACAGCAGGGGATCAAGGTCAAAGAAGTCAAAATGAAGCTACCTGGCTGGAAAATGCGATCAAGGAATTACTCTGATATGTATAAGGTCAAACAGTGTGTAAGGAGAAAATATACGATTTCTGACATTCAGCACTGACAGTATGTGACTCATTATTCTCCTCCAATACAAAGCATGGAAACATTCAGAGCCACACATCCAGGTGATAATGTTGACAACTTGAACACGCAGCTCAATCAGGCTAATGATTCATTAGATGTTGAATGTTCTTGTTGTAGAAGTTGATGACTCTGATTGGCTTCCACCTGAGTTCAAGAGACAGAAAATAGACTAAACGTAGGCTGTGTGTACTGACACATTAAAGGAAAAATCCACTTGTAGATATGTTTACCATAAACCCTCAAACAGTGAGAGGTCTTTTTTGGAACATGCTTTGATACAGGCCTATATTTTCTAATTTCTCCTGTTTTTATATATGAGTTTACTTCTGCTTTCTGATGTGCTCCAGTTTTAATTTACTGTTGATGCTGTTTGCTGCTGATAATATAAGTAAACTCAACACTTCCTCTATGTTTACAAGTTATCCTTATAAACGTAGTTTTCCACAGTATTAATGAAGTTGCAAAGTGGGTCAGTTATTTGTTGCATCCTGGGAATTGAAAGAAGGTGTAATGTTAATTCTCAGCATAGACAATAGTTGGTGAATGACAGTTGGGATCGAAATGACTAAAACATCTGGTTCCTTGATGAAAGCCTGTGGACGTAAAGATGCAAGTCGAGAAGTTAACTACGACTCCCACGATCCGACTGGGAGCTTTTGCTGCATGTCATTTCCCTTCAACGTTTGCCTACTATTGACAAGTCAAAGCAGAAGACACTTTTTAGAAAACTAATAAAACAATCGGCACCTTTAATAAATCCTCTTTCAGATTCTGGGTTGATTTCAATGTTGAATTCAGTTACAACGTGGTGTTTTGTTCCCAACTATAACAACCTCTGACTGGCTTCTTTGCCATAGCTACTGCAGCTGAGGCTCATAGGCATTGTGAAATCAATTTGAACTGAGAGACAGATGAGAGGAGTTTTGGTCAAACTAGTGTTCCCCCCCTCAGCTCCCTGCTGCACCTGCGTGGCTGATGAAAAGTGTTTACAGTGCTGCGACTGTGAGAGAACATGCATTTAACACACTGCATGAAGCCTGTGATGATTCAATATCTCAATCAATAGATGCCTCATCTATTCACCTACGCTCAGATTAACACACACATAAAGCAGCACACACAGAACACACTCTCCCACATGAATTTGACTCAACCGCTTTAATTAATAAGAAAACTTTAGACCTACACACAGTATACTGTAGTACACACACACTTACAGACACGGTCTCAAACAATTCACATTTTCTTTGTGAGAGTTCAACACACACTCGTACTGACATTTAAAAAGATTAGGTGTGAATACTGAGACATTCCTCTCACACACACACACACACACACACACACACCCTCTCCAGGCAGTGACAGTGGAGCAGTGTAACGTAGTTTTGCCCAGGGCTACACTGACTCAGTAGAGCTCCAGTGATTAGACGGAGCCGGGGGCAGCTTGACAGACAGAGCTGATGGCTGATCCCCTGGTTTAGGCCGAGTCCCCCGAGAGCAGCGCCGAAGCAGCACAGAAACATGCAGATGACAAACAGGGACATTTCCAGTGTCTCAGGTTGTCTCTGCGATGCAAACCCTCTTTGTGATTACAGGATTATTTTTACATGATTAGAACAACACCTACTTCAGCTTCTTGCCCTGAGATAAATATTATTAGCAAATTGGTCCAATTATAAGAGTGGGGGTTGTATTAAAATCAAGGAGTAAACATTTACATATTTACACCATAAAAAAAGTACCGAACCGGCATTTCAAAGTGAATGCTACATTAAAGGGGTGTTGCATTATGGGTTGTTTGTAGTCCTAATGTTGCTAGGCTTGCGAGTTTCTTCATGTCCATTTATAGCGAGACTTTTACAGTCAGTCAGCACTAAAAGAGTTTATCTAACAAGAGTTTCTGACAGCTCAAGTAACGAGATGAGTTGAAAGCATCTGCCGACATCTTGAGCTTCTTACTGCTAACAAGGCTCTAAGTGTTCCTGAGGCTGGTGTTACTTCCTTAAGCAGAACACTTGTGGGATTTACATTAGGCTTTATTGGACATGTCTCACCTTTATAAGAGAGAAGGCTTCATGGATGAGGACTCTCTTATTCAAGTCAATTCAATTCAATAGGCTTGACTGGCATGACATTTGACACGTGTTGCCAAAGCACAATCACAAGCAGGAAACGTCAAGGAACAAAATCAGCCAAAAATAATGTGAACAACAATACTAGGCAACAGAACAAAAGAGACAACGAAATAGACAAAAGAAATAAAACAATATATATATAGTATAGTATAGTATGTTATATATAGTATATATAGGTAACATAAGTAATCAAGCAATGCAAGAGTCCATCCACTGACAACAAGAAAGAGACATAGTGGAGCAACAAGACACATTACGAAACAGACAGCAAAACATAATGATGTTAAAACATGTTAAAATACAAAAGGAGATGGTTACGGTAAGTATAATATGGTAAGTGCAGGTATATTTACAAATGTCTCTCTGTCTATATGTCTATGTACTACTGCTTGTGTCTTTTGTTGTGGCAGGAAGCGACACATTAACAGCCAACGCTGCACATTCCCTGCTTCCCACAGAATGAGAGGTCATGTCTCCCTTTCTGTCAGGCTTTTGGAAATCAGGACAATTGTTTTTCAAATTTTGGAAAAGAATTCCTCCCTAATATTTCTGTATTTTTGAGATTGTGTTAGAAAGTGTAATTCTGTCTCTAGAGCTTCCTCATCACAACGACGGCACACATTATTCTTGGACAAATGGTATCTCAAGGAAACATTCCCAACAGTCTGAAAAGTGTTTTGTATCTTCAAATGTTCAAATCTTCCAAGAACAGGCGGTCGTCTTATTACTACAGTCGTCTTATATCGCGGCCAGTGCAGCGTACTTCTAAAGTCAACCCTGAGAAATTAAAACACAGATCAAACTCTGATATGTGACTCTTAAGGATGAATCAAATCGTTTGAATAAAAGAGACAGAAGCAGGATGCTGGAGGATATTAGATAGAGAGAAGAGAGGAGAGGAGGGATATGAAGGGATTAGCAGGAGAGGAGAGCCAAACTCTGTCAAACTTGGAGCCAAACTAAAGGTCAGTGTGGATCAAACACTGATCCTCAACCCTCTTTGTACTGCTGCCAACCTGCCACATTGTGTGTTTGCATGTGTGTGTGTGTGTGTGTTTGGTCTGCAGTCCTCTCTGGAAATCTGGAGTCCCTTCGCTTTGGCTTTAAATGGGATAGGTCACACACACCTAAACACACACACTCGCTCGTGTAACTGCAGTGTGTCGTAGCTCATTAGTAGAGGTAACAACACGAGTCTCTCATGCCCTCGCCCTCCCTCTGCCGCCTCTGTTGTCACCTTCTCTTCTCATTAATTGGTTGTTGGAAGGCAGAACAACATTATTCAGGAACAGGAACATGGAGAAAGCAGCAGCTTCGTAATATCATGCTTTAAACAGACAAAATTGGGTCATTTGTCTTGATGATGGTAGGAAATAAAACAAAAAACTCAATTTACTCTGATGATTAAAGTGTTTGATTTTGTGGAAATGAATTGTCACTCTGGTAGCAGTGAATTAGGGCCTGAGGTTGTCAAACATGCATTCAGTGTGAAGTTTGTCTATCGCTGCAGTCAGTGTCGCTGTCTTATAGACTGGAAGGTGATCTCTGCCTAACTTCACACTGTGTCTTCATGGTATCTACAATACACAACGTGTCAATCTATGTTGCTTTTTAAGATTTGAAATGCCCCCAAATGTATCATCCCTTGATTTTTAATGCTGTTAAGCTGCCAAAGCCCCACCAGGTCTCTGAAATGATTCTTGGATAAACACCGGAATCACGTAAGCCAGCAGTGTGATGTCAAACAGATTCTTCCTGAGAGCTGCACTCATCGAACATCCTTCAGCGGCTCCTCTGGGTCTCCCTCAGCTCCACATGGAAGGAACTCTTGAAAAACCCACAGCCATGAAACCCATCATCATTCGTTTGCACTTGGATTTGATTGCATCAGGATGCGTTCCCGGGGGATGCTGGGAAAATTAAACACAAGTTACTCTGGTTCAGACAGCCTGTATTCGGGGCCGCGGGGTCAGTCTCGGCCTGTCTGACAATGTTATTTTACCCTACAGGAGGAAAGTCGACTTCATTCATTTATCTTTGTCAAAGAGTAATTGTGGCGTCGCTGTCAGTTGTTATTTTGGTTCACTCAGGGAGAAATGAGGTGGACAGGCAGGGCTTTTGAACTTTCACCCTGGGTTTCGCCTCTCAGGCTGTATACAGACTGCCCTATCTTATTGGTAAACACTGTTGGGCTGTGCCTGCAGACACTACTCAGGGCCGAAAGAGGCACTGACAATTTATTTTTGTATTTAGAACTAATATTGTCCTAAAAAGACTATAATTGAACATCAGTCAAGGACAAGACAGTAAAACCCAGAGGTCCTTGTAGTAAACATGCAAATGCAACATTATCACATCATTATCATAAAGTACATTTAGTACTTTTCTATGAAAAAAACTAAAAATGTTAAATGTCTTTGTTAAATACAATAGTATGTTACTACCATACTATCGCTATAAACATAAATAAATGAATAAAATTGAAATGTATGGCCAAAAGTCAGTAGACACCCCAACTAATTATTTAGTTCAGGTGTTTCTTAACCTTTTTTTGTATGTAATTATGTATCATTTAATGGCAAGTTGTTAAAAAAAGAAAAAAAAGGATAGACAAGAAAAAGCAATGTGAACACTGCACAAACTTTGATCTTTAAAATGATACCTTGATGTCAAAACAAGCAATTTAATCTCTGCAAGAAGTACGCTGTATTTTTTCTCTTATGATCTTACAAACTCCTGTGCTGACCCACAGGTTAAGAGCTATTATAAAGTGCAAAGATTATAATTATACGATATATTATGAAGTCATTGCAGGGATATCTTTTGCAGCGGTTCTATCAGGATGATTTTACTGCATCATTGTTTGTGTTGTTTTGTATGTGTTTTCTTTCTATGTGACTTCCAGGCATTTAATCCATTGTTAATGAAAAACTAATGATTAATGCAGCTTTCAAGGCCGTCTGCAAGGTAAAGTATTGTAAAGGTAGAATAATCTGCAACAACTGATTTTAATAAAATAGTCTTTTCATATTAAAGATATAAAATAGAATTACAGATAAACAAAAAGCTAAACATAAAAAAAATATCAAGATGGAACGGTTCAAGACCTAGGCCTCCTTTTTCACCTTTACCTCCAGCATCGTGTTCATGATCCTGCACCAAAGACCATAAAGTCCCAGAGTTACCATAGTAGCCTGATGGTCTTGTTAAGAACGATTCCTTTGGGGATGTGTTCACGTGTGTGTGCACGTGTGTGTGTGTGTGTGTGTGTGTGTGTGTGTGTGTGTGTGTGTGTGTGGGTGGGTGGGTGGGTGTGTGTGATGGACAGCCCAGCAGTATAGATGCCAGGTGACATTTAGGGGGAAACTTGGCAACAAGGGTAATTCCTCATCTGTAGCATCTGTAAGATCCTCAGAGGCGGCTAATGGATGATTGAGAGAGAGAGAGAGAGAGAGAGAGAGAGACTGAAGCAGAAGCAGAAAAGGGTGGAGGAGGAGGAGTGATCCCTCTGTTGGTTTGAAAGGCTTCTCTTCTGCCATCTGACCTCCTCTGTGACAAGACGGATAACGAGCTCACACACAGAGGAAGGATCAGGGCTGGAAATGGGCCCGATCCATCGTCACACACTTCTTCTCTGAGTCATAACTCAGTCGCCAAACAGCTGGACTTTTCATGCTGCAGATGTGCAGTGTTTTTCAAAGGTAGAAATATTTTGGCAACTTTGTTTGAGAAACCAATGAGAAACCAGATCTGCCAGGTCAAGGTCACCAAGTCAGGCCAGCCTTTCTTGATTTTAACCGACATGTTTTCCAGCAGTGCGTTGGAATATATTTGTACAGTTGCATGTAAAAATAGATCTGAGAGACTGATTTCACTCCACCACTGATGAGGCTTTGTGAGATGTGTGTTCCTGATTAACTTTACCTGCATGTCAGTTTGGGTTTGTGCACATGCAGGTGTGAGTGCATCCACCAACATTCATCTGTGTGTGTGTGTTGAGGTGTGTGGTGTATATCAGAGCTGACGTTAACAGACAGGCCTCCTGCTCTGAGATGAATGAGAGGGCAGATTGTGTTGAAGCTGATGAAGTGGCCTGATGCTCATTAGACGGCTGCTGATAGGCTGATGGATGCCTCACAATTTTAAGGCGGCACTCCCCTAATGATGAATGGGGCTCTGTTTTTAAGGCAGCATCTCTCTCTCTTTTTTTGCTCTCCCTCTGCCACAGCAAACAAGACCTTTAGTGTTTATTGAACTATCTGATTTAATAGAGAAAGTCTCATTAAAACAAACTAGCCCTGTGTGTGTGTGATTAATGATATGTTCGTCAATAGCAGAGTGCAGGACTGTTGGCTCAGGCTGACTCAGGCTGAAAATATTTCCACCTAATGAGCATCAGCTAATCAATAGACTATCAGAGGAGTTTCCAAAGTAAGTTTGTGGTCATTTGATGACACAACTTTACTTTGGAAATGACACGATGTGAGCACAGCCTTTTTGGCACATGGTCCCTCTAAAAGAGAGGGATGACTTAATGATGCAGGACACGGTTCATAGTAACTGTGGTGACGCAAATTCCATTACAAATGCAAGTAATCCAAGTGACACACAGTGAACTTTGGGGCATTTGGGGCCACTGGAAGTCTAGGGTTTCAGGGCAGTTGCCTGCTTTGCCAAGTCCATAATCCAGTCTTGGGTTCAGTTTGTCTCCATAAATCAACTCCAGTATTCAGATCATCAACTGATGCATTATCAACTGACTGCATTCACACTAAGAGCAGATTAATAAGCATTTCCATGCATGGTTTTCTCCAGTAGTCTCATTTCTTCACCATCATGTAACTGACAAACTTAGATAAGACAACTACAAGACTTCCCCCCACTAACTTTCTTCCTGGAGAACGCAGATTTCTTGGCCATTTATACATGTAACAGGGTTCCTAATTGACATTTTACAAGTAGGGCTATGCATGCAAAGACTTCAGACAACAGCATTAACATATTAATCATTTAACGCAATTCCCTGCAATCTCCGATACTACACAATGAAGCCTTTATAAATCTAAATAATTCAGTTTCCCCCGCTGAACATTTTTTACTGTTTGTTAAATTCAGACGCAGTTGCACTGTGAGAAGAAAAGCTCTGTATGTCTTCGTCCTCTCACTGCTCACCAAGAAGAAGAAGAAATAAACTCATGACTGAAGTCCATGTAAACAAATGAATGAATGAATTTACATACTCCGTCCTCATGTTTCTCCTTTTTTAACCTGCTGGTGGCGCTGGAGGAAAAGTCTGGGGGTCACCACAGTCACAGGGATTCATCTTCTTGGGACCACGATTCTCAGTACAAACTTTACGCCCTTCCCTGCAGATTTCCTGCTAGTGTGACTAAACCTGAATGAAGATAATGAGTGAAAATAATGGAGGGATTTAGAAGAGACAAATAACCTGCAACTGAACAAAATTAAAAATAAAAAATACAGTAGGAAGGAGAGGGAAGGAGAATTTAACACAGATAAAACTCATTGGGTGACGCTCAGTAATTATTAGATTATCGCTTTAATAGAGGAGAGAGCGAGAGACAGAAGATCCGAGTGTGAGCTATTGATTTCCAACCGACAAGAACAAACAGCCTTTGAAATGATGCTCTGATTAGGCCAGGCAGCATGATTAGTTAATCAATAACACAAATGAAAAACAATCTCTCTCTGTCTATCTCTCCGGCTGTGTCGCTCTCTGTTATCATTCTCTAACTGCGGCTCCCTTTCTGCTTCTGTGAAATGGGTCTTTGGTGGATAAATCAATAATGTCACCGACACACTGGCTGGTCACTTTTATTTGAATGTCACGGCTCCGAACAGTCTCTTTTTTTTTTGCTGTCCTCAGAACTTTGTCAGGACTAAACCTTAGAGACGTCTCTTTATCAAACAGGCTGCTGATTGGCTGTGTCGTACGCTGCTGTCGGCGCAGCAGTGGTTTATCGAAACTAGTGTTCCTCTGCTGCCTGGATGGTTCAGCGGCACAAAATCAACTGAACTGTTTACTCAGGTCAGAGCAGATATGAGGACACTGAAACGACAAAGTGAAGGGAGATGGGAAGAAGTTTTGACGTCAAACTTTACATGTTCCTGTCTTTACTGGATGCGTCACACAACACTTCATTCTGTACATGAAATATATTTGAACATTGGCTGAGTAAAATATTTTAATTCCAAATACATAAATCTACCGATGATATCAATAAACTCCTCAGCCTTCTTCCAGAAGGCAGCAGGTTGAATAGACCCTGAAAGGGGTGAGAGGAGGAGGAGGAGAAGGAGGAGGAGGAGGAGGAGGAGGAGGAGGAGGGGGAGGAGGGGGAGGAGGGGAGGAGTCCTTCATGATGCTGCAGGCTTTTCTTTTATTCCCTTTCTTGATGGCAGGGAAACTGCTCCCACTGATGTGCTGGGCCGTCTTCACAGCCGGCTGCAGGGCCTTCCCGTCTGCAGATGAACAGTTCCCATGGCAAACAGTGATGTAGCGAGCAGGTATGGACTCTGTGGTTCACCTGCAGAACCTGGAGGAGACGGACATGCACAGACCAGCTCTCTTTAGCCTCTGTAGGAAGTACAGGCGTTGTTGAGCCTTCTTCACTAAGGAGGTTGTCTGTGATGTGTGCACCCCCAAGAACTTAGAACTGTAAGTCCTTCGTGTTGTGGACATTCAGAGAGAGGTTGTTGTCTCTGCACCAGATCTCAAACTGTCTCTCCTCGTCACCTGTAGGTGAATTCGTCATGGTGGGTTGTGGGTCAGCGGTGTGTACAGTAGTGGGCTCGTATCAGTGTGGATTCTGTGTCCTGCACATTGAGGTGCTCAGACCTTTCATTAGACACATATCTCCTTCAGCAGAGAGAAGGAGAGTGTGTGTGCACTGTATGTGTGTTGATTAGCTCTTTTGGTCCATCTCACAGCTGCTGTCATTAACCTGTATTTTGTTTATTTTGACTCACAACGTCGTGATTGTACAATTAGGATTTTATCTGCAGCTCAGCAGCTTGTTGGTGACGGCTGGTCAACACAGTGTTTATGAGCTGCGATCAAATGTCCTACTTGTTCAGTTATTGGACAACAAAAACACAGGAAAATATGTAAATGAGAACAACTTTATTGTTAATTCAGCAGCTAAGATTAACAGACCGTCTGCTCTGCTGTGCATCTGTGAAAAAAAAGTAAGAAACAGATGAAATGCATCGTTCAAATTAAGATTTTATATCGATTGCCAATAAAAACAGGCATTTATATGCATTTACAAGAGAGTTTCATGCTTCAGAGACACCAGCAGCTCGTTAACAAATGTAGAGCCACATGTGAGACAATAGGATGACAGATGATCATCTTTCTTTGCTTCAGAATGATGTACAATAAGAACAGGGATAAAGCAGCAGTTCTATTTGCAATCACTTAATGCACTTTTATTTTCTGCCCTCCTCAGTTTGGTGCTAGATTACTGTCTGTTTTCTCTAATGCACCACCAGCAGCACTTTCTCCCGGCTCCTGTTTGTTTCTTTTTGTTTCCGTTTCAGCAAATTTCATCTGTATGTATGCATTTATCTGTAATAAATATATTATATTGATGTTAATTCCACTTGTTAACTTGAGACGTGAAAGATTTGACACAAATGAACTATTATCAAAAATCTAAATGATCAGGATTTCTTTGAATGATTCTTTTGGGGCAGATGTAGGGTGAATCCTTGTTTCTGATTGGCTGTTCATTACTCATGTGATCACATCAGAGCTGCTCTTAAAGGTTACTCCTTGTGAGACGCTGGATAAATGTCTCCTATTGTTCAGTTTTAGCAAAGAACCTTTTTATTTGTTATCTCTTCAAAGAATTCCAAAGAAGTGTAACTGAATTTTGATAAATGTTGGCTTTAGGGAGCAAAAACATTAATTTGTAGTCTCGGTGTGACAATTTGTTATCACTCTTTGCAGTTTGGTCTCTTCTGCCCTGTTTGCACATATGACCTCAAACACTGCAGGCACGATAGGAGTCCAGTTATTTAAACTGAATTAAACTTTGCTGGTGCTTCCCACAGTGTATCAAGCTTCCCAATATAAATTTGACGAGCTATCAGGAATTGAATAAGAAAAACCATGCATGGAAACCCAGCGCGCTGGAAATGAGCAACCTTGTCGTGCACCAGTGTGAGAAAATAACTGCCCAATCAGAGCTGAGTATGTAAATTACAGACTCAATGCACAAGGCTGCAAGCTTCAGGCCCATGAAAGAATCTGCTGGTTAAAATCAGTTTTTGCAAACGGGGAGTTTCAGCCTGTTTTATGTGACTGACTCATCTTGCTGGGACTTTGTATACATTTCTTCGTACGTTTAGAAAAAGAGATATTGATTTAATGAGACTTCCTGAGTAAATAAAGCTTAATTAACTGACCAGGACTGATCAGAAGATTCTGGTTACTTCTGTCCTTTCTATAAGAATACTTTTAGCAAAGAACACTCAAGAAAACCAAGCACTAATTTAAAATAAACTCACTTGCAGCTGCACCAGCTCCAGTGTTTGTGAGTTTAAAAAATGCAAGTCACCAGACCGGGAGACGAATGAACTCTCACAGTAGAATAAAGTACAGAAATTAGATTTATAAGCTGCAGTGACATACAGTAAGCAGTTTAAAAAGTATTACACTTTTTGTAACAATGACTAAGCTGAAGCAAAGCACTTCAAGCTAACTCAATAATAAACTTTAAACATAATAAACTTTGTTGAAACAGCATTTCTTCAAAACTCCAATTTTGCTGAGAGCTTGACAAGAAAAGAAGGAAAACTAAGCAAATATGGCCCGAATATGGAATAATGAATAACATGTATAGGAAGATATTTAGGCAAGCAGAGAGCGAAGGAGAGATGAGAAATATGTTCTGTATACACCAGCTACAAAAGGCCAGGATAACCTTTAAACGACCATTCCAGGGATTTTGCATGCTTTGGCACCTTTCCTGCACATCATGCAGTAGACGATTGACGAACAAAATGGCCAAAATGCAAAATGTATCCTGTTTGTTGACCTGCCCGACTCACTGATCCTGTATCTGACTGAGGTTTGTAAAAGATAAGGTTTGTGTATAGATAAATCCATGGTGCTGTCCTCGGGGCTGAAGTAGCAGGTGGATTTGTAATTGCCCTTTTCTTTTTGCCCCTTCTGTGCTGCTGAAAATGCACCCCCAGTCCAAGCCACCTCTGTAACACAATATTTTACAGTAAGGGTTAGAGGCACCCACCGATGTCCTAAAAACAATGAGAAGTCAGTTACTGTAGTTTGTTCTGCTGATGGCCACTTCTGAACACGGTCAACGGTTGGAGCAGCAGTGGATGTGACACACAGCTCGTGGAGCCAATTAAGGTACTTTAAACCCTTCCTGCCCCTATGCGAGGAATCCCCTTATAGATCTTATGTCTTGCTGAATGCTGAAACGTGGTGATGACTGTATTGTTGTTGAAGGTGTGATGGGGAGTGATGAGGAAGATCCCCTGTGGAGTTTTTTTACCTCTAAAAGTGCCACGGAGCATTTTTTTAATGAGTCAGTCCCTGTTTTATATGTCTGATGCATGTGCACAAGGGCGCATGCGAATGCTGGTAATGTGATACACTTTCCTGCTGAAGGGTTCACTTTAAGTCACTGACCTATAGATGGCGATAACGAGCCAATAAACATAGTAATGCACCAGGGAAAGCAGGGAAGAAGAAGTAAAGCAGACGTAAACAATGCAGGATTCAAAATGTTGTTAAAACCAGTTTCCTAACACTCTATAAGGAAGAACATGTTTGTCAGAGCACAAGGATACACACCATGATTTTTAAGTATCGCCACGGGTCGCCTTTAATCATATCATTTCCTTGCAACCAATATGTGTAGCAAATGGGATCCACATAATTAACAGACTCTTAAACCCTGCTTGAGTTGTATAATTCAGTGGTTCTCAAACTGGGGACATGCCCCACAAGTCTTGCTCTTGCATTTAGTTTCAGTATAGCAGGAGGGCCTTGAGTCTTTTATATCTTATTAACAATATAAACTCTGGTGGAAGAGCTGAACCTTTTTAATTTCCAGAACAGAAACTAATGAGAAACATGTTAGTGATAATGTCATATAAATTAAATTCTACTTAGCTTAACATTTGGGGATTTAAAAGTTAAGAGTTAAAAGTCGATGTTTAGAATATTGGATTAAACTGTGTAGTTTGGGAGATGAGAAGGTCATCCGTTAATCTCAGGGTTTGTGGTTTGTTCCCCGGCTCCTCCTGTTCTGCCGCATATTGAAGTGTCCTTGAGCAAGCACTTCAAATTGCTGATTTTGCTGATGAGTGCACGAGAAGCCTTGTAAAGCATGTTGTTCTACCCAGGTTGAAAAGCGCTATATAAGTATGGTCCATTTAAAGAAAGTTTGAAGACTCTGTTAATTGATTTTTACACCTTACATCAGTGAATTTAAATTAGTTTTAAGCTAAAACCAAAAGTGCTGTAGTGGTACTTAAAGATGAGTCACACAAAAAAACAAACCTACACACACACACACACACACACACTCGACTTCACACGCCCTCCTTACCTCTCCTTACACTCCACATCCTCTCATCTCAAAACAACACAAACATCCACTTCATCTGCTCTCATTCCTCGTTACGTCTCTTTGCAAAGTCCATCCTAAACAAAACAACACACACACACACTCACACACACACACACACACACACACCTCTTCATACCCTTCCTTGCCTCTCCTCACACCCTACACCTTTTGAAACTAATGAAAAAAAGATGAAATGCATGTGAGAACAGCCTCTCTCTCCTTTCCTCTCGCCTACTGCTTTGATCACTCTCTACCTCTCTCCTTCTCCTCCCTCTCTTCTCCCTTTCTCTCCATGTATGCCTTTCACCTCACTCCTACCTATCATTGTCTGTCCTCCTCCTCCCTTTCTCATTTCCATCCAAAGTGTCCCAGCCTTCATCCTTTTCTCTTTTATTCATTCGCCATTCATCCCTAGTTTGACTTCATCTCCACCTCTCCTACCTTCTTTTTTAATTCTCCTCACATCAATCATCCTCTCTGTCCAGTCTCTTTAAACAAATGATGATATAATCATTTAAATAATGTAAAATCCCATTAAAATGATGTAATAAATGGAGTTTTAAAAATCATGGCTTAAATAAATGGCAGACATTAAACATGGAACACAAGTCATAATCAGTACTTAATGGAATACTTTCATTGTGGGACATTATCCAGGATTTTATTATATTAGCAGGTTTTACAAGACATTTGAGCAATTGTCAGGGACACTATTCAATTACTGCCAATCAAACTTCATCACCTTCTATCTGCATAGGTGTGTTTATGAACTGGGAAATTTCAGTTTTTGTTTTATGTTTCTGAACATTCCTGCCTTCTCCTCCCTGCTGCTGTTGTGTTTAACAAGCGATGGACCGAACAGAAGATCACAGCCCTGTCCTGCAGCAAATATATCAGTAAGCACTTAGGGGGTTTAATTTGGGTTTGTACAAATGAATTGTAATTTCACTTTCTTATGTTGATTTGTGTTTGGACCAGAAGAAGCGAATAATAAAGATTAGAGGTTGCATTTACAGGTTTTTGGAAAGTGCTGCTCGATATGGTCATTCTTTAGCTGGACTCTTTTATGACACCAGAATTCCTCCATGGAATCAAAAAAACCTAATTTTATATGATGTGATGTTATTTTATGTTCAGTCATGTGACATTATATTGTATTATGACACAGTATGAAGTTGCTCGACACAACATTATGTAACGTTGATGTTACCTGATGGAGATCACGTGTTGTTACTTTACATTATGTCGTTTAACATTCTGTGAAGTGACGTTGTTATGTGACACTGCATAAGGTGACATTATTATATATTGCGTCACATGATGTAAAGGGATGTTTGTTATCTGATGTACAGTAGGAAGCGGCACTAAGCAAGTGGACCACATGGACCCTTATAAATGCATCCTGGAAATGAACGTACAAATAGTGTGGAGGCAAAGTTATTGTAAAACATTTATTCAAAAGGAACTTGAGGAAAGAAATTAAAAACAACTGGTATAAAGAAGGTGTTTGCGGACCTGTCTGATGTTGTAGGTGCCTTCTGAGCAGTTTCAGAGGACTGCTTTCTCTAATGACCGTCTGTGGGGAAAATGCTTTTTAGGATGCATGAGATTTTTCGGCTCCATTGCCACCTTGTTAAACTGAACAGCATGAAGTGTCCCACAGGGCATGAAGTGTCCCTCCACTGTTCGTAATGTACGGGGCCTCCTCTGGATGAATAAATGACACTCTTCTGCTCCTCAGTGTGGCGACACTGAAGCTCTTTCAGCATAATTTTACAGTTTTTTTGTTATACAATTGCTTACTCACATTTCTCTACAGTGAGTTCACTTTTCAAAACTACTGTTTTTAAATTATCTTTTATTTATTATTGAGCATAAATCAAGTTTCCAAGAAAAAAAGGTACTTCTTTATTGCAAGGATTGTGCTTCTTTACAGACTCACAGAGATTAATCAGAAATGTTGCAATGTGCTTCAATACAGGTTGTTTTGTTTGTTCTGCAAAACAAAACTTTACATATTTACTATACATACTTCTATAGGAGAGCTACAGATATGGAAATACTACAGTGTTAGTCAACCCTTTGGCCACAAGTTCTCATCCACATCACACCTCACGTCCTCTCTAATACGTTTGTTAAACATACTGTATATTTAACAGTTTTGACAATAATGTGTAAAAATGTGCAAAATGGAGCGTAGAGTTTTTGTGGTGGTTGAGTTTGAGTGAGAAAGATGATGATGATGAAGAGCCACACTGACTGACTGTGTGAACGGTTTTGAGGACGTGAACTCCCCGTGCCGGCGGTGCCTCTATGACTCTATGATTTGCGTTCAGTGTAATGTCTTGTTTCCAGTATGATGGAGACATTTGGCTGTAATGTCCACTGCTGAGATGAACAGAAGGAATGCAGCATATGAGTTCTCAGGATGACTCTTCGGCACTTCCTTAAAGAAACATCTGTGCTGAATGAAATATAGTTCCCATATGAATGCAGCACATGAGGTGCCAGTATGATGAGTTGGCATTTAGTTTGTTATTCTCAGGCTGAATGTGATGTTATATTATTACTAAATTATTAAAAAATTCATAATTTACCTACTTACTTTTTAAACAACAACTATTTATTCATCTTTATCTTTTATATTTATCTTAAATCATTAATTCTTAGTTTCTAATGCATTACATGTAAAGCCGTTTGAACTGACTCTGGGCCTGACCCAATACCACATAAAAATACTACGAAAAAGAAAGCAAAACCCGCATTTGATGTGCACTTAAATAACTAATGCCTCAGAGCAGCATTCAGTTCACCTCGATCTGCTGCACAACACCAGCCCAGTTGTTGGTGGTAATGAGTCTATAAGCTGGTTTTCTGACCGACAATAATCAAACAGGTTTATGACATGTTTGATTTAGCATGAATATTATCCATGTCCAAACATTAGTTAGGGCATGAGCTCCACAGATGGTTCTCTCTTAATATCCAAAATCTCTCCTTGATTTATTTTCTCCCTCCTCTCTGCTCCTGAATGTGCATTTGTATTTTACTGTCATCTGACTTTAACAGTAATGCTGTATCCCACGTTTACTCTTTGTGTGGAAATTGAATCACACCAACAAAGTGTCTGAGCTCGATTGAAACGTATTTTTGTGAGCCATAGGACGGCCTTATTAATATTGAGTGTGTCCCAGGGTGCTCTGAAAGACCTCCGCACGCTGCAGTCTCGGCCACTGTGGCAGCTCAACGAAATAAGTCACACAAGGCACATAAATAGTCCAAAATACAGGAAGTGCAGGTATTTGCTGTTTTGTGAAATGTGCTGTATAAATATACTTGATTTGATAAATATTTGAACTCTATGTCACAGTTTCTGTAATCTTGTGAATATGCATCATCTCATTGTCTTTTACTCATCAAGTCATTTTCTAAACTGATTTTGAAGTAATATATAGATAGAGATGATTATTGTGATGATTATGATGATTATTATCATTATAGCAATTTGCAAAACAAATAATAATAATATTTTAAAATGTATTTAGGCTTAGAAGTATGTTTTTTGTACGCTGTAAATGTGACATGAGATAAATGCTCCCTGTGTGTTTTCCACAGCGCCTGTCATGATTAATTTAATGCCTTCATGTCAAAGAGAATGTGTAAGTGTACTAAAAAAAACTCCCATCCCTTCATTTTATGAGAAGTTTTTAACATGAGGCAGTTTCATTCAAATCAGCACTCACAAGGAACAGATCAAGCAGCAATCTTATATATTATATGCTCAACAGTCGGGGTCTGCTGTGTTAAGAGACGCATTTTAAATTAAATTTGGAAGAATCGCTCATCATGTAGCGCTCCTGTAGGACAGACGTATGATGGCAGATTTTCAGCATGAATACCTTTACATTACATGTGTAAGAAGGTTTAAGTCTGTGCAGCGCATTCATCATTATCTACTTATTCATGGACAGCAATACAATAGGTGAGTGGGATGGAAATTAGGTATGTAGGCTTTGTAGGAGTCAGAACATACTGTAAGTCATGCTCAGGAGTAAAAATGTTCCTGCGATTATAAAGTGATTATATAAGTGAGTCAGGAACAAAAATACAGCCGAGGAAAGACAGAGAACAGGTTCTTCTGAGCAGCAAGCAATTAAGGGGAAGATGTGATATTGTTGAGCAAGGTGCAGAGTAGTTTTCAGTGATGGAAGAAGAGCTGTAGCTGCAAGCTTACCCTGACAGTGTCCTCATAAGAGCTGAGAGAAAAGCCTTTAGGATGAAGGGCAGGTTGCTGGAGGACACAGAGAGCTTAGTAGGGGCATGAAAGTGTAGGGCTAGACAATTTTCTGGAGGTGTATGGGTGTTGGGCTGTTCTTGTTCATTTCCTTTCCATGTTTGATTGACTAAGTGTGAGGTTTTGGGAAACTGGCTAAGGATCGAGGGCTCGCTCATGAGGCGAAGGTTTAGGGGTCTTCAGTTGGTTGAAGATCAAAGATACACATTTTTCTAGGAAGGCAGTCAAAAAGGAGAACCAGAGGAACAAAGTCATGCAGGCCTCAAAGAACAGGCAAGAGGTCAGACACTGACAGGCAGAATGAAAACAGAACTGGAAAGCTGATGCAGCTAATGGGTGAAAACTTGCTGGGAGTTTATTTGCTGGGGTGGATGACTGAGGAGGAGCAGGTGTGTAGACAGGTGATGGGTTAGAAATCTGAAATGACGGGATAGGTTAGTACGGCGCTGTAAAAAGAGCAAGCAGGGGATTTATAATCACATGAATATTAATTATTGTGGGAGGAAAACTTCAGTTTAACTTATTTCTGACTTTTGTTGCTTTATTTTATAAACATTTTAAAAGGTATTGATTCAAAAGTGATTTCATAATGAATTTGCATTCAATAAATAGCTCTTGAACCCCAAAACTGTTCATGGATACTGAGTCTTTCATCGCATCATCTGATGTGCACCTGTTTTAGGACCATGTGATTGACCTTGAATCAAAATCTGTTTTTTAAACTGACTCATAAGACCTTTAACTGCAAAAGCCTCATCGTTCTTTAGATCCTGCTATGTCCACTATAACTACTGAGACCACATCTAAGGATCTTCGCAGAGGATCCTCAGATGTGGACTAACAATCATAAGTGAAGGCTTAGTACCTGCAGAGGCCAGAAGCCCGGTGATGAAGCCGGGCCTTTTCTCCATTTTACTGTTTCATCCTGGCATCTGTCACTTGACTCATGGCTTCAGGAGAGGAGTGAGGATTCAGCTTGAGTGCAGGATGTGAGGATGCATGAACTGGGAATTGAAAGGAACGTAAGGTTTTCAAGGGAAGAAAGAACCATGGCCTGCAGGTGTGAAAGCTTTTATACCTGCAGCAGGAGTTATCCTCTGTGATCGATGTTTTCCCGTTGACTGTTTGAGGCACATTTATTCCACTGCCACATTACAAACTGCAGTACTTACAGAGCGAGATACGGATAATCCACTAGGAGAACAGATATTTAGGGAAATAGAGCCGGGTGCTTCTTAAAACTGATCCATCGCCGACCCCACAACCCAAGGCAACATTACATCCTCTACAAAGAGACGCGTAGGAAGGCTCGGGAAGGAAAATCAATGCCTCCAACATACTGCACCGCCAACTGCAAGATCTATACAGAGAAAATATTGCTGCCAATACGACGCCGGGGCTACATTACACTGTGAAATAGCCCAAGGAGAAAAAAATAGACCCATAAAGCGGAGCTAGACGATGTCACGGCCATGAAACATTCATTAAAGGCTGGCCCTTTCACGGAGAGGGGGTGAGGGCGCTGGGCTGCTGCTGTGGCCATTCGTCCTATATGGAGCAATACAAGGGGAGTGTGAGTGTGGGATGAAGGATGTTAGCACTCAGAGATGGAGGAAATGAAGGAGATGGCAAATGTTGTTGAGAGATGATCCATTCCAGGATGAGGAAAGCAGTGATGGAGTTGATTTAGACAGAAATATCTAGAAATAGGAGTCGTATGGATGAGGTGGAGTGATGGATGGATTAAAGGGAGAGAGATGGAGAGAGAGCCATATGGAAAAGAAGGAAGCTGTGTGACTAGAAAACAACATTTCAAGGTGAAAATGTTTCAAGATGAGTCGCTGTAAACAGAATTAAAAGGGCTTGGCATGAGAACAAATGGATTTACAGTATGTGGAGGAATGGATGGAGGGATGCAGGGATGAGGGGTGTTACAGATGACTTTGTCACCGTATGATAACTGGAACGGTGTTGGACTGTCATGATGGAGAGGAGAAATTTAATTTTAGTGATTGGCCAGAAAGAAGAAAATCACTGAAAAATCAAGAGTGATGACGGGGGGAAGATAAGAAGGGAAAGAAAGGGACTGGCAGAAGGAAAAGGTGAGGAGGTCCTAAAATAAACAACAACAAAATGGGATGGACTGATGGAGGCATCGGGTGGGGGGGGGGGGGTGACACAGGTGACGTGGTCAACCTTATAGACGCTGGAAATATCATGTTTACCCTGATGGAGAGCCAAATGGAAGCAGGTCATCAAAAGATAAAAAAAAAGCTTGGAAAAAAAAGGGATGAGAAGAGGAAAAAAGTGAAGTGATTAGAAAAGAAATTGGACGGATGGATGGACAGACAAAAAAATGAAGGAGGACTTCTGGGTCATCGTGTAGCAGGAAGGACGATTGGTTACTATGATGGAGGGATGAAAGGATGAGTGATTGAAGGGTAGAGGAAGAAAAGTAGTCCAAAAAAGAAAAGAAATTAAAATAAATTAGAACAAATGCAGATCCCCCCCCCCACACACACTGATGCATGGCAGTGCCTAGCGAGGGGAGGAGGAGGGCGGGCGGACTGATGGATGGTGATGTCACCACAGTTACGAACAAAGCATTTATTCCTGCATGAATAATGTATACACTTAACCATCAACCCGTTTCTTCACTCCCTTCATTCTTTCCTTCGCTCTCCGTCCACGCCGCCGTCCATCCATCCGTATCGCTCTGCCCGCCTTCTCATCTCAGAGCACAAATAAGAACAAATTGAAGCTGTAGGGAGTGTGTACGTGTGTGTGTGTGTGTGTGTGTGTGTGTGTGTGTGGAGTTTGTATGTAATCCTATGTCTGCATGTATGTGTGTTTCTGTCCATGTGTTTCCTGTGTGTGTGTGTGTGCGTTTAACACCCACAGAGCTCCACTCAGTCGTACCTCACACAAGTACAGCACCTCATACGGACACATTCTGATATTAACATACTGTGTTTTCAAATTTAAACTCAATGAACCAAATCATTTTTTCGTAGTTTTGCGTCTACACTGCACACTGGACTTTTAATGAAACATTGGCTATGAGGTTAAAGGGCTGAGACTCAATCATAGGTGGGTCACCAAATGGGCCTAGTGGGCACCGGGGGGCCACCCTGCTCCCTGACGCTGAACTTTAATTTGTAGGGGTCTATAAAAAGGCCTACACATTTTATTGTGAATGTAAACTCCTTCAAATTAAAACTCAGAGTCAGCAAGGAAGCACAGAGCCACGCAACACAACTGTGCCCTTAGAGCCATGAATGAAAACAGACATTCTGATGTTCATCAGAAAAGCCCTTGTGTCATTTCCGGTAGTAGAAGGCAAAGCACGCTATCTGCCAAAATAACTCCCTCTCGACATTATTGTAGACACTGTAAAACAGCAGCAGGCTGTGTGATTGAAGCTTTGACCCTGAATACAAAGACCTCCCATAGACCGGCTGCATGTAAGTGAGAATGTGCAGTCTCCTCCGAGCCGGGACGTCCTGCTGTGTCCTCCTGGTGAGAGCTGACACCGAGTGTCCATCCTCCCCTCCCGCCTGCAGCCGCCGGACAGGACGGACTTTGATCTGCTGATCCCCCTGCAGGAACCAGCCAGCCACACCAAACACCTGACTTCCTTCCTCTGACTTTGAAGAGACGCCATGTCAAAAGAGACCACACACACACACACACACACACACACACACAGCAGGGGGCCACAGTATAATACACAAATCGAATGCAGGTAAACTTCAGAACTTTAGCAGGCAGAGATGCTTCTCAGCAACAATCCCAATAATACTTCACCCCTCTTTATCGGTTACCAGGGAGGATTTCCTCCTTTTGATTCGATAGCTGAATCGTATTGTTGTAGTGGAGTGGAACTGGGTCTTGTATTAAAGTAATATCCTTTAATTTCCCTCTATATAATAATACTGCATTTTAAATTCATAACCTCTTTATAGTTTTAGTCTGCAAAAGCATTAAATATGCTTGTGTAAATAAGCTGTGGACATTATGAAATACAGCATTGCTTATTGAAAGCTTCCAAACATTTTCCTAATAAAAGTGCTCTCATGTGGGTCATGTGAATAATAACCATCTTCTCTCAGCAGGAAAGGTGGAAATAATGTAATGTTCTTATACTGCCGCAAAAAGTCTTATCTCTGTTGAGATGGAATATTGATCCTGTCACTTTGACACAAGATGTATCCCATCTACTATTACCAGTCAACTTTGCTTTCTTGTAACCATAAAGGTAATCTTTTATTTCTTTTGCCACCTCGGGGCAGAGGAACACGCTGCACATGGCTATGAACAAACAGTTGCTTAGTATTGTTGTTGTATTTCTTGTGACCTGACAAATTCAAGTCTGAGTATCACCTTTCTTAAGCTCTTTCTTGGGCTCCAATAACTCCCGAGGGAAACTGTTGGCTTTTTTTACTCAGTAAAAGTTCCACTTTCTTCACCAGCTAGTTGCTGATTGTACAGCTGGTAAGAGCTCTATTGTTGAAAATAGCTTTGAATAACTAAAAGATGTTAAAACCCTCGAAAGCCGAGGGGAACTGAGGAATTGATGATGATTCTCTGTGGATTCATCTCCATAAGTGACCCTTTGTACATTACAAATAGTTATTAGATAAAAATATTTATTAATTCAATTAATTGAATTGAATGTCTTGTTATAATCTTAACGTGATGTCAACCATAGTTTTGCAGATCAAGTATGAGAACCATTAATTAACAAAGGTCTCATCACCTGTCCCGATATCCTAATCATCCAAAACTTGGTACAAACTCTTGTATGTGAAACTCCAGTCCGGCTGAGTCCTTTGTTCTCCTGGGTCGAGAGATAAAACAGGTCTTGGTCCCTTCCTCAGTTCTGCTCTTGGCTAAAAAATATTTTTTTTACTGAGTTTACATCCAAGAGGAAGACGATGATAAATGCACACATGGGCTCCTGGGCAGAGAAAAGTTTAATAACTGTAACTGCTGGCTTATGTGTGGCTGCAGCGTGTGAATACTGAGTGTTCCTGCTATAAATACTGAGATTCTGACTGCTGAAGATGTAAATCTTGAGCTGGTAGGTGAGTGAAACAGGAGCCTGGCTTTAGTGTGAGCTCTCAGAGGTGTGTTCTGGGATCTACACAGTGAGTGACTCATTCAAACACAAACAGGTGGCTTCATCCATCTTTCTATTTCATCTCCTCTGCTTACTGTTAACCCAACTCTCCCATTTAAATAACAGGAAAAAAAGAGGAAGTGGGTACTTCACAGCAATGGAGAAGAGTATAAACACCTTAAAAAAGTGTAAATATGCAAACCCACAAGTGGACAAGACAGGAAATTAGGTGAGAGGAGGGAAAAAAACAAGAAGAGGAGGAGGGGATGTGTGCAGGGTGGAGTGATGGAGGAAAAATGAAGAAGGAGGAGAAGAAGAAGACAGGGGAACAGAGAGAGGGACTCAAATGTGCAGATGGTGGAACAGTTGTTGTCAAACTCTGTGAAAACAGCGTGATGTGCCTAACAAGACAAGTCTCTTTTCTTCCTCTCCTTCTCTGCATCCTCCCTCCATGCTTGTCTCTTTCACTTCCTCTTTCACCTTGTCTCCTTTCGTCCTCCCTATCTCGCCCTCGTGGCCCCTTCCTCTCTCCCCCAAACGTCTCTCTCTCTCTCCCCTCTCTCCCCCCGTCCAGTGCTGCTAACTCTGTGTTTCAGGAAATGCAAATGAGCCTGAAGCAGAATAGCAGGAGTGGAAACAGCTCGCTCTCCACGCCGAGTTCAGCTGAGGAGAGGAGTGTTTGTGGACACAATGTACACTTGTGTGTTCAGGTTTAAGTATAGTTGAGAGGACCGACGTGGCATCACACTGTCTTAAGAGGACATTTTGGCTTTTGAGGACATTTTGAACAAAGTCCCCCCTTTTTGCCCATCCTATCTCATAGACCTTTGATTTACACCCAAGACTGATTTCTCACTGTCTAATGTAAAGTCCCAACATCTTGTTTTAACAGGACCTATGTTAGGTAAGAGGTAAGATAAGGATTCAGTTGCTGTTGTTTTATTTTTTTTATTATTAACAGCTATTCCCCTGATTGTTTGTATTAATTGTGGGCCCTTAGGCACAGTTTGGGCCAGTGAGGACTTTTTCTTGGGTCTTACTGGTTACTGTCTCATAACTTTCTTGCAAGGCACGGGACATGGCATCGGCATAACCTCCCTGCAAATGTAGAGGCACAAAGCACTCACAGGGTTTGTCTTGCATAATCTCATTATGTCACCAGCTCCTGTGAAATACCATGAACAGAGACACTAAAATCCCCCGTGCCAGCCATCATCATCATGTGTCACCTGTGCCCTTCAAGATGAAGGATTAAATCATATTCTAGAGTAATTCCTGTTCAGAATTTAGCACAACAACATCACAGTACTACATTAGTACCAAGAAAAAGGATAAAATTATTCTTTGGGACTCAGTTTAGAATCAGATATGATTTAACAAACTGTATCTGGGCTGCTGTCGCATCATTTGAGACACACAGTACAATAAAGTAGTTGGGATGTGCCAGAGGAGTGTTTTATTCAGATTCACTCCCTCGATCAGCACAACATCCGAGCCGTCAGCTGATTACACCAAACAAATTACACATGATGTCTTTTAACAATCTGCCAGAGGTGGATGTACAGAATTACATTACTCTCAGGGACCTCTAACAAAGTCATTTTTTGTGTGTGCTTGTACAACTTTTAAAAGTGAACAATGAATGAACAAAAGAAAAGGAGCCAGATCAGCAGCTGCAGCAGAGGAGACACTGCTGGTGTGTCTGCAGCGGCAGGAGGAGAACTCCATGGAGCTCTTGAACTAAAAAATTTCTTCTTCTTTCTCTGCAGCCTTGTCACTGTAACAATGGCGGAGTGAAAATTCATTGTCAGCGACCTCCAGTCCTGCTTTATACAGATAATATTAGAAATGACACCGACTGAGGAGCCTCGCCAGAGAGGTTGACTCTTCAGGTGAGGAATCAAGTGAAATAAAACACAAAATGCTGCAGAATCCTGGGCAGCCCTTCGCTTCAGTGGGCAGCACTTTACATTCTGAACATGGCCTGATGATGTGTTGAGCCCGCCCTGTGAGTGCCGGAGGGATGAAATGGCACACATCGTAAGGTGATGTGTCTTGGACCGGAGGATAAAGAGTTCCGTAAGTGTTCTGATACGATGCAAAGCTAAATTCTCAGGGGGCAGAATTCAAACAGATTTCACGTAGGTTAACGTATCGACCGGGGTCGTGTCTATTGGCTGTTTGCAGCCAGTAAACTGACCCATTGCTCTAAGAGCAAGGCTAAGAAACGTGGCCCGGACATTGTTTGCCTCAGTAATATCAACCAGGGATAAGGGATTCAAGACTGACATCAGATTATAACTTAAAGTCTATGAGACACTGATTCTGTGAACAACATACAGTACCAGCTCACCATGGACAAATGTTCGAGGGCTCAGCATGGTTTAAACAAACTGTTGTGCAGGGGATTGGCCAGTTGTGTGGAGCAAGATTTTAAATTCTGTTTTAAGTTCTTTTTTGTTCTTTGTGTGCACAACTGAGTCCAACTCCATAAAAACAATCAAGGAGATACGATTTGAATTAAACCCACGAGGTCTTCATGTCCAACAAAGAATAAAGGAATAACAGATCTTGCTGGTGACTGGAGTTTTCAATGCAGTAATCCTCACTTTTGAATATTAAAATCATGAAATAGACATTAAGTAAAAAAATGTCAGCAATGAATAGAAGCTGCTCTTTGCTAATGGCTTTTTAAATGTGTGAAAAGCATGAGCAGCAAGGTGCTGTTTGAGAGTGACAAAGGAATAGATTTATTAACAAAAGAGAGTGTGATTAGGATGCATAAGAAGTGAAATATTTTGTGATTGAAAGTTGGAGTTTTTGAGCCGAAATCTAAAAAACACAAGCAGGCCAAGGTATAGTCTCACAAACTCAATCATTGTCTGTTTAATTAGAATTAGAATCGAGATCAGTTCTTTATTTGGCATTGAATGGCATGCAACTATACACACACACACATACACAACAAATTTGTTTTTACACCCCATACATACAGACCCCCACTTCACACATACCTTGCTCAAGGGCGCCTCGGCAGTGCCCTGGAGGTGGACTAGAGCCTCTCCAACCACCAATCCACACTCTGTGTTTTCGTCTGGGCAGGGACTTGAACGGGCGACCCTCCGACCCCCAACCCAAGTCCCCTACCCACTGAGCCACTGCCACGCCCCAAAAAAGGCCTCTAAGAAGCAAAAATGTCAAACATATTACTTTAAGACACTTCAGACACAGATTTTAAAGTTGTGAATTCCTTTATTTTCTGGTTGTTACATGAATTTATACACTTTATGAATTAATGAATCTCTCTTGGCCTTCAGTCATTGATACCTGAAATAACTCGCAAATAATGTCAAAAAAACATAAAACAACACTTGTCACCAGCATTCCTAGAAAAGCTCATCAGTGAAGATGTGCTGTTTGACTGAAAATAAGCAGAAGTGTCGGATTTACTCTCAGATGGTGTTATACAGTGTAAAAAAAGAGCATTTGCATGTTTACTGGTGTGAATAGATGTGTGTGTGAATGAGTGAGTCAGAAAAACAATTAAAGGTGTGTCTGACGTGAGTGTTTAGAGTGAGAAAGACGCATGTGACTCGGGCACCTGAAAACAGCAAGGAGCAATTTACAGAAGAATTAAAAATGCATCGTGCATCTGCTTGGAACAATTAGTTATGTGCCTCAGGCCTTCAGATTAAAAGCAAAGAGTTGCTCAATTTGAATTCTCATTGTTCATGTATATTCCTGTTTGTCACAATGTCTCATGCTTCGAGCCACCGGTGAAATTTTCAATATCAAACCAAAATGATCCTTCACCATTAACCAAGTGCTTTGAGTTTCTGAAACATATCATTAAAAACATTAATGATGCTTAAGTTGCTATGCGCAGATATTGTTGGACCACAGCAGAGTATGAATATTTTTTTAATTCTGGCTGCATTATGATTTCATTTTTATGAAATGTGTTTGAGCCCTCTGAGACTAAATTGTGATTTTGTCTTGTATAAAACTGGATTTGATCAGATAAAATACAAGTCACAAGGAGTATTTTGATATCCATTTTGTGTAAGCTGGAAGTCTTCTTCTGCTCTATTTTTTCTTCTGCTTCTTCTTCCTTTTTTTTTTTTTTTACTTAGTCCAATCTGTTTTGCTCAGTGTCCCCTACAGGGATCCATACCATGGTTCACATTTTGCATTTTAGCCTTGAATCCGAATGCATAAATCATCTCTGCAAATAAATGTCTTGCCAGAAGCCTCCCTGAGCTGCTGTGACTGCTGTTTTCTGCCTTTAAAATTCATTTATGTGAACCGTGTACGGCAGAGAATAATTTCTCATTTGAGTCATCCCGGCCTTATCTGCAGTTTTTAGCTGGTAATCGTGTTTCATGCTAATTTGGATCTGATTGGACGAACAGAGACGACTCTAATTGCTCGTTATCCCTCGTTTTGTGGAGCTGTCATCTTAGGTGAGAGGTGCCTGTACACACACACACACACACACACACACACACACACACAAAGAAGCTTTTATGTTTTTGGTTTTGTTTTTTGGTCTCATCATTACTCTCCCTGATATAACAAAAGGTGATGACAGGCAGTCATGCTGGTGCACACCTCTGCGATATAATTTCAGTTTTGTTTGCAGCAGAAAATGCTGCAGTTAAAGCCACCATTCAGCCTTTAGCACCTTCACCACTGTTCTGCAAAGTGCTTCCATCTAGCAATTATGACCAGCATTATTCTGCCATCACTGTTGTGCTCCTTGCTGCCTACACTGCTTTCCACATCGATTTTCTTTCCATCCAGCTGAAGGCGATGCCCTCTTTCCTGATTGCCTTTGAAACTTTGTTCATTCACCACATTAAAAGGTTCATATTTCTATTAACTCTTGGCCCTGAGAAGATCAAACACGTTTGGAGAGGAGGCTGTAATTCACTGGAAGCTGTGGGTTAAACGAAGAGTTGGTGTTTGTTAAAGACCTGTCTGATTTCTTAATTATCCCTCTCATCAATCAAAGATGCACTCCCACCTGTGAATTGGAAGGCTGCATCGATGATTATTAGCTGGAAGCAGTATGCGTGCGAGTCTGTGAGGCTGACAGTATAACTCCACTGAAAAGCTGCAGTTAAAGATCCAACAAATGAGAGCAAATGTGTTTGTGTAATCCAAGCAAAAGGCATGATGATACAGTGCACTCGAACTGAAGCCTGCAGGTCTATACATGTGCACAGCATACAGGCGAGATGGGACCCGCTCACAAAAACGTTGCTCCATAGTATCATTAATGGGCAAAAACTTCACCTTAAACCTTTAAAAAGCCTGCACCCATTGATTTCACTGGATAACAATTCTTAATTTAGTCTTAATTTAATGAGTAAAAATAAATTCATTACTTTGTTCCACCAGGTTTCCCTTCTTCTAGCGTACAGCTGTATTTTTAATGTATTGTTGATATTTCGATGTAGTGCCTTCGTACTTCTACTCTCTCAGATGTACCTCCTTGAATTGTGAATTGCTTTGAGACGTTCATCAGTCTGGATGGGTTGGGTGGTTAGTAGACCTGCCAGCCTACTGGTGTATATACATTAAACATTTTGATCCAATGAAAATCCAACTTGGATCAAAACATCTATTTGAATAAGTTCTGTGGCTGTGAGTCTTACAGCAAAGGCTGACATATACTGACAGAAATGAGGAGAGTAAATAGTGAAAAAATAAGATACAAATCAACTATTAAAAACTAAATGCATGTGTAAACACACCATATTCATATGATAAAGTATCATATAATATATGTTTAATATTCAATACTTTATATTTCCATACTTCCATACATCACTTCACCTCTACATGGCTGTGTGGGAGGGAATAGAATAGTATTACTGTACCTCTGAATGTATTTTTATCACAGCAGTGTAATACATGGCAGTAATAACATGTTGTCAACAAAGTATTCCATTGTCTCCACCCACCAGCTCTAATGTATAATTCTCATGAAAAGCAGCCAGCCCGAGCTGCAGCAGCCTGATGTACCTGTCCCAGGTACAGGAAGTGTGTGTGTGTGTGTGTGTGTGTGTGTAAGTCTCTCTGACGTTGGCTGGAGGCGGGCTCTCACTGAAGCTGCTGTAGTGCCTACAGACATGCACACACTGACAGGTACCAGGCTCTAAGTGAGTGCATGTGTGTGTGTGTGTTTAAGAGAAATCTCTAGTGTCTCATTTGGTAAGTCATGGTTGTCAATCAATCCCCCCCCTTCCCTTCCATTTTCCACCTGCCACACCGCGCTTCACCTGCGGCACCTTCAGCGTGAAACCTGCACCCGTTTTTAGTGATTTTCTGGCTGAACGATGTGTTTCGTGTCAGCGAAGCGCCGTGTTCTGCAACAGCTGTTAAGGTCCGCTCGCTGTCCTTCGGTGGGTGTGTGTTCGGGTGAAAACCAGTCAACACTCGTTGAAAATCGACCCAGCATGGGCAGAACTTTCACAAAATGTACCTTATATTCAAAATGTGGCTTTGAAACTTATGTTAGTATTATTTTGTGATGACATCAGACTACTTTTGTTTCCTGCTGCTGGTACCATCACAGCAAAGTGACACTGGTGTTTTTAATATATAAAAATAAATAGTTTTTATATTCTTTGTTTTTATGGTGATCCAGAAGTAACATTACCAATCAATGGAGGAAACAACCTCAGGCAGCACCCTGATGTAGACAAGATGATGTTTTAATGTTGATGGACTCAAATTAAAAGTCTGCCGGGACCTTTGAGCTACCCTTTGAATGTGGAAGAGTGCAGGAAGTGTTGAGTTTCATTGACAGTAAGTTAAGTAACTTAACAGCGAAGAACAGTTGTTCTGTTGGCGATGAGGAGCTCAGAGCAGCAGAGTCGTGAAGATTCTGTGTTTGTAAATGTGTTAAAAGTTTCAAGACAACATCACATTAAAACTGAGGCTGATCAGAAAACCCGTGAGGACTCAGTCACGGATAGACGTTCAGAAGGAAAACAGGCAGTAAAGAAAGAGAATGAAAGTCCCAAATGCAACAGCATCCGGAGGAATATCGATGTGAAGCATGTGGCTTGTTTTGGTGGCGGCGGGCAGATGGTCGACGGCGGTCTGAAGTGACAGCAGGTTCTGCTTCTATAGTGGATCATCTTCACTACGGAGTCAAACAGCTGCTGCAGACTGGAAACTGTCACAAGAAACACCCGACGCTCATTCACGGAAGTTACCTCACACAGAAATCCGGCGTCTATCACAGTGTGAGGTTTGAAGTTTTACCACATGCTCCTCTCTAAATGTCTTGTGATCCTCTGTGATGTGCTCGCCGTGTTGACAATCCCAAATAAAGATGTTCCCACCTGATTATCACAATTTCAGTTTCAACATTTTAAACCAAATATAGGTCCTTAATGCTACACTAGATGATTTTTAGCCACCAGGGGGGAAAAAACTCAAAAACAAGCTGAGAGACACAAAGCCATGACATATTATTAACTTATAAAGCTGCTAACATAACATCCAGCTGACTCAAAGTAACATGATCGTCCCATTGGAGCTGTGCTTCTGTCACCTTCCTTCACCGGCTCGTCTCTGACTGTCTGCTGGACGTTTGCTGCTGGGCAGCTGGTGTACAGTCAGTTCATCTGACCTGCTGCTGGAAACACTGAGACTGAACACTGAAAAAGAAAACAATGAGCTGAAAGAGGTGATAATTCTGAGTGACTTTTAAAGAAGTGGTCAGAATTAGTTTGATAATGATCTCTTCTTTAAACATGTTTTTACCTCAGACAGGAGAGCTCTGTGTTATGTGTTTTTGTTTAGTTTTTCGTTGCATTTGGTTCGTGCAGTTTAATGTCAGTTTGCAGAGTGCACATAAAACCGTCTCCAATTTTCAGCCATGCCAGGGGAAGAAGCCCGTTCAGCGAGCTTGGCTTCATATGAATGGTGTCATCTGTAAATACAGAAACTCTCCATCCAGAGGAGATTTCCACCGTCGCATGGTGAGTGTCAGCTGTCAGTCTGCAGCCTGTCAAAATTCACTCACTCTGAGTGTGTGTGAGTGTGTGAAGGCATGTAAATGAAGTTTCAGATTTCTCATTGTGTATGGATGTAGAGTCTGCTGGTGTGCAGGTAAGGGTTCATTTCTTTGTGTGTGTGCCTTCAGTGACCTCATATCCCAATATCAAAGACTCCCACTGAGCTGTCTGCCTGCATCAGCATTCTGCAGCCCTGACAGCTCCTCCCTGTGTGTGTGTGTGTGTGTGTGTGTGTGTATCGATCTGACTGTTTGCCTTTTTCTGTGGACTTTTTCTGGAGTTAGTTGCGACACCTTATATTGTAACACACACACACACACACACACACACAGACCAAACACCTGTTTTTGCACATTTACAAAAATATGAAATAAAATAAATTGAATTGTGGTAATAAAAAACCTTAGTATAAACACTGGAAATAAAATAAAAAAAGTGAAAACATAAAAAAAAGTATTTAAATGTTTTATGATTTAAAAATGTGTTGTCGCTGAGGTGGAAAAGTTGTTGTATTGATAAAAACTAAAAAACTCAAACGTCTGCTTCAGTGGAGAGACAAAAAATGGCAGCAGATGAAAACATCAGTGGGCCGATGAGGAAATGTGGTGTTCCTCCAATGAGTACACGAAACAAACATTAAATGCCGTATTTTCATCATGTTTTCTACATGGTTTTCCATCATTTGAGCTTTTACGGCTTGTTGAGCCTTCTTCTGCCATGATTTAATGGTACCGGATTGATTGGTTCACGTCGGTTCTGCTTTCTCACTAAAATGAGTCACTGGTAAAGTGTCCATTATGGGACATCCTGGAGGCTTTTCGGTCAAAGACCGACTATGAGCTCGAGTCTGACCGGGACTTTTGCTGCATGTTCTCCACTCATTCCCTGTCACTTCCTGTCACTTCCTGTCACTGTCCACCATCAAAACTTGTCTTTTTGCCTTCCAAACAAACCAACAGAGTGAAAAGTTTTCTTTGGTGAAACAATCTGTGTCAGATACATTTTATCATAATATCTTCTCATTTTCAGGTTTCCAGGTACAGATTGTGAACAATAATTTGGCGGTTACTCAAAAACCAGCCAACAAATCTGATTTCAGGTCTCAATTTAGTCTCTGAGTTTTAGTTATTTATAACTTTAGTTATTTGTGTTGGAAGCCAAACCAAAAGAAACTTGATTAAGATTGGATTATCAAGTTCAACACTGGATCTTAATTTGATAAGATGTCATTGTACCCCAAATGTAGACCTGACAATAGAAAAAGCAGCCCAGAAATAATGATATTTAGGAAAATAAAATGGGAAATTGAAGATCAGCAAAATACACCTCCACACAAACACACGGGTACATTGTGTTGAATGGCTACTACTACATACATTTATGCATTTATATGTGTGTGTGTGTGTGTGTGTGTGGATGAGTAAATCACAATGAGTGTGTGTGGGAGAATCAAAGGATCTGCCTACATTATATTTGTGTCCTGTGTGTGTGTTTGAGCAGCTCTGCAGCAGACAGCTGGCTGACAGAGACAAGAGAACAACAAGATAAGAGAGAAGAGGAATCACCTCGCCTTCACACAATACACCTGACGACAACTACAACCACTGCTCTCTCTCACACACACACACACACACACACACAGGGAGCTAAGTGACAAATAAACTATAGTCTGTTGCTGTCTGAGGTAGGACTTGTTCTTGGAGAGATAACAAGAATCACACAGTCCACAGTGAACCTTGGATTGAAGGCTGCTGTTCGTCACATTCAAACATCAATTGAAACTTTATCTTTTAATTAATTGTGATACCTTGGTGTAATTACTTTGAGCAAATGGGATTGTGGTGGGACCGGTCGGTGGCCTCTATCTCTCACCACTGTTTCTCTCTGGGTGCTCAGGAATAAGCTTGCAGGGCTCTTTTGGCTTCTTTCAGTGTAGGTAGGTGGTGATAAAAGAGCAAAAGTTCAACTGATAAAAGTAAAACTTTAACCAGGTAGAGTACACTTAACATGATAACAACACTGCACTGAAAGCCTAAAGACACTATGGTGATTCCAATCAAGTCCTAGTTTCATGAGGTAAGATCTTTAAGCTTTAACTACAGGACACACCCTACCTGACTAAAAGACATCTAAAACCTAGTAGCCAACATGACTTGGCCCAAAAACAGCCCAAATCAGTCACACCTGGCTCCCAGACTCATGCCAGACTTGTGATGGATGACGGCTTGAATCGAAACATTTCGGTTGCCCACATTGGTCCAAAGCTGGTCGAAGTGATGCCAAGTGGAGCTAATTCTTTAAAACCGAGCAAAATCTGAGGTATGTGTTCACAGGCCAGAGCTGGATACCATGTGGTCCTCCGGTGGCAGAGAACTGGGCCGACACTCAGCCACAGAGGGCAGCTCAGACGAGTAAAAAAATGACTGAATGGACCAAAACAAAGAGAAGAACAGGAATATCTTTCCTTTTCAATAAATTAGCATTGCAGGAAAAAAGCCGCAGGCTGCGTCCGATTCCCAGCACAGGAGCACATCGCTCAGTCCTCACAGCTGTAGAACGGAGCTGTCTCCCACATCCAAAACATGTCAACTGGAGGGAATATCTGAGCATATAAAGACATAATCCTGGCATGCTAATCATTCCTGAAATGTCTGAAAGTCTTATTCTCCACACCCGTCTGACTGACCATCCAGCACTCTGGCCAGGAGGAAAACGGTGTGAAAGTAGGTGGAGTTTCAGTTTCTCTCTCAAGCTCCTTTTTCCATTCTTTACACATCTGCTTGTGCCACTGGTGTCTTCAGGACAGGTATAAACACTTTTGCATTCAGTGATGATCAAACGACGTATCATTTAAGCTTTCAAGCGCACTCTCACCTTAAGGCTCCAGACCTCGTGGTCGGACAGATGTTGAGGTCGTGCGATGGCCTCCAAAGTACCATATTGTTTGACCGGGAAGTTTATAGGGCACTTTGAGGTATGTGTGATTATTGTACCTTCTATTCAGCGAAGACCTTTAAAACTATAAAGACTGTGTGAAGAATTACCTTATTTGACTCATATATACTGATTTCAACACGTCTCGTCTTTGCACTCACCCCGGTTCCTTTCGCTCCCACGCCACCTCCACTTGCCAACATTAAAAAGCCATTCAGAGGGTAACTATCTTAAGCTCTGCTTGGTTCCAGGAAACTTTAATTGGTGGCTGTATGTGTGGATTTGGTGTTGCAGGTTCCAGTCACTGTGGAGGTTTTGTGCTCGTGAGACACAACAATGTGCATTTGGGATATAAACACACACATATACTTAAGTTCACAATTAAAAAAAAAAAAGGAAGTATTCATATTTGTGAATTTTAGAGAGCACAATTTGGATAACTATGTGGGTACAGTATTTTACCCTTAAAAATAATAAAACATAATATAGAGATATATAAACTGTTTCAATAGCAGTGCCTCTTCAGTTTTTTTAACTTTGTAAATGCAGATAAATAAAAGTTTCTTGTTGGGGACAGAAAAGGTCAGAAGGAGGATGCAGTACTTCAACATTAATTCCATTGTTCACATTACAAGATAATGAGTATAATTTAATTTCCAGTCCAGTAGATCAGTGGATAATGCCAATGAAACGGGGTGTATTTAATGGAATTGAGAAACTAATTGCAAAATCTAAAACTGGATTGTCTGACATGTTCAGAGGAGGAGTTCCACTCCTCAAACTGATTAAACTGTTTCAGCAGATTAATTATTTCTCTCAGTCTCCAGTTTTCTCCAGCCTCTCGCTCTGAGTCTTTGTTCAGTCTGTTCATCTGTTGGTGCTAGTTTTTGTCTTCCTGCCGCCATCACTTAAAACTGCTGATTCTGCGATGGCGACTGCTGCAAAAACACTGCTCAGTATGCTACTAAAGGCAACCTAATGGAGCGAAGTCTGCAGGCGTGCTGCTGAACTCATTCATGACATAACTCTACTTAATGCTGCCAGCATCAAATGCACACTTTATAATAGGATGGTGTACTGGCTCTAGTTAGTCCAAAAAAGGTGAATGTTGATAGCAAGTCTGCGGCAGGATGGAAACTCCCGTTTTCAGCATGAAAGTCAGATGCACTCCAAACTTCCACACCTTTCTTTCTGCCTCGATACTTGCACTGAATGTTGGCATTGGACTCATGAGTTCCGAATGGTACATGGACATCATTTCTAGGGATACTGGGTTGGTTTCAGCTGTGCGGATGCTGACACTGTAATCAGTTGTGTTGCTCTCTTGCAGCTCTGCTTGTTGTCGATGTCTTGGTGTTTGCGGATTGTGCACAGTATTTGCATTGGTATTAATTGTAAGTTCATTGCAATTGACATCTGTTCATTTTGGTGATTTGAGGAGTAATAATGATTATGTAGCTGGTAGTAGCGTCAATATTTGTGATGTGAAACTGTGACCAGAATCCATCTATAACCTTGGGCCTTGGTCACAACCAGTTGTTTTAAATAAATAAAGTAGATATACAGGGTGTTTTTGTAAAGAGGTAACTTTGATGCACAAATTTGCAGCCCTGACCAGTTGCAAATTGTCTTGACAGTGCTGACCTTTGAGAGGACAGAGAGAACTGGAGGGTCCAAGCTGAAGGAAGCGAGTGGATCATTGGCTGTGTGCCTGCCTGCTCGACTGATTGAGAAGCAATGAACATGAAGTGAATATACACTATGAAATTTACATGCAAGTACAGTACATCTGTAGGAATATACAAGCATCTTCGTCCCAGCGCCCTGTGAGAATTAAAGAGACAATTAACCAACAGTTTCAACTGATGCTGCTGAAATCTTGTATGTCCTTTTGCCAATGTGACAGATGTCTTAATGATCTGTGAAGTAGTGAACATATGATAGTTGTTGCTAATGAATAATAATGCATGCAACAATAATGTTCAGAAGGGTAAAACAACCACACACACACACGCACACACACACACACACACCTATCCTCTGGTGTCCACTTTGTAGTGGTTTAGAGTTGTGTGTTACATCTTCTGTCTGCAGGGGAGGTCACCTTTAAGATAGCAATTTAACAGCTTTGCACCAGAGAATGAACACACACACACACACACACACACACACACACACACACACACACACACATACATTATACATCTATATATACACACACACACACACACACACACACACACACACACACCCTGGAGCCCACCCAATCACAGATAGAGGACTTGATAGAAAGAGACAGCAATGGATTGTTCTCAACTCTCACTATGGTTAGTAGGTCTGTCCTGTGTGTGTGTGTGTGTGTGTGTGTGTGTGAGAATGAGAGAGAGAGAGAGAGAGAGAGAGAGAATTAGAGCTGTCACTACTCCGATAACAATGTTAAGGTGAGGAAGTGTGCTTATTACAAGCATGCACACACACACACACACACACACACACACACACACACACACTAACACAGCCTCCTGACAGGAAAGGTGACTTTTGTCCGAGGAAGAAGGAGAGAAAGAGGAAAAGAGAGAAAGACGCCTAAAGAAGGAGAGGGAGAACCAGCAGAACATCCTGAAAAAAAGAGAATTAAAGAATTTGAGAAAAAGAGATTAAAAAAAAGGAGGCAGCACCACAAGACTGAGACGACGGAGACGGAGTGTGTTCAATTCAGGGAGTCACAGGAAAACGTGTGTGTGTGTGAGAGAAAGGTTTGTCATTTCTGACTGACAGGCCTCTTCAATGCAGGTAGGATTAAACTGACAGATATATAGCAGGAGCGAAGCAGGGGCAGATGAAAACTGGAAGGGGGAAGGAAAAGGGGGGACGAAAGAATGGGCAGAGGAATGACTCAGACGACGGAGAGGAGAGAGGGATAGGGAGGGAAAGGACGAGGGATGGGAAGATGGCAGGAGGAGAAGATGAGGAGGATGATGCACATGGAAAGAGAGGTAAACAAACACTGTTGAGGGGCAGATTACCGGAGGAGTTAACCTTAACACCTTTGCTGCAGGACACCAGTGAGCAGTCAGAGAGGACGCACAGCTTCAGGTTCAGTGTGAGGGAGCCGTCGTGATCGCCTCTGTCTTTTGAGCTGACAGTTGGCAAGACTGTTAAAATACGCATCGCTAAGAGTATCGTGAGGAAAGAAAGGACAAAAAGGAAGAAGGATGAAAGATTTAAGAAAGAAGAAGTCATACCCAGGAAATTCAGTCTGTTTGCATCTCTTCTTCTGTCCTCATGTAAGTTTTAAGAACCAGCTGCACTTCAACCAAACACAAATAATTTAGAACATCATTCAGATACTGCACACAAACTCCTTCAGCTTTTATGGTGACGATTCATGGTGACGGGAAGATATCCACCCAGAAGAGTTTTAGTTCTTGGGTCTGCTGGTGTACATGGGCCTACTGAAAGTAAGGGACTTTTGGAGGAAGAGAACCAACTTCACAGACTCCACAGGTTGAAACCTCTGTGTTGGGGCCCCTTCCACAAGGGACAATGCACCTACCGACAAATCTCCAAGGGGCTCCAGAAGGTGGATTCAAGACGACCATCTGCTTTTTGTCAGGCGGACAGATGCATACAGCGCACAGCCATACACAGGGAAGGCAGTCTTCTATGACGTGTATATATATATATATATATATATATATATATATATATATATATATATATATATATATATATGTTTGTAGTGTTTGTATCATCTTTGTCATGTTTTTATCGTGGCCAGGACCCCGGGCTCCATACATACAGAACTCACAAACTGATACAAACATAAACGCTTTCTTATTCCCACAGTCTGAGGACTGACAACTCTTAACTCTGCTTGACCCCTCTCAAGCTCCTGCTGCCAAACTTGTTTCTGCTCCTCTTGTTTTCAGTCCAGTTCTCCTTTCTTTGTACCTTCTTGCTTAAATTTTAAGAGGCTTAACTTGTGGTGCCACTCCATTTTACAGGACTTCCATAAGAGAAAGTTTTCATGCCAGCCGTCTTGGATTTTGAGAGAATTGGCAGCAGGCGCTGCTTGTTAGCAGTGCTGGAGGAAGTCAACAGGAAAGCAATTTGTTTGTCTAAAAAACCCGATGCAAGCTGTTCAATGGGCTGCACAGATGTGGACGCACTATGTTTTACTGCAGGCTTCCTGAACTGTTGCTGCACTACGGCTTCAAATCACAGAGGAATATAAGTGTTTGGGTTAAAAGTGAGATTTTAAACATTTGGAAAAAAACACAACCACACCTGCTCTTACAAAAATGCCTAATGACAACATATGGTGCTCTATAAATGAAGTGCTTAGTCAAAAAAACTTGGAGTTACGCCAAAAAGATGATGTGGTGTTTGGAACTGAATTAATAGTTTATTCTGCTGTCGGTTGAACCCACAGTATGATGTAAGTGTGTGTAGTGTAGTGGAGTAAGACAAAGACATCAATTTCACCCTAGTTGTAATGAACTGTTACGTCATTATGTTTTGTGGATCATCACTTATGAGTCATTGTGTATTTAGCCTACTGAACTCAAAAAGCAAGGCTGATTGATACGAATGTTACGAACGTTTCATTGGAGGAAACTGTCCAAATGATAACCATGTTTACCCACACACATCAAATGTAAAGAAGCATGTGACTTGAAGACAATCTGAACTCTTCTTTGAAATACAAAAAATACAAATACAAAAACTGGTTGAAGAAAAGTTTCAGGGTACAGTGAGTGTCTGCCAGGGGCCTTTGGTCGCGTCTTTATTGGCTCCCCTCATGTTCAAGGTGAACCGATGCAGTTTTAATTCCTTAGAGCACCAGGCACCAGAAGGTTAAAAATATGTTAACTTTTACCAAATGCAAACTATTTAAATTTCAAATTTACAAACATCTAAGCATCTAAGTGGAGCCCCATCGGTTAAAAGTGATGGAAAACAAAAAGGATTTCCTTTGGCTCACTTTGTTTCTATTTTGTTTCCTCTTCTTTAGTTGAATATTTTGCCCAAAGAGCTGCTCTGCTGACCCTGAAATAACACCAACACTTCACAGTCTGTAAAAGTCAAACAGGCTTTTTAAGTTCTTCGACCCCCGAGATCAACTAGATGACTTTAGAGCGGAAATAAGCATCTGAGATTTAATGCCGCGCTCAAGGGCACACTGGCAGGGGGTGTTTGAGAATTCATCATTGAACTGATCTTCAAAGGTGATCAGAGGATCCAAACTTCAAACTGTTTTACACCTGCAAGCTCTGTTCTAATCTGCAACATGCCACAATCTGACACACACACACACACACACACACACACACACACACACACACACACACATTTCTGCTATTATTCAATATTACTTAGAGATTAACAAAACCCTTTTTTTATTCTACAGAGCACTTAAGGCAGCACAGGACATTTAAAGTGACAAAGGGCACTTAAAGCAGCTCAGGGAATAAGTCCACAAAAAGGCAATTAAAGCAGTAAAGTGCAATCAAGGACAGACGGGGCAATTAAGCCTACACACTCGTGTGTCGTTAATTCTTCCAAAATTCCTATTTAAAGATGATGGATTATAAATTCTGTGAACATGCTTCAGCTGTTGGGTTTGTAGCATAGAACTGCTGCTGAAACTACAGGGAAGGGCATTTTAACTTTTATAATGTAGTAAACAGGACCAGAGCTGTCTATCATAGAGACTTGCATCAAAGATTGAGACCAGCACTCGTCAAACAACAACACACAGTTTCCAAACATTGATGGTCAGGATTTCGAAAAATGTTGTTCATGAAAGATCAGCAGGGCGGTCAGTAAACTTGATGGTCTAATCGTGGAGATTTGTTGAAAGAAGGTATTACTCTCTCACAGCTCCATCCAGGCTGTGATGTTTGACTAATCCATATATGCTATCTATATGCTTAAATAATCCATTTATGGATTCAATTAAAAAAATTGATGCATCTACATATCTGTCTAGAAATGAAATGCCCACAGAGTACCTGTCATGGACCTTTATATTCCAAACCAATCAATAAAAAAAGGATCCACACCCGCAGTTTTGATCTAATATAAAGTTATTTAACCTTGTGGACACAGGTTTTGGAAAGCTATCCAACACTTCTAGAAAATAGGTGAAAGTCACCGCTGGTTTTGTAGCCGTTCAGCCAAATGACTTTCTGTGAACAAACACAAATTCAAACCCAAAGGATGTAATATGAACTGATGTTTGGTGCTTGGCTCATTTAACTTTTACTCAGTATTTACTTATTTTACTAAGCATCAACGTTCATTATTGACCTTGGAAACAGTCGTTTGACATAAAATATTGAAGGATAAGTTCACAAATTTTCAAGTCTGTCCCAAGTCAGGTGCCCATATGGTACATTGAAACAGGTTTTGCTTGCTTTTACCATTCCTCCTGTTCAAATCCATTAAGAGCTCCATTTAAACTTTTGAGGCAGTTTTCCTGCCACCTCAGGAACAGCAATACACACAACACTCACATCTCATTCAACATATGCATTTTATTGAACAACAGAAAAAATAAACCATCACCTTTTGGGGCTCTGTATACTTCAGTGTAAATATTCCAAGGGAAAATAAAGTGGTTATCTGTCTTTGTGCAGAAGGAATGTGAGTCAAACAGAATGTGTGCTGGTTTCAAACCACAGCAGTTGTTTAAAGATGATGATCTGGTCCTGGCAGGACCACCACCGAAGTGAAGACGACTACACAAGTTTCTTTCCTTCTGTAGTCTGACTGATGACAGCCTTAAGTGCTCAGGCAGGAAGATGAAAATGTTTTTTCTGGAAGAAAGAAGATTATTGCTTAGAGACGTGGATGGGTGACTGTGCACTGCTGTCATGCTGTCATCTGCACTCTTTGTACCTTCTGTGCTTTCTGTTATTTTCTTACTCGTCTTTAAAGTTTCCCCATTTCAGAGGGTTCTTTATGTTTTCAGTAAGATTTATGATTTTAGGACACATAGGCCTGAAAAACTTGTACAAACTTTATCACATACGTTCTATATGCAGAAAACAACCCATACCATGTGTCATAACATACATGTGTCAGGTGGAGGACATGATTATTTAAAGGAAATTGCAAAACTATATGAACACACATTTGTAGTATGCTTCTCCTTAATAAAAAGTTGTGTAGTATGATGTTAGTGCTTTACTTAATCCACTGAACTACGTGGAGAACTGAACCAATAACCCTGACAGTGTCAGTGCCTCAGGCTGTATTCAATCTTTTCACTGTAAAATACAAGACGATCACTGAGAGCGATCGCTCTTTCAAAAATGTTGAATCCGGAGGCTTAATTGGTAAAATTTGTAAAACTTTCATGTTCAAATTCAATATTTTACAGCCATGTCAATGAAGCTGATGGGAATTTAATACAACTCCGTTAGAAGCAGAAACACAGGAAAGCACACTTTCAACAAAATACGTCAAACAGCACCGATAGTGAAGCACCAAGTTCCCATCACACGTCACTGTTACCACAAGTCCTCTTTACCAAATACTGAGCAAGGTTACACTGCTCTGGTCAACGGTTCACCAAGGTTAGTGTTAGTGCTGAATAACTCTGATCACTGATCAGTGAGCTCACGAGTTGGTGCGTTTGTTGTGGGAACAAGACTAATTCAGCTACTAACACAGTCACACACACAGTCACAGAGGCCAGGAGATGTTTATTCTGCGGGCACAATGTATTGCCAAGACACGTCCGACAGGTAAGAAACGTCTTGAGGTATGCAAAAGATTTGTGCTCAACTCAAAGCTGTATGGTTTCACTTCAAGTCCCTGCAGGGAGTGGTAGGGACAAGATCATAGCCCAAGGCCCCTAACATTGCCAGGGACCCCACCCGTCCCTATCACGGACTGTTTGCTCTTCTGCACTCTGGATCCCACAGCACACACTGCATGCCAGGTTCTGCAGAAGTTCTCATTTTGTCAGTAAGGCTTGTCCGTCACACAGTTATCTCTACAGAGATGGAGTTCTGCACCACTTTACACACAATTAAAGTCTTAGCATGTTGTTAACAGTTACCTATTTACACATTCAGCAGTCAACATCATCATTCATAGAGTCGTGTTTGTGTCCAACATTCACTCCTTTTAGCTCTGTTTTAGTCTCCACCGCCTCCTGAAGTAAAATATCTGTCTCTGTAGCTGCTGAATGCTCCACTGTGTTCACCAGCGAGCCTCTAACTGTGTCTGTCGGCTGAGCAGGTGGTGTTCAGTGGGTTTACCGGAGCGTTTTCACTGAACACAGACGCCTGCTGCTGGAAACGACGTAAAGTAATAAAGTAAATTAAAGTAAAGTTGATTATTATACATTAATTATGTTTTGTTTGCCGCAAACAGATACTGTAAGGAAAAGAACTGAAATACATAGTCAATGCACAGTTTGCAGATGTATTTCGGGCAAAACATTCAATCAAAATATTTCCTCATTATACTGATTTAACAACAACAACAACAACAACAACAAGAAATCTGGTTGGCATTACGTACATATTCGCTGTTGCAATTGAGTGGTATATGGATACAATCTTTAGGGGACATGGTTTAAGCAAACTAATCAGAGAAACAGGAGGCAGGTGGAGACAAGTTAGGCAGCATCCACTGCAGGAAACAAAATAATTTCTCTCTCTCTCCGTGGGGTTGAGTCACTCTCTGATGGGTGACTTCCTGTTTGTGTCTCTGTAGTTTTCTCAACCTGCTGGTTTTGAATCCACAGGTCGCATCCCTCTGCAGGGTGTGTTGCTGTTTATAGGTGTGTGTGTGTGTGTGTGTGTGTGTGTGTGTGTGTGTGTGTGTGTGTGTACAGACATCAAAGGAGCACCAGACTGATCCTCCCAACATGACACTAATGCCTCCCTTCCCACTGTCCTCTGCTGACTCCTCATCTCATATCCTCTCTTGGCTTTCTCTCATCTTCACCTCCTTTCTTCCTCTTTCCTCACATCAACCTCTTCCCCCCTCCTCTCCTCACCTAATTTTTGTTCTCCTTCATCCTTCTCCTCATCCTTCACTTTTTTTGTGGCACTGGCAACACTCATCTTTAGGTCATTTGTTTTGGATTTCTTTTTTTCATTTTCTGTCCTCAAAGCTGCTCAGCCTCCCCTCTTCCTTCCTATCTGCCCAACTCCTCTGCATCTTTTGTCCTCTCCTTCTCCGTCTTCATGTCTCAGAGGAAATAAGCAGTTTTCTGGATAAGTGGCGTATGAATCTGGGCGCACAGCAGGAACATTACAGTATATCTGGGATAAAGAGCAGTTCAGAACATGTTGTTCACAGAGTTTGCCAAAAAAGGATGCAGCAGGACACAGAGGAGTGGGCCAAAAACTTCTACGACTGTGTGGTTTACAAGTCTGGACACGCTTTCCTGTAATCCCACAACTTCCTTACCACTGCGTCTGTGTGCTGGTCATCTCTGAGGGGAACAACAGAGGGAAACTCCCGCAGAGTTCAGATGATGAAGATACTAACTCAATGAAAGTCATTGCTCTCTGCTCCCTCGACAGATAGTCAAGGTGAGAGTGAAAATGACATATCAAATAATGTATTTTGGGTATTTCAAATACACAAATACAAAATAAAAGTATTTTGTTCCATATTACATGTTTTTGATGAAATGAACTGCAAACATATTCAGTGTGCTGCAAAACATACACACACACAAAAGAGCTGGCAAAACCAGCCTTTTTTAGTATTATTCCTCTTTTAAATCTGTCAAAACCCACTTTAATAAACATGGGTCTTTTAGCATCTGACTCTCATACTTTCGGTGGTTAAGCTCGTATTTAATGCCTCACTGCAAACTAGATTTCCTTTGGGAAGTATATTAATTTATTGTACGCTTACTGCCAACACACTGCACAGCCAGCATTATAGTGCTTTTCATATTGTATTAGTATGTCTTGGAGGTGATTCTTTCTGTGTTTTCACGTGTATTTTTCAGGGTTTTGAACATATGGCTGAAACACACTATTCTGTACACGCAGCATCTGTTGCATGTCAGTCCGTCCTGGGAGAGGAATCCCTCCTCTGTTTCTCTTCCTGAGGTTTCCTTCATTTTTTTTTTGGAAGAGTTTTTCCTGATGTGAATCAAGGGTCTAAGGATAGAGGGTTGTAAAGCCCCTTGAGGAAAATTTGTAATTTATGATATTGGACTATGTAAATAAAATTGATTTGACACAATGAAAGCATGACAGTTATTGTTGGATTTCTAACACGTTGCAGCCGTCGACTGTAGGTGAACAGGTCATCAGCACTAGACTTTGCCACTTTCTGGGGTAAATCCAACTTCACATTTCTCACCAACAAACTGAAAGTCACAATGGGAGTCCCAACCATATCAGCAATTATCCCCCCCACACACACACAAACACACACACACACACACACCAACACACACAGGCACAAACACATCAGCAGTAAATTGCTCTTGATTCACTCCCGTATACTGAGTGACTCTGAGTCACAGCCCCCCACAGGCGCCCTGTGATTGGCTGGGAGACGTCAGCTTGTGTGTGTGTGTGTGTGTGTGTGTGTGTGTGTGTGTGTGTTGCCCGAAGCACCCTAATAGGTCTTGATAAGAGTCAATCAGCACGGAGAGAGAGAGCGAAAATAAAGACAGATTGACTGCAGAGAGACCGTAGGCGAAAGTCAGACAGTCAGTGAAGAGAGTGAAATGATGAGCGACAAAAATATCTAATAGGAGAGCGAGCGAGCGAGAGGGAGGGGGAGAGAGAGAGAGAGAGAGAGAAAGAGAGAGAGAGAGAGAGAGAGAGAGAGAGAGAGAGAGAGAGAGAGGCTGGCGAACTGTGACGAGCGAGAGACATTGTGAATGTAAGAGATAGTGAGAAGAGAGGGAGGGTTAGAGGGTAAAATTACTGCTCGCTCAGACTCCCAAGAGGAGATGATGAGGAGTGTCCACATCAACCAGAGCTGACACCTGTTCTCCCACACACACACACACACACACACACACACACACACACAGTATTGGGGAGTAACTCAAAGCTGGATGTGAGCAGTCACAGCAGTGAGAAGTCTAACACTGGAGGAGGATTATGAGCTACAAACATGTTCATTAATAATTCTACAGCATTGAGGCGGTTGTCACATGTGACAGTCACAGATGTTTATCAGCCCTGTCAATTAAAAGACAAACTTTCCCGCCACATTTCAGAGAGCTACAGAGATGAATTACTGTGATTTATGTTTTTACTAGGAATCCATCTTTCCCAAGCCCCAAGCAGCCACAGAGACGGGCTGTTGCAGCCGTTGGACATAGAATGACCTCAGGCAGAAAAAACAACAAATACTATTAGGAAGGTAACAAGTATAACCTGAGAAAATGTAAGAAAAAAAAATTATAATAAAAGTAGAATAACCTTTACTCCCTCAGATGAACAGGGGAAAACAGTATTAACTCAAGCAAAACGAAAAATAAACTTTGTACAAATGGTTTGAGTGTGATGCTTGATGTTCAATTTATAAAAAACTTTTGTTCACAGTTTGGTTTCATAAACTTTCTTCTTCTTCTGGGAAAGTTTCTGAGATTTCAGCTTCTTACACTTTGACCTGGCAGCTTGTAAAACCAGCAACAGTTGAGCTGCACTAACCTCCTGTGACCTCTGTGTTCAATTAATGACTGTGTTTCTGTGTGTGGTCTCTGTTTATGTAATAATAAACACAATATTTAATTTCTGCTTTCTTTTCAGGGAGGATAATTGTATTTGATTTTTTTTTGGCTTCCCTGTTGATTCCCATTCCTGTTGTTGCCACAGTGACCTTGTGTCACAGCAGGATCAATAAAACAATCTTCCGAGCTTTTAAAGTAAGCAAACAAATCGTACATCTTCCAAATTGCATTTAAATCTCACATTTAGGGGTCATCTCCTCACGGTTGTTGTACCAAATCTCCAGAGTGATCAAAAATCAGAATCTGTCCAAAATGATTACATCAAGATGTAAACAAATCCAGCCAGTGGGTCCAGAACAGAGGAAGGCAGAGCTGGAGGCTTTTTAGGTCCAAATAAAATAAAATTAAAGCAGAAATGACCTTCTGCAGGTCTGTGAAGGTTGAAGCTAGATTTTTATTGTTTTCCTCTACCTGTCCTACATTGGGACAGGTATCAGTGTCGTGAAAACACAAGAGGGAAACCAACTCTATCTCTTCACTGGCTCTCTGTCCCTTTCAGGATTGATTTTAACATTTTATTCTTGACATGCAAGGTGCTGCAGGTTCAGGCACTTCTGTACTTAAAGGAGCAGTTCTGCCCTCTAACCTCTGGGAGGAGCCTCAGATCATCCGGACGTCTGGCTGAAAACTGAAGGTCATGAAGGTAACGGAGCTTTTACTGTTCTTGCTCCTCAACTCAGGATCTCTTATTTTGTGGGTTGTTTAAGTGCAGTTGTTTGTTCTTCTTTTAGAGAAAATGTACCGTCCAGTCCGTTTAATACTGCTGCTGTAGATGGCCGGGAGACACTGTAGCGCCATCTTGGATATTTACAAAGATACCTGAATGGCGCTCGTATCTGTCATTCACCATACTAAACCCGCCTCGTACTAGATTAATGCTTGTGATTGGTTATCCCGATAAATCGTCAGGGAAGTCAGTTTGAATTTGGAGAGGGGCCAGATGTATCTGCTGGAGCAAATGAAACATGAGCTCGCAGATTTGTCTGGTTCCCAGGGTAGAGATTAGTTAGAGGTAAAAATAATATTGAAAATCCCAAAACATATTAAATTTAAGATACACACACACACACACACACAATATATATATACTGTATGTATAAATGAATGTAAAAGCGAGGACTGACAGTGAGGAGCTAAACGGTGCAGGAGGACCTCTGCGTGGACCAGCTGCTCCTCTTCACTGACAGAAGCCAGCTGAGGTGATCCGAGCACCTGGTAGGCCTCCCTTTGGAGATGTCCTGGGCTCGACCCTACAGGGAGGAGACCCCCGGGGGCCAATCCAGGATAACACTGGGCGGAGAACATCTCCCATCTGTTCTGGAAGCGAATGGAGATCCCCCTGGAATAACTGAAGGACGCTGCAATAGATAAGGACGACAGAACTGCTCCTGCTGTCGTAACACTGACCTGGAAAAAATGGCTGAAAAATGAATTAAAAAAAGGACACTGAACTAAACAAAGCCACTTAAATGACCTAATAACAATTACAAAAATGCCAAATTGTAGCTGTCTAACACATTACAGAGAATCGTTCCTGTATGTGTCTGTTCTAAGGCTGAATTTAAATGAAAACGTAGACTCAGTTTGCAGATCCACTGCAGTCCTGCACGAGTCCTGGGACAGTGACACACATTTGTTCTGTCTACTTCAGCAGCATGTGAAACGCTGATTATGATGTCTTAATTTTAGGGTGTTGGTAGATTTGTTGTCCTGGTCAAAAAAGGGGTTTTGGGGGGGATTTTTTCCACATCTGAATCGAGGGGCTCAGGACAGACGGTGTTGTGTGCTGTACAGACTGTAAAGCCCCCTGAGGCAAATGGTGATTTTTGACTATATAAATAAAATTGACTTGACTTTGAAATTGGTTATCTTGTTAATATTGAGGATCCTACTCCTGCTGTGTCTGTGGAGGTGTGTGTGAGAGGTCTTTTCAATGAGGTTGATTTTCCATCCAGCTGACTGAGTGTAGACATCAGTAGTGTGAATCATTTTGCTTGCCTGGCTGATGATTCAAGAACATTTTGAGTTGTTTTTAACTGAAAGAAAGTTGTAACAAGTAACAAGTGAAATTGGCATTTCTAATGTTTTCTGTATTTATTTACTTCTCTCTCGCTGTCTGTCTATTCCGATGCCCCAGTAACTAAGACTAGAAGGGAACAAAGGGCCTGTTGTTCATGCTGAGTGACTGATGAGGGAACAAGGAGCAGCTGCACAGGTAGGGGATGGAGTCAGGACAGGTGAGGAAGGACAGGTGAGGAAGGACAGGCTCTGCAGTGAAGGGAGAGGTTAGTGAAAGCTGGGAATGGGACATGGGAAACTGGTAAAACTTATGTGACACCACCTGCTCCACAAACAGTCCTTTCAGTTCCAAACTTTTACAGCTACGTCCAGTTTGAGTTATAGATCCATGAGTTTCAAGGTTTTATCAGACACCCAAACACTGTGAAGTGGTTTATATACTATATATGTAAGTCTGGTGGTGTAAAGGTGACGGCCATTTTATCCTCCAGCATGTTTATTCCGTGGCTAAGATGTAACGCCATCCGTTTCAAAGTAAACCAGGACTGTGAGCTTGTTTCAGATGCTGCTAAAGGATTTGGTTCCTCACACACTGAAGCTCTGACTCTTTCCACACAAACCAGCTCCTCGGCCTTGTTACGCTCCAAGAAGATGTGTAAAAAGGGCCACAGTTTATACTGTTAACCCAATATGGATGTAAACACACTCTAATTAAAGTTGAAAGTCAGCACTTTGACCTCATAGTCACTGTTTTACTTCAAATCCAATGTGCTGGAGTACAGAGCCATCGACTCTGTACCTTGAAGAATCCCATAAAAAGATTTCCACCATGGTTACGGGTACAGGACAGATGGAGGATGAGAGTCTTACCACCTCTGTGGTATTGAAATGGATTAAATTGACTGATGGTTGGGATTTTTACAGCAGTTGTTCTAGTCAATACAAACGCAGCCTATTTGCTGAGTGCTTACTGCAAACATCTGTCAACATAACAATACAAAATCATGGTAAAATCTGCTTTTTTGCCCAATTTTGAGCTCGGTGTTGGCATCGTTCTATCTTTAATAACTATTTGGTGTCACTGATGTTTTTATTTTTGCTATAGTAACCCAGCTTTCCTTCTAAGATCAATAAACGACAATATTTATCTCAACCTTTCTTTGAGTCTTCCAGCCGTCAGGTTGCTGTGAGTGTCTGAGCAGGATATTTGGTGGGATTTCAGACTTGTTGGGAACTTATGAGCAGCAGAAGGTAACATGCTTTTAAATTACATATACACATAGAGTGAACATAGCAACAGCATAGGAGTGACAGAGGTGAGCATATATCTTCCCTAACATTGTTTTTACCATCTGAAATGGCCGCCTCATCTGTGTTTTTTTTTTTTTTTCCCCAGGACTGATCTGTTCTGCTGGAGAGGAAGATGAGAGGAGGGAAAGAAACATACATTTACATTTCAGGAGAGCCCTTTCCTTACTAAAGAAACTTTGACAGGATACACAGCTGTGTGGTGGGATTTAGCCTGACCTCTGACCCCGGGACCTCTGACTAAAAGTGTCAGGAAATCAACATGGAGTAGTGGAGCAGTGCAGGATTGAGAGAAGAAACTTGTCAGAGAGTATTTAAAAACCTTGCTCAGATGTTTTTAGTTATTACCTATAGGTTGATATTGCACGTCGCTATGCTGGAAATTACATAAGCTTCATTAAACTCCATGTGCCATGTGTCAGGTGGTGAGTCCTGAGAAGAGCTCCAATCAGGTCAATTAACTGAAGACATCTGTGTGGGTTGTGTTTTGACTCTTGAGGAAAACGTTCTCTTGAGTCTAATTTCCAAAAATCTGGAAAATCCTGAAATTCCTCCTTCAGCTACGGGGCCAACAGCCTTTTGCTTGTCGAGGTTGAGTTTCAGAACACCGACAGGGAGGGATCTGGGCATGGTTGGGTTACTGAATGGGCCAACTGGGCAAAGGCAGAGGACTCAAGAGGTCAGCGGCCCCTTGGTAAGATCCTCTGTGGTGACTGTGAAAGGGAGCTGGAGTGTTTTGGCAGCCAAATGTCTGCCTCTTCACTGTCACTGTCTGACAATGGCACAAAATGCCAATACAAAAAGGATGTTACAAGAAAAAAAAGGGCAAAAATCATCCATGGGGCTGTTAGGAGATTGTGGTGGTTCGGGTCACTGTTGGACACTACTGAAATATAGAATTCTTCTTCACTGTCTTTACTAAGAAACTTTGTCAAATGGAGTTAAATGGGAAGATTGAGCCACAATCCACCTACCAACATCTCACAAGTATCTCATTTGTTTAATCCACACAAAAAACAATGTGTGAAAACGACAAAATTGACATTTTAACTGTGGGGACCAGTAACTTCCTGTGGTTGCCTGGCAACTGCTCAGAGGCAAAAAACACAGACACGAGTGGCATCAATCCTCTCATCTGATGCTTGGCAAGACAGTGAATGAGGTTTGTGGACTTATTTGCCATGAAGAATCATAACAAAGCCTCAGTCACTGAGGACTCGTACTCTTTGAGTAGTGTTTGTTTCAGGAGATCTGCTATCAGACCATGAAGATCAGGCATAAAAAAATAAAGATCACAGTCAAAACCAGCAGATCAATACTTGTAGAACATATTTTTTCAATAATCAAATGTGGCAACTGTATGTCATGCTTCAATCTCAAGACAAGAACGTGGAAAAACTACAGCTCCTTTGAGGCTAGGCCTGAACATTAACAAATAATTGTCATTTTATCTCGGACACACATTTTAGAGAAAATTACAGATTTATTTCTCCTCCATAAGGTTGTTAAATGCATCAGTATGTTGTTCAGGGCACGGCTAACGTTTGCTGGCGTACGCAGTGACAGCGTATCTAAAAGGAGTTTGACTTCGTCCACATCATCTCGTCAGTCGCCAACAATAAGAAGCTGTTTGTTTAAAGCATTATTGTCCCACACATAAAAACAGAGCTTTAGGCAGTCTCCTCCTCTGGCTGACAGCTTGTGCACAATTTTTCCTTTTCGCAGTCCAGTTGAACTGTACATTTTTTTGTGTCTGTCCATTCAGCAACATATCGCTTCATAAACAGTAGTGCTCAAAATAACAATAAGATGTTTTAATTGTATAAAACTACATGCAATTTAAGATTATTATACCATCAAATCTAATTATGGACCAGAGAGACGCTCCCAGAGCCTGAAATATCAGCAGCGTTTGATCAACAAAAGAAAATGTCATATGTGTGCAGAATTATCCTGTTTTGTGTTCCTAGGACTTTTTATCGTTCTTTCTATTGTATTGAAGTTTAAAATTCTGGTATTGTGACCGTACTTCTCGATCCTCGGGCTGATGATGGCATTATGTATTCTACAGATGTGTTCGCACATTTCCATTTGCCATAATTTCTTTATTGAAAAAGGTTTTGCTTCAAGCACGCGTACATAAAACAAAAACAAACAAAACAGAGGAAATTCGAATTTACACATAAATGCAGCTTGATTCCTTTGATATTGGACAATTTGCAACAGAGAGAGAGATACAGAACAGTACAGGACCTGAATAGGAACTCAGGAAGTGAGACGGGGACTTGAGGTGTGCTGCATGCTCAGAGGGAAATGAGAAAGTGAGAGGGAGAGCTGCGAGGATGGAGAGGCAGGAAGCGAAGATGGCGGACGACTACTAATGTCCCACTATGTAGTTAGAGAGACTCACTGCTGACACAGACACACACACACACACACACACACACACACACACACACACACACAGAGTCGTACTTCCGTTGGGCAGACGAGAGGAGGGGGTGGGCTATCAAAGAGAGATAAGTACTTTGGTGAATACTGATGATGTTATCTGCTGCTTTCTCGCACACACACACACACACACACTAACATATATAGCCTCCATGAACATTGAAGAGAGGAGGAAGCAGTGGTAGGAGAGGAGGGGAGGAGGGGAGGAGGGGGATAAGTGAAGAGAAAAGCAAAGGGAGAAGGAAATATATGGAGGCGCGAGAAGAGAAGAGGAGGAGGCGAGGTGAAGAGAGGATGAGAGAACAGAAGAGGACTCGGAGGGGGATGAGGAGAGAAGGGAAAAAAGTAAAGAATAGAGGAGAGGAGGAGGAGAAGAAAGGAATGAGGAAAAAAGGAATAAATGAGAAGAGGAGAGAACAAAACAAGGATGAGAATTGAGGAGACAAAAAAAAGAGAGAAAAAGCAGGAAAAATACAAGAAGAGAGGGGAGAAAGAGAGGGGAGGAGGAGGACAAAAGAATCAAAAAGGATGAGTGAGAAAAGAGGAGAGAACAAATAGGACAAGAGGAGATAAAGAAAGGAGGAGGATGGATGAGTGTTTGCTCTCTTCACTGCAGTGAGAGTCTCATCTGCTCTCCGGTTCTGTAGGGGATTTCTGCTTATACATGGACACACACACACACACACACTAAACACACACACATGCACACACACACACACATACACACACACACACACACACCCACACTAAACACACACACACACACACCAAACATTTGGAATATTGAAGCTTGATTGGATTTTTTCTCATATTCCTGACTTCATAGCTTAATAACAAATCTTGTGTTTATTTAACTCTGTCTCCTAAAAATTACATTCCCATCCACCAAACTGCTTTCTGAATAACATTTCGAGGGAAAAGTATTTTCTCTGGATTACGGTTGTTTTTGGCGTATCACTAATACGTTTCCTTCGCACCGATGATTTTATTACTCATAGGAAGTGGGGGCTGCTCACTTCACCTCAGATTCTTACTTTCCATTTCCTGTTGACCACATCTGTAGGACTAATGCTGGTTTGGGTGAAAAATCACAACAGTATTACGTCAGTTTGTGTCAGAGCTACAAACCCCCTCTGTGGTAGGCTGCATTAAGGGATTCAGCCTCCTGACAGGAGCTTTACATTCCATTAGGTCATTAAAGTCAGACTGTAAGACATTATTAGAAATAGATAAACATTATTAGCTAAAATAAAAATCCATATGGCAAAAAGATCAGGTCATTATAAGCCTTGACATCATTACTAAGACCGTGACATTATGCTTAGGCCAAATGACATGCGGTTCAGCTGGTAGAAGATCAGTTTCCCTGAGTTGCTGGTCCTGTTTTGATCCTTTCCAATAAAGCAGCAGATGGAAACTTCATCATGACATTTTGAAAACAATTATTCTCAAGTATCAGACTTGCCGAGCTCAAATATCCTTTATACATTAATGTCAAGAAGAGAGGAAGAAGAGAAGCCTCTTCTTCTTCCAGCTGTCTGTTTTTCTAAGTTAAGCATTCATTTTATGGACATGAATGTCATTAATCAAAGATATGATAATCCCAGTAGAAACGATATTTCCCTCCGGAGTAGGTAGAGACTAAAATACATCCTCCAGTGGGCCAAAACACGACACCAAATGGTGTTTGCTGGTTTTATGCGACATTGTTTATTTGTACCTTTGGTTTAAGACCAGTAATAAACAGTCTGTACAGCCTGTACAAGTGGTTACGTGTTGTAAACATGTGGGACAATTCAAGGGCAGAGTCCTGGCGATAAACTTGGAGATGTTTGACTTTATGAGTTGTTGAGGAGCACACGGACTGTTCAGCCTTCAGGTCTTCTTACCGTAAGTGTCCGTCCGAGTTGGGACGCAGCTCCAGACTGCAGAGTGTCCTTGACTGTTCCGTAGTTGAGTTTGACCTCCGACATAATGGTGATGCTGGGGGGGGGCAGGGGTTGACAAAGAGAGAAAAATGAGCACTGATAATGAGCGTCTGTTTTAAGAAAGATGTGGGAGGGAGAAAAAAGAGAGAAGATATGTAAATATGGTTAAAGGGTTTTCATGAAAAAGGTGTGTGTGTGCGTTTGTGTGAGTGTGTGTGTGAGAGAGAGAGAGATAAGCACAAAGAGTGTGAATGGGTTGTTGCTCATCTCTATTGATGCATGGCCCTGTGTGTCTGTGTGTGTGTGTGTGTGTGTGTGTGTGTGTGTGTGTGTGTGTGTGTGTTGGTATGATAAGGGCGGTCCGTGAAAGCGCACGTGTTTGTGAAGGTGTGTGCATGTGAGTGATAAGAAGTGTGTGCTAGTGTGTGTGTCAAGTATTATATCTTCTTGGATGTATTGTATATGTTGATAAACATGGATTTCTGCACTGGTGTGTGACTGTGTGTGTTTGTGGAATAGTTTTGTTTCGGTGTGTGTGTGCGTGTGTGTGTGTGTAGGCAGGTAGAGCACTGTAGCTCATCTCAGCTGTCCGCGGGGTGCAGAAGGCACAGCAGTCTAGCCGCCCACACACACCGCCTACGTCACACACACACACACACACACACACACACACACAAAAAAACATCCAGCAAATCCCACAAACGACAACGAAAGACACACACATACGCATATACACTGAGATATAAATATAGTCTGTCGCTGCGAGTTGACAGATGGACTGAAGCTGGCTCGCTGCTGTCAACAATAACCAAATTAAACCATCCACCTGAATGCGTGTGTGTGTGTATGAAACGGGGGGGGGGCACCTGGTTCAGTATGGAACCTATTAAATAAGTCATGGGGGGTCACGGAGCAGAGCTGGAGGCACAATAACACCGTCTGGACCGTCACACACACACACACACACACACACACACACACACACACAATGATATGTAAAGGATAAATACTGAATGTTTTAAAGCTCCACTTTATATTTAATTTCCATAAGAAATGGGTCAAACTCAACTCAGAAGCACTTTTAGGAGCCAAAGCCATAAAAAAAGTACTTTCCTTTTTAGTACTTACTAAGCAACATGTTTAAATTTACATAAACCGAACCATCTCGTAATCAATACCAAAAACTAACCGCTTGGTTTCTTGTCCTCGCTGGCAGTGCTACGCGACATGAAGAAGGGGTGCGTTCACAGGCTTCCATGATGTCCATGAATGCTTTAAAAGAAGTGACTTTCACACCATCTAATGGCGTCTGAAATTGTCTGTGACTGCGTCTAACAATCAAAGCCCATTTACAGGTGATTTTCCAGGTGTGTGGTAGTGCTGGGGTACCAGAGTTCATGAATCCATTTGCCATTACAACTGCAAATTTAATTTATTAGTCACTGCTATCCTTGGATGTGATGTTCTTTTATTACATTTTGCTCATAATAAATGAGTTTCCATACTGGAGCTAGTCTGCTGATTGTAGCATGAGCACACACTCTGTTACCAGTCTGCTGCATCCTGGCCCTGATTCCTTTATTTTGGTGAAAAAATGTTGTGCATGCTGTGTGTTAGAGAGAGATTTGAATTACCAAAGCAAACGCTTCTGTGACGATATTGGTTGTGTAGAATTTTAGAGTTGCTGAGCACACCACAATGACAGTGACGGATGTAACATCTCCAACCACCAACTGTCTTAATTATGACGGTCTTTGTGTTAGTATTCTCTGGAGCTTGTTACCACAAAGTTTGAGTAGGAGACCTAATTTCATTCCTTTCTTTGCCAGGTACAAGTACGGCCATTTCCATTCAAAATGGCAGCAGTTTATTGTGACCAGTCTGCTGTATCTTGCCTCTGTGTATTTTCTGGAGCTTGTTACCATGAAGTTGGTTGTGGGAGACCTGATTTCATTCTGTCGTCACCATTGGGACTTTATACCACCGGAGTCCAAGAGCAACCGCTATGGATGAATATCACAGATGGATGGATCTGACTCATGGAACGTTTTCCTCTTCCTTCTTAAATGACAGAACTCGAGGGGGATTATCCCTCTATTCTTTAGGATATGACACGTTACCCACAAGTCTTTTGAAAACTTTATTTTTAAATTATTTGGAACCCAGATGAATGTAAAGCAGTATAAAATAAAGTATATATGATATTATAGATTTTGTTTTTGTGGTTATTTTAACAATGACTTACTGGATCAACGTGGCCATAATGGGACTGTAGACCCTATTAACACAATGTGTAGTTTAAGTATAACCACTCATATTCAAACCATAGTACAGTGTTGATTGATGACATATACACAAATGTAACGGATGCTCTAGTAGAAGGTGGGCTGCTTATTAATTACTGATGAATCATGTACAGGAAAAGAAAGAGCACTGGTGTAGAGAAAAGGATAACAGTTATATTTTCCCTCTTAAGTTAAAGGAAACAACAAGAAAACAGAGAGGTACAGTCCAAGTGCAAAGAAACAACAGTGCAGCTAAATGATGCCAACCAAACAAATAGCGACCTGACGGAATCTGTCACACATTTAAAATACAAAGTAAAGGCCAGCGAGCCAGATCTCAACAAGCAGAGGGCGAAGGTCAGAAAACCTGGAGACGCACCAGCTGCATTTCAAGGAGCATCTACAGGCATGAATGTCTCTTATCACTGAGGCCCAGAGATCGAAAAGCATCATTCCTCTCAGAAGACAATACATAGACACAGATGAGCAACTGCAGATGGATGTTTGAAGAGCAGACATGAAAACATCGGCGGGAGGAAAACTCAAGAAATTGTTCCATGAGGAGGAGGAGGAGAACATGCGGGTAGTGGAGAGCCTACAAAAAGCTCTAATAAAAAAACAAAGGCATGAAATCTCACCTTAACTAATGTCTGACTAGTGTTCTTGTCTATTGAGGTAGCTGTCAATGATGTAATTGACCTGACATTCGTGTTTAAATATTTTATATACAAAAAATGCAAAGTGACAGTGTTCTGGGAAGGATTTTACAGATAAATACATTTAGTTGCTGATGACATGAGTGTCTCTCAGTCGTCACGGAGGCTTTTTTTGTCGTGTATTTATCAACAGGAAAAGGCAGCGTGTGATTAATATGAATACGCCCTCAGGGAGACCCCTCACAAACTTGTGTCTATTCTGGACCATATCTGAATGACAGCCCGGCCTGCTGTGCCTCATACATGAGAGTGACCGTAGATAGAGCCTGTCATAACTGGAGACCACAAACAGTGAGAGGAAACTGAGAGGGAAGTGCCAATCCAGCTCAATACCCCCCCCCCCCCCCCCCCCCCCCCCCACACCCACACTCACACCCACACACACACTCGTCTCATTAGATTGTCCTTCGATTTTTTGATTTCTTCTGTCACTACATAGAGCGTCTGTGGATCAATACACATTACCACATGAAGCTTTATCAATTTATTTTATTTATATATGTCTATATATGTACACTCGTTGTTCTTGTGGTTTTAATTGGACACCAGTATAACCGGTGCGAGGCTGCTTTTGCCCGTGTGGTGTGTTGCTTCTAGCTTGACAGAATGCCACAAGGCTCCTCCAGTAGTAGAAGAGGAAATGCAGGTCCTGGTACTTCTTTAACTACGGTACATTTTAGTCGTGATTTCTGTTGATGTTCACAGCATATTATCAGTTTTTTTACCTCACAAAACACACAAGCGTTTTTTTGCCACGGAGACGACTGTTAGTTGGTCAACCCGTTTGATGCAGATCCCACACTGAAATGTGTTTGGATGGATTTGTCGGATGGATGGCTCTGACATTTGGTCTTGACATTCATGATTTGATGATTGCCATCTGTGGCGCACACCAGTGTCTCACAGACAGAAGAGGTGGTCAAGGTACAGTAGGGAAGCGACGTGATAAGAAGGCTTCCTTTCTGCTGAATTGACAGGTACTGACGTGCTGATGTAGGTCAACCCACAGTGGCGACCATCAAAATGCCACTGATGTGTGGGATTACATAGAAAACAATGTGTTTTGTGTCACACGCTGCCGGTGTGTTTGCCCAGAGGCCCAAAGGTGGGCAGGCACCGAAAAAATGACTTTTCTGCCCAGTGTGTAAAGCTCGTGAAACTTCTGTTACATATATTGAAGATAACTGGTTCAACTGCTGCTTTCTCTCTGCAGTCAGACAGTAATTAATTGATTAAATTAATAATTTAAAGCGCTCTTTATTAATAATAATTGAATTAACATGTTGATGGTGCATGTGTCTAAGAAAACAGGATTGTGTCCATTTGATCAGGCTTATAGATGAAAGACACACGACTGGACTTCTGTAATCTCATTACACTGTTGTCCACCTCCAGCGATCGTCCAGCTCATCTGATCATGATCACTCACTGAAATCTAATCTTGTTTTTTCTTCAGGTGAAGAAGGGCTGTTTTTCTCTCATTTGTAACTTCGAAAAGATTTTACTAGATTAATTTTCTCTGATAATAAAAGCCTGCATCTGTTTTCCCTGTTGGCTACTCTCTGTAATCATAGCTGAATCCTGGAGATTCGATAAATCAATTTACATTTTAAGCTCCATGGTTTCATAATTTATTCAAGGTTACTCTTATTGGTCCTCTGAATGTTTACTGTTGTTTCAGGTTCACATTCACACACATTTGCAACGTAAAGGTCTTGGATAACAAAGATAAACAGGAATAAGGGTGGGTAACACAGCAGAATATGTAAATGTTGGGGACAGTTAAGATGTGCAAACACTATGACAACACAACAGAGACTATATTTGCAGTTGAAAACAAAGTTTAAAGTCTAATTTATAATAATTTGTCCCTAGGCATGAGTTCTTAAAATGGATTTAGAGTTTTGGCTATGCCTCTGTTTATTTCAGAGAGCTTTTTCAGAGCTCCTTACTTTGAAGATAAATATGAAGGAAACTGAGCAGAGGCAATGTCCTCTGTAATAATTAAGGAGGATTTGAGTGTGCGCTGTGGTGATGAAGAGAGTAGCTTTCAGTGCTGTGTTTAATCTTGGAACATTTGAAAAGAGAAATATTATATACACATATGTATCCAGGAATGAACTTGAACATTTGGCTGGGTGCAGACACTCTGATGGGCCCCCCAGTTGTGTGAATGCACAGGTTCCTTAAGACTTTATTAGCTCCAGGTTTCAGGGTTTAATTTGCAATCATTTTGATGAACCTACTTACAGTCCAAAGAAAGGTGGATATTCTACAGAAAAGTACCTCTTCTGCAAACAATGTACATTCATCTATATATTCTTTTTGTGCAGCAGGCTTTAATACTGAACGAAAACTGCTCCACTCAGTTAAATCTTTGATAAGTTGCTGAAGCATCAATGATTCCAAACTGAGAAGAGATTTACACACTAAGATCTATGCAGTGTTTCACTTTATTTTGACTTTTGGTCCACCAGACCTTCATCAGAGCATACATGATTCAACAACGGACAAAACACAAAACACCTGTGCTCGTTAAAGCTCCACCTCTTGGTGATTGTAGTGTTGAAGTACTAAATGGGGAACTGTGTGGCATACAAACAGAAGCCAAATTTATTGTTACAAAATACCCAAAAGGGGTGGAACGCAGTAGAAAAAAAGAAAAAAGAAAAAACTTATACATCAGGAAGCACCTTATAGGGGTAGCATACAATTTCATCACATAGTAAATGGGGCTTTGAAAGGGATCAGGCTCGAGCCATCAAAAATCAGAGATCCTGAGATCTATAAGGGAAAGAAAGCATCTCCGAACAAAAATAGAACAAAGGTCTGGCTGGAGATGTACAAGATGGAGCTATTGTACTCACTAATCCTTTGTTTCAGCATGGGAGAGTGGTTCAGCAGAGTGGGATTTGGAAAATGCAACTTGGTAAGCCTCATCAATACACTGTACACAGTTGCCTGTGCCAAAAAAGAATTTTTTCATTCCTCATTAGAGTTACATGTGCGTCTGAGCCTATTGAACTGACTTGTGGGTAAACCATATTTCATAGCTCTGGCATGAGCACTGCTGGCCAAAAGGAATGTCTTTTTGATATAAGGTAATGATGAGGCTGCAAGTGCATAATTCTATCCACATACCCCTTCAAAAAACATGTTCATGATCATATTCAACTGAAAACTAAAAGGTCAGGATTCATACAACTGAGAATATTAACAAGATCATTCAATTCATGCTAGTCCCTTGGAAAATGCAAAAGATATCATCTAGACATCTGAACCGTTTAAAGATTTTCTGAAGGAAGGGGTTTCTCTTTGTTGTGTTAAAAACAAAACTGCGTTCAAAGAAACCCACATAATTGACATATCCAGGAGCAAAAGTAAAACCCAGTGCGGTCTTTCTGATAATACTCAAGAGCCTCAAGGCCTCTGTCATGGGAGATATTAGTGTAGCCAGGATGATATCATTAGGCAACTCTTTTAATATTGATATCTTGTTGATTAAATCAGAGGGGATGAGGGAGGTTGTCAAGTCAAGGATTTCTTGCTCTACTATTTTACACAAAGTTTGGATAGAGGGATTTGATGTGTAAGGCATATCAGAGAGGTTAACCAGAGGATTCTGGCAGGTGAAGGGTTTTGTTTTTTGGGTCTACAGTAGGTTTCTTCCACGCCACTGGCCGTACAGCAGTCAGTACAACGAGAACATGGATATTAATGGCTGGTGTAATCCCCATGATGCTTAAGGCTTTCCTGCATTACACAGTGGCAGGAGAGACACTTAGAAAATTAAAGGGAATGGGAAAGAAATATGCACACAGCCCTCGGCATTGTGACACTTACTGTATATTGTGTCATGATTAGCATGCATGCCTCAGTCTGTAAATTTGAAGCGCAGTGGGATTTTGCCTCTTTACTTTTGACTGGACTGTCCCTCTGTGTTAGCCTGGCATTGACAGCCCAATTTGCAAATTCGTCTGGAACCTTTCAGTTCATTTTGATTTCCATGGGGCGTTATCGACGGGCACACACCAAGATGCTGTGGACCAATTGGATAGACCTACAACCAATCAGACGAAACAACATCCTGTCACATGTCCCGTCATCCTGTCCTGTTTTTTGTTCTTCTTTTAGAGAAAATATACAATTTGCTTAATACCGACGTCAGAGTGGATTCAACACAGCGTTCCACAGTGGCAGCCATCTTGGTTGTTTCGAAAATGCCTCAACGGCGCTGCTCTGTCAGTCATCGTATCAAACCTGGCCCATGTTATTCTTCTCCCCAGGCTACCTCCATACACTGACGATTACAAAAAACATGAGGGTGCTTCCCATGCGGATAACACGCACTTTCGTTTCACCCATAGCTTCCCTTCCACGGGAGGCGGCCCTGACAGGGTGCACAGCTGCAGCCACACTGCGACCGGTGCTGGAAACGTTTCCTGACGATGAGCTGAGGGTGACAGGATGGAGAGCAGGAGGCGGAGGGAAGAGTGATGGGTGCACAGGTAGAAGAGCCTGTGTCAGTGCATGTGTGTGTGAGGGACTGTGTGTTTACATGGTGACAGTGTGTGTGTGGAGCTTTGTGCATTTTAACGTGTATTATCTCCTGGCTAGGGGGAATCTATTTTGCGGCTCAGTCCATTTCTGAAGGATTTAGATGCCCCCCACGGTGTCCTTATTGTGTCTGATATGAGTGTGTGTGTGTGTGTGTGTGGGTGTGCGTGTGTGTGTGTAATGGGATTATTTGGCTGGATAGGATAGTGTCTGTCATCTGGGAGGATCCGAACCGAGGCTGCACCTGAAATACATAAATTGTAAAGAGGGTGAATCACCTGGGATTTCACAATCATATTTCACAGACAAACACACACACACACACACACACACACACACACACCCCACACACACACACACACAGCAAGAGGGAAACAGAAGCACAATTTAATTCACACTGTCTTGTAGATGCATGAAACACAAAATGCCCCCAGTTTTTCTCTTGCACCCATTAACACATACAGTCCCCTTTCTTTCTATAGTTATTCTCTCTCTCACACACACACAAGCACACACACACACACACACACAAACACACACAGGACTCAGTATCCCTTTCTAGCGAAGCTTAATGCTTTTTTGGTCCCCACTGTGCTAGAACCAAAAGCTGTGCTCAGGGACCGTATCTGGCAACCCGAGCTGAGGCCTGACACGCTGCACAGATGCACTGGGTGGAAGGATACTGTGGTGTCAAGAAATAGTTCCCCCTAAAACCTCTGTATCACATGTGAAATGCAGAACAAAATATTTTTGAATATCCACTCATGAGGAAAAACGTGAAGAATAACCAAGATCAAAAAGCAAAGCAAGGAGGAGAAAAGAAAGGAGGAGCAAAAGGAAAACACAAGTGAAGGGAATCACAGAAGACAAGCAGGACGGAGGGAGGAACAGCAGAGCAGAGAGGACATGAAAGGAGAGGGGAGGGAGAGATAATGTGTGATGTTGTACAGAAAGGTAGCCAGGTGTTGCTGTCTCTTCGATCTGTAGAACTGGACCCTCCAGCACATCCCACTGTGTGTGGAGCTCTGCTCATTACTCTCTTAATGGAAGACAGACATCTGCTTCATCCCTCTTTCCCTCATTTTCTCTCTATCGCTCTCATTCAGTCTCTCTCTTTTCGCTTTTTTTCTTTAAATCACTCCCTGGAAACTTAGGAAAGAGGGAGTGGATGAGAAGAGAGAGGATGTGTGTTGCCAGAGTGCGAATTATGGAGAGAAAAAAGAGGGATGATGGTGCCAAGTGTCCATGAGGGACACTGGTGAAGAGGGGGGGGCAGGATACCGGAGAGAATGGAGGATGAGTACAGGTGGAGAAGAAGAGAAGAGGAGAGGTGCCAGCTCTCTGCCCCAGGCTGGGCAATAATGATGCTAATGAGTAAGATCAACACGAGGTTTGAGTGCCACAGATTAAGATATTTTCTGGCAAACCGCCCGCACGGATACACTGTAAAAAATAACAAGAGTGAGCCTGTTTCAGAGTCTTAAAAGGCCTTAACTGGAAACTTAAAAAAGTTCATCAATATTGGATTTTATTGCCTTATGTCTACTAGTACAGGAATGGATCACATAGAAACATGTTTCTCTTTTCATCTGCTCTCCCACACACACACACACACAGTGACGCTGTTCTCATTCATTGTCATGATTGCATTTCCATTTATAATTGACTTGTCAGCCCATTGTTTCTTTCTTGCACAACATATAAAGAACCAGAAGATCACAATAGAAATAAGCTGTCTTGGTGAAATACTTGCTTTTATTGTGTATTGTTACGGAGTGTTGGTTGTGCTAAAAGGTACTGAAGGTCAGCAGCCGACCCTGAACAAAGCACAACAATAGTGAAAAGTTTTGAGAAAAAGTTACTTGAGCTTGTTGCCGCAGCCACTTCTTCTGCCTGGATTTTAACATTAACAATACGCTGTCCTCCTCAGGCAAAACTATAAGTTCTCAAGGAGTATATACTGGGATGAGTCGGCCCTGATCCGCCGCCTAGTGGATATACTTTTAATCCTTCAGGTACACAGAAGACACAGACAACTATGTAAACAATGATGCTTTTCACCAGTGCATACAGGTAGACATACAGCAAGTGGACCGGAGGCTTATTGAGAATTTCACAGTGTTTTCAACAGTTTGTGGTGTGTGTTAATGTGTGACATGTCATGTTATGTCTATCTTTACTGATGGTTAAAAAGTAAAAAGTAGCTTAAGTAATTGAAATTTGGTGCAAGTTTAGGTCGTAGGCTTAAACAGATTACACCTGCGTGTGGATCAGGATCCAGATGTGGATCCAAGACTTTCTTAATGTGAAAAATGCCCTGACTTTAAAAAAAATTAAATAAAAAATTTCAAAAAAATGGTGGAACATTGTGATTCAGATCTGAACCGAAAAAAAATTCCCTTGGCCTTTCGCCTAATTTTATGTAATTTTAAGTTACTCGACATGTTTTAAAGATATCCTGCTTACTAATAAAAAAACAAGCACAACTGAAAACAATGTCATTGGGTGAAGGAAATGTATTTTAAAAGGGGTTCCTCCAGTCTGTAACAAGTGTTTCCTTTAGCAAACCAAAAATAAAGTTAATTTGTTAGCAGCACCTTATAGAAAAACAGATGTTGCCACTAACCTGAGTCTGTGTCAAGGTCTGTTCAGAGTAAAGACGTATCTTTGTGTAACCACCCACTGGTTTTATAGAGTGTGGTTCAATTATATGCACTGATTATCTTGGAGTCATTGGAAAATGTCCTGACATGCTGGCATGCTGTGCTTTAGTTATGTAGGTTTTAGTTATGTAATAGTTGGCCTGTCAGCAGCTTTTGGCCGTGTTTCCAGAACCACCCATCTACCCCGAGACGTTTCTGGCCTGCTGGTGATGATGGATGTTTCTTCCACTTGGGTGAAAACTTCCTCACTTATGCACACTGCATGAACTGCATTTCCACCTGGCTGACACTGGCTGAAATATGATTCCCCTCCAGGTTCTCTCCAGACAGATTTAATCCCATTTTCTTCTCTGTGGACACTGGGGCAGATAACATTTTAATACCCGATGTAAATGTACTGAGAACTGTTAATCTGAAAAACAAAAGTAAAACAAAGATTAAATACAAAGATACGTTTTGAGAAGTGATTTCAAAGATGTCACTGATTCTGCAAGCCTAGAAAAAAAGAACAAAAAAGAAAGCGGGGGACAGAAAGAGCAAATGTGAACAACTGCCTGAGAAAATTACAGAATAAGAGATAATAAGATGGAAATATTAGACCTGGAGGAGGGAGGTGGAGAAACGGGCACAGGTGTTGGATGGACAGATAGAAAGATGGAGAGAGAGAAGGAGTCATCGGGGAAGCTGAGAGTGACGGGGAAAGATGAAGAAGAGTGTGGAACAGAGTGAGAGAGGGAGGGAGAGAGAGAAAGGAATGAGGGGCTGACAGACAGCAGCACTGATACAAACAGAGCAGAACAAGAGAGAATATAACAGGAGAAATTAGTGAGATCTGGTGCATTAGTCATGTACATTTTATACATCTTTTTTTATTTTTTATCTTTTTATATCTGTACAGCTTTGACAATATAGATTTCTGACCCTTCATGCCAATAAAGCTAATTTGCATATGTGTGTGTGTGTGTGTGTGTGTGTGTATAGTCTGCACTTAAAAAATGAATTAGGTTTGCTTTAGGTCAAAATATCCAATTTACACCTCAAATTGGTTTACCCTCTATGTCACTCTGGCTTATAATACTACGAAACCGGGTAAAGAGTTGAAGTATGGCCCTGTTTGTGCAGGATATTACCAACAGAGGTCAGCTTCAGTTTACAACTCAAGAGTTTGCATTTAGCAATTTGGTTTCAGTGCTTTTCTCTCTTGGTGAAAATTCTATAGTGTATGATAGTAAATTAACTCTGGAGGTCAGTTTTAATCTCCTTTGGGTCAACGACTGGTGTTTACGACTTGAACCTGAATAAGGAGGCACATAAACACAGTGGGCGTGTGAAAGATTTATGTTTATAGATAAAAATACTGCCCCTTTTAAAGTCAGTAGCAGTTGCAGGAATTATCTTTCCATATTCTAAGATAAATAAGTGTCTACTGCAGTAACATGATGTCCTGGTTATTTTGACACGGGTAAAATAACTGTTATTTTCTCCAATAAGCTCTGATGGGACGCCTATGGCTAACACATCATGACCTATCATGTTACAGCTTTACAGAAAAAGAGGCAACAGGAACCCTTAATGAGAGATTATATCGAGAACGCAAAGCAAGTGGAAGAGAAGATATAAACTATATGGCCAAAAGTCAGTGGAAACCCGACCGTCAGACCTATATGAACATGTTGGACGTCCCATTCTGAAACCATGGGCATTAATATGGAGTGGAACCCACCTCCACACCAAACTTGTCTAACCGTGTCCTGCACCTCGCTCGCTGCACAGGAGCACAGTCATGCTGGAACAGAAAACGTCCGTCCCCAAACCGTCGCCACAAAGCCGGAAGCGCCCAATGTGCTTCGTACTCTGTAGCATTAAGGAGACCCTTCACTGGAACTAAGGGCCTAGGCTAAACCCTGAAGAACAGCTTCAGACCATTATCCCCCCTGCACCAAACTTTGAAGTAGGCACTCTGCACTCCGGTAGGTAGCGTTCTCCTGGCATCTGCCGAACCCAGATTTGCCAGATAGTGAAGCGTAATTCTTCACTCCAAAGAACATGTTTCCTCTGCTCCAGAGTCCAGCTGCGGCGTCCTTTACACCACTCCAGCTGACGCCATGGAAACCCATTTCATGAAGCTCCTGATGCTACAGATAGAACAGATGATAGTTATAATATTTGTACACACTCTACCTTCAGCATAGATGCCTGGTCTACATATTAGTGGATGTCTCATAGTTTCCTGCAGTTAAATCACAACATAACCGAAGTTCTGGACCAAATCAGACCTTTGACATTTTTCAACAGCACTTCAGTTCCGTGGCTTCTATCTCAGAGGTGGTTTCTACAAACCCAAGGGTCATTTTAGAGTCCCAGTCGAACTTTAAGAAACACCTTAGGTCAGTTATTCAGTCCTGTTATTTTCATTCATCATATCCCTCTGATCTTTCCAACAGCTTAAAATAGTCATCCACCGTCTCTTTGCGTCTTGACTATTACAATGCACTATATTCTAGTTGGAGCCAAGAAGTCGCAGTGTGAGTGCTCTGCTGCATGATTACTAAGACTCCACCACATTCCCGTATTACCCCAGTGCTGGCTCCATTACACTGGCTTCATATTAAATTTAGGATTGAATTTAAAATCCTTCTAATTACTACACTTTGACTGAGTAACAGTCTCACTCTGGGGGTCAGATCAGCAAACTCTGTGTTTTAAATCTCGTCTCAAAGCCTTTTGAGACGAGATTCCTTCATTTTATTGATGCGTCCTTGTCCTGATTTGTTCTTATTTCTTAAACCAATTTTTTGCTTGTGTTGTATTTTATTTGTTTAAATGCTTTTATCGTCTTTTTGTCACTCTGGTTTTGAAAAGTATTGGAACATTGTTATATTTACTTATTTCCTCCAGACACCACAGAGGAAGTTAATGGGGACAATGAAACTGAAGTTAATGAAGGCCAACACACTCACGCAAACACACTGAGGGGGTTGATGGGCTTATCTGGTGTTGCCCTTGAAACAGTGATCACTGCCTAATAACACACACACACACACACACACACACACACACACACACACACACACACACACAGGCACTGGAGGAGGTCAGTGGAAGGAACAAGCCTGCTGCTGGCTTTTACAGCTGTGAACACACTGCTCATGTGCAAACACACACACATGCTGCTGCTGTATTTGAGTGATGTGGCCGTGTGCATGTGTGTGAGGCAAAGTGGGTATACAAGATAAAAGCCCGACAGAAGAAA